>JAOVYW010000032.1:1015463-1052153 GCA_025775045.1 Hiodon tergisus
CCCCCCCCCCCCCCAACACCTACTGGGGCATATTGGAGAACAAATTAAATGGATACGCGGATTAAGAGAGCCAAATAGTTTCGTTACAGGGGAATGCTTGCTGTCATTCTGAGAGTGACAGCTTAAAGACAGACTGAGCTCGCCCAGCTCGAGAGTCACAACACAGTTCAGCGCTCCCAGGTGTGCACTGCGCCTGAGGCACCGAAAAGAGGGATTTTCTTCCAGAAAATGAAAGAACGCCTTCATTTTGACCCTTCTGAGGTGAGAGGTCCAGCCACATTCTGTTTCTCACAGAAATAACCGCCGGAGGCTGGTCTTGCTTCTTGCTGTTCCTTGACCCTCCCCCCCCCAACCCAGAACTGTCGCTACTTCCGTATTCGTGCATAATACCCGTGTCCCAGCCCATTAGGACATATCTGCTTCAAGTAGCATGCCTGTTATAGGGATATGTAGTGCGTGGACATTTATTTACATTTGGTACATTCAGAACGTGCGGTTTTTCGGGCTAAACTTACCAGCGTCAACGTGAAGGGGTGACTTTCAAATGACGACACATGCGGGCAGTTTAAAACAATGTACTAAAGGGAGAGACAGAAAGGGAATCGCCACTTTTAGCCAGAACATGGGGAAATCGCGCCAATCTGCAGAAATTATGTCTCACAAAAAACGGCAGACTCATATTTAAGCTTCAGGTAGCAGAAGAGAGCTTCTCGACATAATGACATCCTATGCATTTCTACGTTCGCTCACCTGCCCTGGCCTAGCACTAAAGCCATTCTTCGTCATGTGCACTTCAATAACGCTGCACGGGTGTCTGGTGACCGCCGCGATGCTAACAGGCGTGCTGCTGCGGACATAGCGGTACAACCTCTCGGCACAGTACAGACACAGGGGACCAGAAACCCATAGCCAAGTCTGCAAACAAACACCCAATATGTAAAGTCAACAGGAAACCATTATTCTAATTGATCAGCGAGCCCTACACAAGCAAAATGCAGTCAGTGCACTCACTGACACAAAACAGGCCAGCATTACAGTCAAATACAACCCCAAAACTCATCCAAGTATAATCAGTACAGTACAATCTCCGGTCTAGACAGTGCCCAAACACAACTCAGGCATTTCCATACTCTTACATTTTAGAGAAATGAAAAAAGTGGCTGGGTAGCAACAACCATCTGTCCAGGAAAGGAATAGTAATTTTTAACAGTTTGTGCTTTAGAACTAGGGTGACTCAAAATTACAAATGCAGACCCACAGCCACAAGTGATGAAAAGAATTTGAATTCCAAACGGTGACCTGCAGTTGTGGCACTGTGCTGGCAATTTTGCTGAAAAGACAGCAGCAGCCTTCACCTCAGGGAAGTGGGCCTGAAAACGTGGCTCCTCCCGGCACACAGCAGCCGGTCCATGGAGTCTCTGGAGCTCCTGTTCCTGTGCACAACCCGGTCCAGTCTTGTTGAGCCTGAAGCAGCCGGGAGGGTGGGCGTCCACGTTGGACTGGTACTTGAGAGCGCCCCTGAGGCAGGAGAGGGGAAGAAGGCGATATAGCCAAGAAGATATGAGCACCACTGCTAGAGATAAACGGACAGTGGATCGAGCCAGCAAGCAGCCCCCTCAAACTGCCTGCCTTCTGTCTGTCTGTCACTCTGCATCCCTCCATGTCTATTGTAGGGTAAGCAGGAGCACCATGTCTGCCGTAGGGTAAGCAGCTTAAGCTGAACCAACCTCCACCCACTCTATGTGGTCTGCACAAGGGCTTGCCTTCGTCACTGTGAGATACCACTACCTGCCATTCTTCTAAACCAGGAATCCTTGTGATCCTAGTTTAGCAACATGGCTTTTATTTTTATATATCAGTTGCATTTGTGTACATTCTGAATCACTCCAATATCAGTGCCTTCTGATTGTGAAATGGGCTGTATGGTCAAGGACAACCAGAACGTTCACAGAGCCAAACAAAGGACAGAAAGAGGACCAGGAAGATATTTTGAACAGGACCTACCAGTCACAGCAGGAATTCAGTAAACTCAAACAATACAAAACGAAAACATCTTGGTTTTCTGTTCAGGGTACACAAAAGCAACAGTTGATAACGTAATCGGACTTTACGTCTTACCCAATGACATGTGCAAGCAGCACAACGTAGAAGACAATGAAGAGGTTGTGAGTGTACCAAAACACATCATAGTTAGAAACCCTGCAAAGGAGAGACAAACCACAACAATTTAAAATCCAGTTCATTAAGTCCTATTAGACGGAGTGACCGATCCAAACTAGAGGAACAAACAGCAAGATAATGAAAGGGTACAGAAATGTAAGAATCCTAAAAGATTGCAGAGATTGCTGTGATGCTGGTTTATGGCAGTGTTTACACTCCCCTTATGCCAAATAAGAGGCAGCAGTGTCTTACTCAAAGGAACATAGAACAGCAACCCTCCTGAGGCATCAGGTTTCAGTACAGGACAGACAGCCCCCAAACCATAGCTGCCAAGAGGGGCTCAAATGCTTCTCTTTAAATCAATCCCAAAGTACAATGTTAAGAAAGATTACACAATATAGATCCTCCACACCAGCACCAGATACACTTTGAATAGTCACCATTCACACCCCCTCCCCCCTCCCCCCACCCCCCAACATCCCACACAACCCTCCACACACATTGAACAACGTTTTTTTTAGGCAGGATCACTTCAGTTAATTGTTCCCCTTTTAAGCGAAGAGTTTGTTTAGCCACCTTATGCAGTATGAAGAAGCAGTGAACATCAGAAACAGGATGAGAACCAACAGGACGCCAGTAGCCCCTGGAACTGTAGAACAAGCATATTAATCAATCAGTGAAAATCGTGCAAACATAACACCGCTCTCACTAGAAGGCATGAGAGGACGATTATGTCAGGACTTGTACAGTCAAGACGCATTCTTTCTGAAAGCACAGTGACAGACACCCAGGAAGTTTGATAGACTCCCTGAGGAGCCACTAGGTATGTGGAGAGGAACGCGGATTGCCGGGGAAAGAGTACACCGGATTTCTCCTTCAGCCTGCGGACCTTTTGTATGCATTTTAAACTGAGATAAAAGACAAAGCCTAGGCAAGCTGCCATTTAAATTTCAAACACATGGCTGCTCATTGTATTCCCAAACTAAAACCCCCATATACATTTTGTAGATTATTGGTATCCACAGTAAACAAAGAACCTTTCTGTTATGTCAAGAATATTTTTCTCCCTGAACAAAAATTATAGCAGTTTATTACTTAAGCAGTTTATTTATTTATTCATTTTTACTGTAGAATAGAAAATTGGATATTTCAGGATAGTTCAATCGGATTGTCAAATAAAAAGTGAATACTGTGTTCAACTATGCATATAGACGTGTATGATAAAAAATGCTTATTTTGCATTGCATTAGATTCCTTGTGAATCTTTATTCATCGATTGCAACCACACAGATGGCAAAAAAGTGACATTTTCCTCTTTACCTTCTTGGATAAATAACGTTTTTTCTCAGCACTCTTACTACCGCTGTACAGTGAACTGCACAGGACGAGGGGAAAAGCAATCGGTCCACACAAAGCTCACCGGTGGTAAAGATGATGATCCGAGGGTCCTGCAAGAGAGAGTGCAGCATTCAAACGGCTGCCGTTTAGTCATGGGCGTACTGGGTAAAGGTTTTCTCTTCTGCAGAAAGGATTTGAATTGTTCTTACTTCTCCCCTGTGGCGCGCCACATTCAGAGCAGGGAATTCCTCCGAGTATCTGACTGAGAAGCTGAGGACGTTGGCCAAGTGTGCGGACACATGGACCACTGAGAGAACACAAGCAGGAATGAAAATATTAGCTCAGTATAGCTTTAACTTCTAGGCCAAAGCCCATACCACAAACACCAGGGAATTATCATTTGCGGCAACCACAAAAAAACACCATGTACTGTCTAAACCATGTGTTGTTACATCCCCGCAGACCCTCATCCCATATCCCCAGCAGGAAAGCTTAACTCCTAAAGAGTGAGATCATTCCCTTTAACAAATGATAAGACTCTTGGATCAACAGCTCTCTTCAGACGGCTTTTCCCGGCAGGCTTTTTTAATTTTATATACCCCCCCCCCCCCCCTTCCTAATTGTTCCATAAGACTGTTCGCCCGGAGAACTCTGGAACTCCGGAACAACTTGACCACAATTCCCCAAGTCAGAAGGCAGAAGAGCTGGAAGGAGGAGGCAGAGGCAGGGGGTGAATCGCATTAAATTAACTTCTGCCATGATCTCAGAACGTGATGTCAGGGGAATAGCTGTGAGTTACACTTCTATACACTCCCATCAAAGTTCCAAGATGTTTTTGAATTCATACCTTTTTTTATATATTTGTCCTCGGATCATTACCTCGTGATCCGGAACGGAATCGGATGGTATTGCAGCACCAGGGGCCCCGGGCCCATCTGCCAGCTGGTAATTTGGCACAGCTGGTGCCGTAGTAATGTGGTACCCCTGTGTTCACGGGCCCGGGCTGACTCATACTGAGTCCATCCCCTTAGCATTCTAAAGCTGTTACGTGCTGAGCTGGGAGGAACGTACAGCATCTTTTCCTCATTGGAAAGCCATGCATGCATCGCCCTAAAGACTTCCAAATTGTGTCTGAATAAACTGTTTCTACTTGTGTTCTTTACTAGGAAAAACTTAAGATCTGTCTAATCTACTCAAGGTGTATATTCCTGCCTCCCAATTGGCTGGTGGCTCAAAAGCAACTAGGATTGGAGGAGATGTGAGTGATGTGAGTCGTAGCAACAAATATGTATAAATAATTGTGCATTCCCAATAGACTGGTAAATAAACACTTTGAATTAGTCAGTGCATATTTAGAGATAACTCATAGTTATGAACAGCTCAAGGAGAGAAATCAACAGCACGGTCAGCTGTTTTCTTACCCGAGAAGATACATATGGCGACACCACACGCCACATGGAAGGTCTTACTCTTATCCAACAACCGCCTGGCTTTCCTACTCGTCACCTGGGAAAATGATCGGAGGGAAGACCTGTCATTTAAAGGAAAGCATTCAAAGCACCGTAAAACTCCAAAAGCTTTAAAAAAATCATGCCAACTGTGGCTAGTGCCTCGCTTTTGAATCTACTATCCCCACATTTTACAGATGACATTTACCATCAAAGTACCACTAGAAATCTAACTTTTGTAGAACAAAACAGAGTCTTCAAACATTAAATGAATAGCATCGGGCATGATGACATAGCTCTGAGCCAAACTGCAGTAAAGAATGCCCACCACCGAGACTTCCTCTGTGAAGACCTGGGAGGTCCTATAATCTTATTAACGGCAACTAGCGTTATTTAGAAACACAAATCACAGTTATTAGTACATAAATTTTACATAATATGGACTCAGTAGCATTAACTTTATTGAAGGAATAATTTGGTTAAGTACCTGACTTAAGTACAATACCAACACATTGCTTCACCAAGGATCTAAGCCGGTAATTATCACGTCCCCTGATATGGTTTCACCATATTGCACATTTGAAAGAAGTTGGGATAGGGACTGTTGCCTGTTGTTCCCCCGTTGTTATGTATGTTATGTATATTTTGTATTTTCTGTTATTTTTGCCTCATATATTTTTAAATCACTACATAGATGTTGCGTGCCATGTCACAAGAACTTCATTGTTCAGAATGACACACGTTACTGGGTGCACTTGACGAATAAAAGGCTTTGACTTCTGGTGTTAAATGACAATTCCCAGCTTTTACCTTGTGTGACCCTCTCAGGCAGGACAGCAGCGAGCGACACATGGGCAGGAGCACCAGACTGCAGTTGAGATTAAGGACAGAAGCGGAGGCCCTGCTAATGCACAATCCTAGCTGAACAAACACAGGCAGGGTCAGAAAACGGGCAGCGCCCCTTTTCAATCTCATATTACTGCTGAGAACCCCCACCACCAACACCACCGCCACCACCTCAGTTAGCACCTTGAATTAAAGACCATCTCCACCCAAAGTCATGGTTTAGTCCTTTTCATTCAATACCTCAACAGCTGAGAAGGAAGAAGAAATAACAGCTGAGATGACAGATCGGAATCTGCCGCTTTCTTTCACAGGAGACTGTATGCTTCTTAAACGCACATTTATTAGGTACTCGTTCAGTTTATATCCCAGCAATATGCATTGTTACACAGCTGATTCTTAGTAAATGTACATTTATTAGCAAATCTATCAGTAATACTTTAGTCATGCGACTGAAGTTTAACCGAACAAAATTATTTTACTAACTTAGGTCGCATTAATTGTTAACTTTGACCGCATCAAGTACATTTTTATGAGCCAGAATGGGTTAGTCTGTTTGCAAATCTCAATAGGGATACCTTTAAGCACAAAACATAAAAAAGCGAATTAATTATTTATAGAAGTTATACTATTGTTTGCATGTCCCTGAAAAAGAAAAACTGCAAGTCCTATGTGTAACTCCATGAAAGCCTTTATTATAATTGGTATATTTTATTTTCAGACCACCTAAAAGTACTAAGTCAAAACCAATAGCACATTTCTGCAAATACTCGCATGCAGTCACTGCACAAACTTTAATCGGGGTATAGCCTAAACACTGAAACAAATTGCTCCATTTATACACTTTTTACTAATTAGCCCCTTAATGGCAAAGCCATTACTGGTTTAGTATATTTAATAAGCCAACAAGAAAGCCTTTCTCAGCAACCAGTGTCATTAACACAAACTGGTAACAAGAGATATGCATTTACTTGTAGGTGCAATTCCTTCTGGGACAAAATATAATTTTGTTCTGGATGAAATTACACATAAAAATTATTTTTAAAATACATGAAAATTCATCATTCAATAGACGGGTTTTGTGTTTCGTACACATTATTTGCATTCGGAATTAGGTCAACATCGCAATAAATGTGCTGTTCTTGTAAGAAAGTATTGAAATTCCCAATCACGCTATCCAAATAAATCCTTATTGAGGAATGAAAAATGTCAAATACACACACAAAAAAAAAAAAAAACCACAAAGACATAAAAATGACAATGGTTTGCTTTTCAATACAAACTATCTTGTTACACAGAAAGTACATCGTAACCTGTCAGTCTTACCCCAAGCATCTTGTGAAGATAATAGTATTGTGGTCCTCTGTAGTACAAAACGAATGTCTTCCAAAACAAAAAGGTATTCGTGCCTAGCCACAGTACCTGAAATACACGACATTAGGGCTTTCAAGAAAGAAATAACCAAGCATGGTCGTCAACATTAAAGGTTTCTATTGTTACACCTAATTACAAAAGTTAATTTATATTCTAAACAACTTCCGAAACAATTGGGGGGGGGGGAAATCATATGGCAGACTTATGATACTGTAGATTACTATATAGCTCTCTATATAACCGTAACTTAAATATCGCCTTACCAGAACAAAGTGTTTGCCTCCTTCGTTCGCCATCCAACTTTTCCAAGACAAAGACATGTTTCATATATAAAGTATAGTATCAGTCACACTTACAAAAAAGATTCCCTTTCCCAAGCCGCCTAACTAAAGATGCATTCCTCTGTGCGCCAAATGGCGCTACACAAAGCTTTTATTCCTCTTTGATCGTCATCCTTTTAATTTGCGTGGTCACAAGTTCGCCTTATCTGTCCAAAAGTGTAAAACAAAGCGGTGCGTCTCACGGAAACTGGTCATCATTTCAGTTTGTTTTAAGAGAGCGCAGATAGAGGCTAAAACACGATATGAAGTTCTTCTCCACATCTAGGTTAAACCGTGGTATGCTCTGATGTCAGGCTAGTGACCGATATTATCAGGATCGACTACATCCGGAAATGCACATATCCTGCCTACTTTTAGTTCATTTAGAACAAAAGATTTTACCTGACTACACACTGACATAGTAATATTTAAAGAACATAGATATTCTGTGAATAATTCATTACTTTAAATAGTGTAGGCAACTGTAAATAAAACCATGCTTTAGCTTAATTTTTTAAAGAGTATATTATTTGACAAAAACACAAATCTATAGAAATGAATATTCAACCGATAACAGCTAATGTCAAAAGGAATTTGCTGTTATCGAGTTATTTTGGGATTGACAAAATCATGGTTTTGTGTTATTCCCTTCTTTTTATTTAAGAAACCCGTCACTATAAACTATTTTACAGATACCAGACCGACATGTTTCATATCCAAGTAACATTTCTTAATTAAAAAGTTTTCCAAGTAATAAATCGCCAAGATTATTTAAAGTAATTAAAAACAATGATCTAAACATCATACATCCTCCAAGTTTAAAAAAGTAAATAAAGCTTTATTATTAAACGAAGAGAAAAAATTGAGATTAAATTTTAAGATGTTCTGAGGCCTTCGTCCA
This sequence comes from Hiodon tergisus, assembly GCA_025775045.1. Taxonomy (NCBI): domain Eukaryota; kingdom Metazoa; phylum Chordata; class Actinopteri; order Hiodontiformes; family Hiodontidae; genus Hiodon; species Hiodon tergisus. The sequence goes on from JAOVYW010000032.1 coordinate 1,023,848, forward strand.
TTTTTTTAAAGTGAGCGTTTTGTCTTATTTGGAACCACTGAAAATATTTCCACGTGATATTAGCTTCCCCTAGTGGAATTTTATATTAAATACAATGCAAGTTAAATAATCCACAAGTACCACAGAGAAGCATTGAGCGCTGCCTCGCTGTCATATTGTTATCTTTGAAAAGATCGCTTTCAAACTCTTGAACATCACTTAAAGTCTGTACTGTATTTAAATATTATAAAAATACGATAGGGAATTCATAGCCTTTTTTAACATATTAGGAATTTCTGACAGTTGCAAACACTGATAGTAGATACATTGAGAACATTACGAAGCAGGTCTCTGTGCATGTATTGTGTCAAGTAAAATTGCACACACTTTCTATTTGCAGGCAGGTATTTCTGATACAGTCCCCAGGGGCCCGTTCCATAAAAAAAAAATGCGATTGCGAGAAGTAGCAAAATCTGCTTGTTGAGTCTTAGAGGTTCACGCAGAGACCATTTCATAAGATTGGTAGCTAGTTGGAAGGCGTCGGAGGCGATCACCCTTTTGCGATCTCTAATGAGTAAATTAACTCGAAAATTTACAAATGAAATTACAATAAAAGGTTACAGTTTTATTGTATTTTCAATGTGCATTATTATTATTAAATTGATCCTAAGCGTAACGCCAATATTATTTGATTTAAACATTTTGATATTTACGCAATATATAACATAACATAACATAACCTCAGCCTTGTCTTTTGTCTGTTTTACTCTTTATGAACCATTCTTCTTACAACTGGCATTTTAAATTGTGTTGAGAAAAATAACTAAACGTTTGCACACTTTACTTCCAATAAAACTATTTCCGCTCTTGCCAATACTTGGGAATTAATTCCATACCAGTATATGCTTTAAGATGATCTGCTCGGTTCTTAAATAATATTTAATCTTATTTATCTGCCATATCGACGTCGACCAAGGTTTTTTTTCTAATCTACGAAAACTAATCACGATGAAAAGTGCTAGCCATATCCCTGCCAAAGTTTTATACAACGCACTCCACGTGTCTGTTGTGTTCGTCACTGCGATACCTTGGCCCAGGCCGGTCTAAAATGCCCCGCCTTTCCTCCGTCTATATCCCCCCCGCTCTCCCTCACTCACTCACTCACTAACTTCTCAACTCTCTCGGCGGAAACTGAATTTCTGAGTGGAGTCATTGTTTTGGAGCTAATTTAATTCAAACGCATGGGGTTTCTTAACAGCAGATTTCTCAAATGGCTTTATTGGTTCATCGTTATCACTGCATTTTTCTTAATTGGCTTTATAATAGGTGAGTAATATTTCATTGGCTGTCTATTATGATCACTGAATTATATGTTTCCATTTTATTCGTTTAAGGAACAAAATATGTATAGCCTCAAATCGATGCCATAAGTTAGTCGTGTATTTAAAATGCATACATGCAGACACACCTGTTTCATAATATGTAAACTTCACAACTGATTAAATAGCACCTTACCGGAGGTTGATTCGGAAATAATTTCATGCATGTTTAAAGGGCTCTGCCATTAGCTCATTAATAAGTCCGAAGCTTTTTTTATGGTAACTTGAGTTATAGGCTTTAACACAACAAGAACAAACATTTCTTCAACATATGGGCTCTTTGTATGACTGTGCCAAGCTGGGTTAATCAGTGTCTCCGTCCCGAGGTTGTCACTCTGTTGGCGAGCCGCTGTAGCAGTGTTTAGTAATTGTAACAGTTCTAGCACATTCGACTGTCAGAGTCGGATCCTCAAAATAATATTTAAGAGCCTTTTCTGTATTAGTTTACTTTTACCAATCTATACTTTACAAATCAAAAGTAACAGTGCATTGCATGTAATGTACTAGGTAATGTCATTCACACTCATTTATCTTGATTATCACACAATATTTTTTCCTCGAAGGGGTTAGTCCTGGTGCCTTTTGTCGTCAAATCACTATTAACGTATAGCCAAAGCCTTTTATAAATGCATTCAGCAGCCTCTGTTTAGTTTTAGGTGTTAGGTCTAAAACAGATGTGTGCAATGAATGGATCTAAGCATTGTCGGTTGACTTTTCAAGGCTGGTTTGCAAGACCCTCAAAAATCGACCATGATGTGGTCTCCCGCGGTTACCTGGAAAGATTCCTGGAAGAAATGCAAGCTGAGAACATCAAGCAGTTCCTCCGGTAATAACCGTAACAGTGAAGAGAATTCAGGAAGGTATATGAGTACACCTAATGCAGTGTAACTCATTGCTGTTACACAAATGTATTGGTTTGTTATCTCAGTACCCTAACATAACTGCTGATCTTAACTCAAACCCTAAACCTAAAAGCAATTCGGCATGTGTGTCTAGTCTGTTTATACATTTTATGATTGGGTATCTCTTATATCTGGATAATAAAAATAAACAGGTGGCTTATTTTGTTTTACATTTTTGTTTTTGTAATATGTATTTAAAGTATGATCAATATACCGTTTAACCAATAATTTGAACCTTTGACCGAATGCCTTGGTAAACCATTGTGAAAAATTTAGCCCCAACGATTCATTGAGCCTGAAGTTGGTAGATGGTTATATGACTGCGCCTTGATGCCCTCAGGAAATTCACACGCCTACCTCACCTGGCAGGAACTGAACAGAACCTACGCCTAGCCCAACAGATTCGGGATGAGTGGCTCCAGTATGGATTGGATTCCGTGGAGATTGTACCTTATGACGTACTATTGTCCTATCCCAACCAAACCGAGCCAAATTACATCTCCATCATAGATAATCAGGGCTCCGAGGTACGGTTGACTGCAGTGTATAGAACTGTCACCACTACCATTCAACAGGCTTAAATTCTGAGTAGAAAGTCACTGTGCATGCATGGTCACTGGTTGGCTTGATGAGGGGTATGATTGTTAAGTTAAGTGGGAGGTAATTCCTTTTCCGTTTGATTTGTCTGGCTAAGATTCACCTGCAGGTCCTTACGAGTAAGATCATTGTTTCAGATATTCAGGACCTCCCTGTCAGAGCCTGTTCCGGAAGGGTATGAGAATATTTCTGACATCGTCCCTCCGTACAGTGCCTTCTCAGCCAAAGGCCAGCCCGAGGTAAGAGAGCTGTCGTTGTCTCCCCGTTTTTCACATTAATCAACATTTATGTTTGTTCGTTATGGTTTAAATTTATGGAAATTATCAGTCAGAGATCTGTATATTTTTATCATCAGACATTTTTAAAAAAACTTTTAAAAAAAGTTTAAGATTACACTCTGAAGTTTATCAGGGCTTGCTTTTGCGTTTGCTTTGGCATAACAATTTCACCCATGACACTTGGTCTGATCAAAGCGAAGAAATGAATCGAGTCACAGCAACTCTGACTTTGACTTGTCTACAGGGCGATCTGGTATACGTGAACTATGGACGAACGGAAGACTTCTTAATGCTGGAACGGGACTTGAACATCAGTTGCTCAGGGAAAATTGTCATTGCAAGATATGGCAAAATCTTCCGCGGCAACAAGGTCAGACCAAGGCAATGTTATTATATTATATGGATAATCTGTGTGTTTTATGGGGGAAATGACTACTCTGGGCTCACCTTGCTTACAGGTTAAGAATGCTGCCCTTGCTGGTGCAAAGGGTATCATTCTGTTCTCTGACCCTGCTGACTACTGTGCCCCAGACGTGAAGGTGTACCCTGATGGGTGGAACCTCCCAGGGGGAGGAGCTCAAAGAGGTAATGTGCTGAACCTTAATGGAGCGGGCGACCCCCTAACACCTGGATACCCGGCCAAAGGTGAGTACTGAGCTGGTAGGTGCTGCTGAAATCATGTATTCATTCCGTGGTCCTATTTCCTGTTTACGTCGTTGATAATGGGGGAGTGCTTCCTCTATTTTCTCACAGATTATACCTACAGACGCAGTATTGATGAGGGCGTGGGTCTTCCAAAAATCCCTGTTCATCCCATTGGTTATCACGATGCAATCAATCTGCTTAAGTGAGTTGGTCCTAGTAGGAACACATTTTTTCAATACAATATAGATTTGTTTAGCTGTTAGCGGGCATATGTTACAGAAATATGATAACAATTTTAATGGGAATGGACGGAAGTCTTCTTAACCCTTTGTATATTACAATATTAAACAGGAATATGGGAGGCCGTAAACCACCTGACAACTGGAAAGGGGCTCTCAATGTATCCTACGTGATTGGGCCAGGGTTTTCTGAAGCATACAGCACTCAGTAAGGCCTATTTTATGTTCTTCCGTCTCGGGTCACTGTCTGTGTGGTGTTTGCTAGGGTCTTCTGCCAGTGCTCCAGTTTCCTCTGAGAGTTGGCTGAATTGGCTAAGCCGTTTCAGAAAATGAATGATATTATTGCAGGACATTTTTATAAATTGTTCTTTTTTTTTCTTCTTTTTTTTTGCATAGAACCTATAATTACCTGTCAATTACTCGATGCGTCCAATAATATAACACAAAAGGCTTTGTGTAAGAGCTGGGATGAGAAATAGTGAGTAGGTATTTTAACCACTTCTTCAACTCTGGACCCAGCCCGGTTTATTGTCGTTGGAGAGGTTATTTATTAATCGGGGAAAAGAGGCCAGTGGGAACTGTAACCATGTGAAGAAGGGCTACAGATACTGGCGAAAGGCTTGCCATGTCAGCCTCGTTTGATTTTGGCCGTGAAGCTGCCAGTGTGGCCTCAGGAGCAGTTTGGAACGTAGGGGGTCAGAATCTCCGTCCGTGATGTTAGGAGACGGTGTGCAACGTCCAGCGGGCAGCTTCTGTTTGTCGGATCTCGTTTAAAACACAAGGCTTGTGTTTGGATGTGTTTGGCCTGTGTTTGGATGCAGCCCACACTTTCCCTTCAGCCATCGCTTTTGTGTTAGTCTGCTGGAGCCTTTCCCAGCCGACCCAAGTGGCACTCCCCGGTGCATTCCAAACAGAACCAAACAGAAGCCTTCATTGTCTGCTGGTGAATGGAGAGTGCGACAGTTTCAGACCCAGCGATGCATGTTCATCTCATGGAGAAAGGTGGCAACCACCAAATAACAATGCTGTATTCAGGTTTTTGAAAAGAAAATCTAACATTTATTATTAAAGGATTATTATCTTTTGGCAATTCTCACAGGAAGGTCAAGATGCATATCCACACAAACAACCAGGTCACGAGGATTTACAACGTCATCGGCAGAATTCGAGGAGCGGTCGAACCAGGTAGACTACCAGGAGCGGAATAGGGATCCAGAAGGAGCTGAGGAGGGTATTTAGAGGAATGTCAATCGGCTCCTTTCCCAGACAGGTACGTCATCCTGGGTGGGCACCGGGACGCGTGGGTGTTTGGAGCGATCGACCCTGTCTCAGGCGCGGCAGTGGTCCACGAGACTGTGAGGAGCGCAGGGACCCTCATGGGCAGAGGTGAGTGGTGAAGCCACACTTTATACACATTCAGGTTGAACTCGCTCACATAACAGCCAAATGGGGGTTTTTTGCACAGTAACATAAAATACACCTGCGTCTGTGTATGTATTAAAAACTTAATGTGGTTTCAATGACAAAAAAAATACAACTTTTGTTTAAAATAAATACAAATCAATTAAAAAATAAAATATGATTACAACAATCAAGTAAAACAACAATGTGAAAAAATATCCAGAAATTCACTGCTTGAATGCAGCCTTTACTAGTTAAAAATGTAATTAAAAAATAAACCGTAGGCCTTCCACTTTAAACTCATAGGCCCAACAAAAGATTGTGAACTACATTAGGCTGGGTTATACTGCTCAAAGCCGAAAGGTAAGATTCCCAATGAGTGACCACGCGTGCACATGGCACCCAGTTGAGAATATTGCTTCATTGTGCATGGAACGCTGTTTTCCTCCAGGTTGGAGACCAAGGAGGACCATCGTGTTTGCCAGCTGGGATGCAGAGGAATTTGGATTGCTGGGATCAACAGAGTGGGCAGAGGTATTGGGAATTCCAGTGTCAATAAAGCGCTTCTGGCAGCTATGATTTCAGTCTTATCTGCTGGCCTCCGTATTCTCAGCATTGCGTCTGTTGTTGGTTCTTCTGTCTGATGGCAGGAGAATGCTAAATTACTGCAAGAAAGAGGAGTGGCTTACATTAATGCTGATTCTGCTATAGAAGGTGAGGTTTTATTATATGTTTAGTTCAAGTTGCCCTTTACCCAAAGGGATGAACGTATTGGTATAATGGTCAGGTCTTTGACAAAAGTTTATGGATTGTTGATGTCAATGTCGATACTTTTTGCTGACACAGTTGTTGTGACTGCAGGTACTTACACATTAAGAGTTGACTGTACACCATCTCTCCACACTCTGGTATATGATCTCACCAAAAAGGTAACCTCAATACCGTCAGCGGCATTACGTCCTGTGAAAACAGGCTTACGCAATATACAGTGTTGGCAAACACGGATGTGGTTTTGCTGATCTGAGACAACTATGTAGTTTTGTTCTGTGAAAGAGTTGTCAATGATGGCATTGTTATGCTCCTCATTCCTCACTGGAACCGGTACCTTTTCAGTTTTAACCTTACGTTCTTCAGATTTCCAGCCCAGACGAGGAGGATAATGGACTATCTCTCTACGAGAGCTGGCACAAAAAAGACAACTGGACCGGCGATCGGGATGCTCCCAGGTATGTGGATGTCATTGCTGTCTGCTTTTATAAACGGCTAAGATACCGATGTTTACAAGGTTACCTTTTGAATGACAACATTTACCACAGCACGGAGTAATAGCATGCTGTTGACTTAATGTCTGAGGACTATAGTTTCATCAGCAAGAAATGCCATCGTTGACTCTTAAAAAAAAAAAAAGCAAAAGGTTTCAACATAGCATGTGTATTTAATGAGCAGTGTAGAGCTGATGCCTTCTGCTGCAGACTGTGGACTTCATTCCTTCCCCCAGGATCAGCAAGCTTGGCTCAGGCAGCGATTTTGAGGCCTATTTCATTAGGCTTGGAATCGCATCTGGAAGGGCGAGATACACCAAAAACAGGGTAAGAGGCTAGGACTCTGCCATAGCGGAGGAATAAAAAAAATCAACTCTTTAATTTGGTTTGAGCATGTCGCCCTGTCAACCCAGTGACAACGGCGTTCAGCCCGCCAATACCGCTCATTGACACACACGGAAAATATTATTGCTTTATTACCCCAGCGAGTCCTTGGACATATTTCATGCGTGGCTTTGTGTTTTGACAGAACACCGAGAAGTACAGCAGCTATCCAGTGTACCACAGCGTGTACGAGACCTTTGAGCTGGTGGAGCGCTTTTACGACCCACACTTCCGGAAGCTTCTCGCCGTGGCCCAGGTTCGCGGCGGTCTTGTCTTTCAGCTCGCCGACTCCCAGCTTCTCCCGCTGGACTGCAATGAGTATGCCAACTCCCTGTATAAATACGCAAACAGCATCTCCCAGCTGGCTCAGAGGCACCCGGAGGCCCTGTCCAAGTACCAGGTGTCATTTGGTGAGTAGCCAGCCGCCCACGGGGACGTGAGCACTGGGCTAGGGCTGTTTCATCTGCGTACTTCAATGCACAAAGTGAAATAACAGCTGTTCATACAGCGTGGCTGACCAAAGGTCTCTGCGGAGTCTTTATGAAAACACTCGTTGGAATGGCTAGCAGTGCTTGTGGCGGATTATGCCGCGGTATTCATTTCCTCAGGAGATGTGCCTATAAAGGGAAATCTATTTGTATGTACAAAAAGACAGCAGTTTTGTACGTCGCTCTGGATAAGAGCGCCTGCTAAATGACGTAAATGTAAATGTTACAAGACTACTTTTAATACGGAAGTATTGTGGAATTGTCATGTATTACAATGGGTAAAAAACCGAATCCTATGATATTGCGTGAAAACCATCATTCCCTGTTTTGTATTAGTAATAGAGGAATAGTCATCCTATCTACCATTCGGCATTAAGGTAAAGGTTAATACCATAAGGGTTAATGGAGTAAGAAGTGTTAACCGTTTGCTTAAAAGATTATAAGCAAATGTTAAGGGTCAGAACCCTCACCATGTTTTGGAATCTTTCTCACTGCCTGGCCTCTGGAATCCTGTGACAAACCCTGAGTCAGCAATTTGCAATACCCAACAGCTAACCACCCATGAAATTTAGTTCTCCTCCCCCAAATGCAAAGACCCTGTAAGCATTTCAAAAGGGTACAGAGATTGTGGGGTTAGTTGTACTGTAGGTGTGTCACCAGATCTTTCTCAGTTACAACAAATATTTGTTTCAGCAACTAACATTTAGTTAGTTTTCCGCGTAGGATTTGCACCCTAAACCCCTGTGGGTTATGGGGATAAATAAACTTCCTTTAAGTTTGGGTGCTGCCTTTAAGTCCCATTAACGGCGACCTTCTTCATCCATCCGCTCCTCTTCTTCCCTTTACCCCTTCAGTGTGTACTTTAACTTTTACCGCCAAGTGACTAGTGTTTGCACGTGTGTAGAAAGGCAATGTATCCGTCAGCACACATTTTTTGAATGCACTGGGTTGCCATAGTGAGTGCTGTCCTCGTCTGCATGTGCGAATGCTGGGATTTTACAGAAGAAACAGAAATTGGGGTTATCTGTTTACAGGGTAGGTACTTCTCAGGCAATGTGTCAGATTGGCAGTGTCAGATTACAGATTGACTCTAGTAGGCTGCTCTCTCCTGAACAGTGTCAGTGTTCAGGACTGGGTCAACACACTGGAGCCATTATATGCTCAGTTAACAGCATTGGATAACTGGTATGGGGGGACTCGGTGGACGGTGAAATCTTCCTGTCTCTGTCTTCTCAGTTTTCTCCTGCTGGCTCTTTTTTGCACTCATCCCATTTCCTCATTACTTCCTCGTAGTCTCGTAATCTGTGACAGGATACATTCTAGCTGGTTAATTATTTTATTTTATTTTTTGCAGGACTCATTTATAAAATGGTGCGTTAAATAATTGTCTTTCTTACCAAGGCTGGGACCAAACTTTGGCATCCTGCAAGTTGCATGGTATAGAATAGCCTTTACTTTTATTTGAGTAGATGAAATGAGAAGAAAAAAAAAAGAACAAAGAAACTGCTACTAAATAATCACGTAAAGTGAGATTAATGGGTGGCCAAAGTTTTTATTTGGTCCCAGCCCAAAATGTCAGTATTTCCATATATGGCATTTATGACTGTTTTGTCTATCTCCTGTCCAGATTCTCTTTTCACTGCAGTGGCCAACTTCACTGTTGCCGCAAGGGAGTTTCACGAACGTCTTAAAAACCTGGACAAGAAAAAGTAAGGCACTGGCTTCTGAACGTTATTTGGGCAGATTTTTTGGTGCATTTCAACCTCAAATCCAGCATTACATTTGCTTGTTTTCTTTTGTGCAGCTCAATAGAAGTAAGAATGGCAAATGATCAGATGATGTATCTGGAGCGAGCGTTTGTAGATCCCTTAGGATTACCAGGAAGGCCTTTCTACAGGTAAGAACCAGTGCTGGTTTTGAACCAGACCCCTCTACGGCATGACCATTTATGATAACGGCTTTTGGGGCATAAAGGATTAATTAGATGCTTAGCAGGCACTCCTATCCAGAGTGCTGGGGGTCAAGACTTTGGACCCTTAGAATTAAAGAGCAGTGCGTCATTAACCTCTGCATCCGCCTTTAAAGTGTAACGCCACATGTATGAAATACTTCAGCCGTTTGTCAGAAAACGCTCTGCTGCTACACTCTTGAGCACAGCGCTCTGAATTGGCTTAATTTCAGGACGTAATTAAGCCCACCGATTACATAAACCGAGTAAACAAAGTTGCCTGAGTTTCGAGCAGGCGTGATCGGTGACAGAGCATTATTAGTGTCTCTGACTGAATCTTATCCGAATACCTTTCTATCTGTGTGGTCCATACAACTTTTGTTTTCTTTTTCTAACCTGACAGGCACATCATATTTGCGCCAAGCAGCCATAATAAATATGCAGGGGAGTCCTTCCCTGGAATCTATGATGCCATGTTTGACATTCAGAACGCCGGAGATCCAGCCGGAGCTTGGGAAGAGGTGAAAAGACAAATCAGCATTGCTACATTCACAGTCCAGGCAGCCGCCATGACGCTGACCCCCGTTGCATGAAATCCTGGCTCAGGGCTAGGGAAAATAATCTTTTTACTTTACAAGACCCTTAACATAAAGAGGGGTTAGGGGGTCACACGGTTGTTAGAGAGTTCCATCATGTGACCTTTCCATGTGTCTAAATGGATAAGAACAGCTTTATAGACACATATTTGAATAATTGAAATGGCATGGTATGCAAAACATGTTTGCTTACGGCATGCACAACACAACTTACAGATTTGACGATACCAACTAGTGATATCAGGGAGCTGTTCAGTTAATGTACAACACGTATGAAAGTAAAAGTTAACGCTATATCAGTTATATAATGATTTGATGGTCAATGTAGCCATTATGCCAAATCACAACCTTAGCTAGGCGGGATGATAGCTTTGTTTTGTTATCCAATTAATCGATAGCCAAGAAGCTCTGCATTTATATTATTTTTAAATACCACTTAGTTATTTCATCTACCTCCAACCACACTGCTATTATTGGACTCCGCAACAAGTATCAGAACATTAAATACAAATCAGTTGTCACTTCAACAACACAACTTATGTTTTTGATGCTTTGATAAATGAAAGTTAGCTTATAAATGAAGGACAGACCATATAAAATGGCCCTTCTTAACTTAAATGAATGTCTGCTGAAAGCCTTGAAATTTGTTGGACATGTATTGATGTAGACATTCATTACTGTATCTGGTTTTAATGTAAATTGTCACTTAGTGTGATTTGGGACAACTTCTCTCACATAATTAAATCCCTACCTACACTTTGTAGAGGTTTAGGTATTTCAGTTGATCTTGTCTGTGCTGCATGATTACTATGCACCCTTTTGCCTATTGAGTCCATTACTGAGGTCATCTTTTTTGGATATAATTGCTTTATGATTTTGTAGGATGGGGGGGGGGGTTGAAATATGTCATCTCAGGTTTGAACTTTCCATTAGTGGATTCCTGGATTCTATGGACATTTCAGTTAAAAAATGCTTGTTTGAATGACATTGTTCAGGGTCGATACTAAGTGCCAGGGTACTGGTTTTCATATATTTTCAAGGCAAGTTGAAGTAAGTGGAAACTTTTAATGTAATTTTAAATTAAATGGAGCCATCTCAACAGAATTGTGGGTTTATAATAATGGTGGTGTAGACTGGTATCTAAAAACTAAAGTTCAATAAATTAGACACAATTGCATTAGGCTAGCCAAGGCTACAGGTAACCATAACCCCTAAAATCGCATGTAGCTCTAACCACAACATATTAAAGTAATGCATATAGCTTTCCCATATAGGTTACGTTGTCAGTACCTACCATCATTCCCATGGCCAGAAATGAAACCGTTAGTTTGTTATGCTCCAAGTGGTTCCACTTCACTCCCATATAGTTGTTTCTCACACCAGAATCGGTAGCAATAATAAAAATACAACTTCACAAGCAGATGTGACAGGTATTTGTAACAGAAAGACACAAAAAGGAACAGAAAAAAACAATCCACTGCTGCAAAGCATTTAGAAAATTGCTCTGAAACAGTTCTACAGTAGACCAGGGGTTGATTTTTGTGCATTTGGTCTGGTGATACTTCTATATCCCACCTCGTGCTTCTCCACATAAAATTCTCCAGCATAACGGACATCAAGGTGACGATGTTTAAAAAACTGCAGTGGAATGAATGGTCAACGTATTACAGACGGAATCATTTGGCAAAGCATGCAGGCACAACAGCAGTGTACTTTTCTCATTGCAGAGGCCAGACTCAAACGGCAAGGGAAGATAGGTCAAGGAAATAGACATTGAGGAGGAGGCCAATTTAAAAACTCCTTTTGGAAAAACATACCCCAAATTGCACAAAGATGAGATTTTCATGCTAAATAACTGATAAAGAATCTCAAACATTTTTGTAAGTTTGGTATAAGCAAATACTCCGTTCAACACCTGGATACCTGAAACTAGAGTTTTTACAATTAAATTTGCTCAAATGCTGGTAGTAATTTTTAACCCGTTTAAAACCGAAGCAGCTATGTAGACAGTTTTTACAAGTATGGGCACTGATCTTCTAGAGTACTTTGAAATAATCACTGCATTACTGTCTGAATCCCCTGACTGTTTGACGTCTTTTCCTTTAATTGTTTGCGTTTGTCTTTTTCACATAGACGGTTTTTCACAAGGTGTACTCTTCACAGACGGTAGATCCAGCCGAGCCCATGTCATTGGTTCGACTTTCTTCATGCAAATCTCAATCTTGGTAGCCGTCATGTTGACAACACTTCTGCTTGCATCAATAACCTGTGGGACAAAGGCAGCATCCTCATACATCAGGGTGATGTCAATAACATTAGGGTCCGAAAGGGCATATTGCCAAACGAGTACTTACCCCCCACAAGGAGATTTTTTGTTTAAATTCCTTTTCATCTTCAAATACAATATGGATATTGATCTGTAGTTCATAAAAAAATAGTTAGTTACTGTACTGAACAAGATACATGCACTACAAACTGTTAGAAGCACTGCCCCAAACACTTAATTTCCCTGTAAATGGGTTTTTGTCCTTTGTTTCTTATGCACTGCGATGACCCTGTGGGTTGACTTTGTTTATTTTAATGGTGACATGCTCATGTGCAGACTTAAATTTAGAAAGACTGGTGTGGGCTGATAATAGTCGTGGTTGATATTAAGCCTGGTCTTAAGGAACTTCTAGCCTCTTCCTGTACCTGTGCCCGATGTTTTTTTGTTTTATCGTTTCGTTTAACATCGGTAATCAGTGTTTGTTTTTCCTTCTCTATCCTCAGTCTCCTTTTTATTCTGTTGGACACATTTTCAGACTGACTACCTCAGGGCTTGGATCCCATCCACATAATTGTTTAATCAGGTTTCAGAAATCTTTCCAGAGAAGAAAAAACTAATAATTGTACCCATCTACAGCATACTTAGTAAGACCCTTTTAAGACCTTTACTACCTGGGACAGCCTTTCTCCTAATCAGATTGTTTTAGTCCAGAGATGTGTTCAGTAGTTTTGCTATGATTTTTTGCTATGATTTGCTAACTATTTTTTGAAAGGCAAAAGTAATCTTGGACTTACCAAAGTGCTATTCCCCTCCACAAAGCTCAGCTCTGGAATGGAGTTTTTGGCATAAATGGAGATCATCACCTGACTACCCGTCTGGTGCCAATCAAACCTACAGGGCACCACCTTCTTTCCCTTTAAATACAAATAGAAAAAAAGAATTGTAAGTGGAACCGATTTTTGGTTCTCGGGTGGACAATGTGTCTTATGACAATCGCTATACATCGAGCGATGTGAAGTTCAATACAATAATGAAGTTCGCAGGAAACATATTTAGAAGTATTTTTTACTAGATCTGTACTAGCATATGGAAGTGGCCAAGTAAGAAAAAGGAACACTTTCTGTAATACCATTTTTAAAGGTATTTTAAACATTGGCAACCGACACTATCAAAATTTGTGCTCCATTAATACAAATATTGTGTGCTTGTGTGTATACATTATTTGAGTCATGGTTCTGAGACCAACTACATTGTAAGCTTAAGATACACTTAAGGGAAATAATGACATTTCTGCAAAATTAGTATCCCTTATGCAGACTCCCAACACTCAGAGGATGAGAAATGTATTTATCTTTTACTCTTCTCAATGTTACCGCCATTGTATTAAAATCACAAGTTAACTTAAGGCTGTGCTAATCACTAATAATTTTCTAATGAAAAAAGAAGCAATTTTTTTATTCAATATTACCAAAAAACTGACTATAATCATAATTGATTTTAAACATTATATTTACCCAAAAAAAGCCCACTTCTAACAAGAAAAAACGCTTACTGTATCCTGCTTTTTCCATAAGTGCTTTCCTTTCGCGCAGCCCTCTTGACTCAAAAAAGTGTTGAAATCAGAGGTTTTTCTTTTGCAGCAACTCCAGTATTTCATGCTGAGGTGACAAGAAAAACACAATCTTAATTGGACTCCTGTAATGAATTTAGCTTGTGTCCATTTTATTCATTAGACACAAAGACTTAATCTAGTCGGAAATTGCCATTTTTGTGGCCAGGTTTCCAGGCAGTGAGAGTAAGGTGCTAGGTGATCAGAAAGGAACCAGATTCAGTGGTGGGAATATGCAATTCTAAGTAGAATATTACATTTAGAAAAAACTTATACATTACGTAGTAAAGGTGTTGAGGTAAAAATTAGGTGTAACAACCAAAGATTACATGTCTCTTACCCCTCATGAAAAATGGGAACACCAGGATGATAAACGCAGGTCTCCTCATTGCTTTCTGGCTGGAGGAATGTCTGGGGGGGGGGGGGCGGAAAAAAACAGAAAAAGAAATTAGGGATCTAGCTAAATAACTTATTAATATGAACTTGGAAACAGATAATCTATATTGCAACTGAACTGAACAGAACAACAGTTCAATCCTACTACAGAAAAAGAAAAAAGAAAAAAGAAACCGTCAACCTAGAAAATTCAAAAATTACAAATTAGGAAGTCTACACATACCCTAGAACAGCCTCCATTTTTACAAGATGTTCCAGACTTCACCTCACCCCCTTCCAACTCTGAAAAATAAGTTGGAACATGCCAAAGGCAGATTTTGTTTTCTGCGCGCAAATGTCTAAATCATCATACAGATCAGAATGAAAATGACCATTCTTACCATTCTTCTGTGTCTCAATTGTGTCAGAGAGCTTAAATTTTTCCAAAGAGACTTTCAGAGAGGATGAGACTTTTTGTTGTATCCTTACAATGGGCTCATCAGGGCTAAATTAACAAAAACACAGGACTTTTTATGAAGGGATAATATATCACCAACACAATTGTGTTTTGACATTCCAAACGTTACAAATGCACATCGAAAACTTAACCGCCAACACTTTAGAACACACAGCTTTTTAATTATAATAAAAGTGTAATAAAATACTGTTTTCAGTGTTAGTGCAACGGCTCCCATCTAGGCTGTAAAATAAAAAGGGTAGTTACCCTGGGCGATTAATTGACTCCAGTGGTCTTGGTGCTTGGATAATATACTCATTGAATTTTGGTTTCAGGTCTTCTAGATTTCTTTTCTCCCCTGATGTCTTCACATCTGGTTTTACTGGTTCAGGGGGCTTGTCCTTGTTGTGTGGGCCCTTTGAGCAACCCTAAAAAATATTAAATACATGTCACTGAATTTGGATAAAATCTAAAAATAAATACTTGCCCTCCGAGTTCAATGAAAGAAATTCTGCACATTAATTGTTGCACAAAATTCTCTTGAGAACACCAGTGATTAGAGAAGCAGTAATTTAACAATTTGTTGTGGCCCGACAGTAAGCCACACAAACAAAAACAAAAACAAAAATATTAATGCTTGTGTTTTCGCAGCTGTCTTTATATAAAAACTGAATACCAAAAAAAAAAAAAAAAACTGCAATTTTAATAATCAACATATTTAAAGAAAACACTTACAGCAATGCTTAAGAAATCAGAGAAGTCTGTCGTCCTCCTTTTACAACAAGACCAGCCCTGAAGTAATAAAGGAAAGACACTGTGAGGGAAGCAGTGCTTTTTAAAAGAGGATTTTGATCTACTGAACCCTAACTGGGACCTACCTTCAGCGCATCGTGAAAAACAGGGACCCCAGGATGGTAAGTGCATGCATCTGAGAAAAAGGACACAATAGGAATCAACGGCCTCATACACCCCCTAACCCCCCCCCCCATACATATTTGGATTCCTTATGCACAAAACCAACTTAACAGTCCTGGGATATGGTGGTGTATTCTAGCAGAAAACACTAGAATGATGAATAACCAGTCATGAATGATAACTGGGATCTGATTGATTGATTCTGTATGTAAAGCCGCTTTGTGACATGGAATCATGTGAAAAGCGCTCTATACAAACAAACTGATTGATTTTTCTTTCTTTGTCTGGGAACGAAGCTAAATTACAGATGCTATGAATAGAAGGGCGTCTCGGACGAACCAGTTTGCCCTGGTTCCATATAACTGCAGGCATAGTCCAGGTTTTTCCTATAGAAAGGGGTTGGTTAAAGTTGCAGCGCATGCCGTCAAATAAATAGTAGCCAATATTTAGAACATCTATTGCCTACCTACGACACAGAGCCATCAAACGGAGTCCATTAACTTTGCACTTAGACATCGTTTAATTTAAGGGCAAATAACCAAAGGCACAGCGACTTGGATTACTTTGCCAACCTTGATTTTAAAGCAAATTAGCTAGTTAACACATCATGTCTTCCCACGTAATATTAAATAAACACCACGCTTCTCAAACAAACAAAAAACCCGTCATTAGTAAACATGCTATCTAGGTGACCCGTCAATGGAATGTAATAAAATGTTTTTGCTTAGTTTTAATTGTTATACACCAACTACAGTGCTGACTTAATACTTACCATCGGGATTCTTGTCTGGGTCAAACCGTTCTCCGCACCCTTTATTGTAACAAAGTAAAGACATGATGGGCAACAGCTCAAAATAAATAATAAAATTAAAACAATATATATTTAACCCACTAGGCCGACTGAGCTGAATTAGTTTCAAATGCTACCATCTGCAGCCGGCAAGCTACCACCGGACGGATACAAATATTTCCCTTCTTCTTCGCTGCTCCAGAATTTCCGGGGCACTCGGGAAACTTCGCGAAGGTTTGCAATACTCAAATGCTTGGGCAAAATCGGTATGGTTATTGCCGTGTCTTTTACTCCTGCACTGGTGGCCAGTTCGGGTTAATAAATTACTTATGCAGATCGGTAATGGTAATGTACAAATACGAATCAATTTTTATCCGAGCAAATTAGGTTAGAGTCTAACTACTTAGTGAGTGAGCTTGGGGATGTTTGGTTGAGTAACAGATGTTCTACTATGTTGATGAGCTGTTAAAAACGAATAAATGTGCAGCGAACTGAAGATAATTCTTGCCTATTACAATCGATACTTAATACAGATTCAGGATAGCTTTAGCTCCTGTGATTAACATTTTAGAACTACTCAGAAGACTCGCTCCAGGACATGAAAATTGCTTGTAAAATACGTTGTCTAGGTTTTGAGTTTATATTCACTATATAAGCGAAAATCAGTTCACTAGGTGATCTATATCTTTAATGCTGGTCATTTAAGTACTCATATTGCTTCCTAACATAATTTACAACTCAATCCTTTATGCATGTAGTGCATGTATTTCAAAATACAATGTGTCCACACTCTTTATTCTTGACCTAAATATATATTTCAACAAACATAACTTACTACATCCACTGACATAAAAAACATAATTTACAACCATTCATAGAGCTTTTGCCATGTCCCTGTCTACAATCCATTCCAAGCATAGATTTGATGCAGTGGACAAAAAATTCTAGTCAACATATGTTAACCAATGAATTCCTAAAAAGTCAATCAAAATCCTACAAAAGGATTGAAAAAGTGTCATTAGTAACATTCAAATAAACTATCTAAATAAACAGTATAATGTGTAGCAGGGTCCCTACAGACAGACAGCAGATCCCTTGAGCCACCCCATACAGTCAGATGGATTATGAAATGTAGTGTACTGTTATCTTCAGCAGAGCATCGATAACTTCAGAGACCCAGTTCTTTGAGACAGTAGGGCAGATTTCTGCATCTTGCCGGATAGGCGTTCTCCTCAATCATCTTCCTAATGTAATTGACCGTTTCTTCAGTGTTGCTTGAGCCACTTTTTGTCTGTGTCATTAGTCCTTCCAAGAGACTCTGAGTGGAATCTATCGAGAGGCCGAGAAGAAAACGGAGGAAAAGATCCAGGTGTCCATTCCTACTCTGTAAGGCTCTGTCCACTGCAACTTTGAAAAAGTCGGCCATGCTTATTTCTTTAAAAAAAAATAGCCTTGAAAGTGAACTTATGGAATATGGCTCAAGTACATTCTTATTACAGTTAACAAATGAGAGGTACACATACAAAGCAGCAAGGTATTCCTGAATGCTAAGATGAACGAAGCAGAATTCTCGGTCCTGGCACAAATCCTCTCGGAATACTTCTGTGCACAACCCTGACTGCACTGCCACTTTTTTGACGTCAAGGCCGTACTGCGCCAAATCATCTTCAAAGAAGACAAACCTCTCGTTTTCTAGGAGCTGAAAAGCCAGCTTTCCCAGGGTGAAAATGAATTCTCTGTCTGCCTCTATCCACATGTGTGTATTCAACTTACTCTTGTCAAACTTCTGATTCTTCATATGTGTCTGAAGGAGCAAATAGTGTGTGTAGAACTCTGTTGTGTTAACTTGTCTAGCGTCAGGCCTAAATAACTTGTGCTCTAGAACAGAAGCTAAAATCCAACAGAATACTGGTATATGGCACATAATGTATAAGCTCCTTGAAGCCATGATATGTTCCATAACTTTGCTGACCTGGGTCTGGTTATTGAACTTTTTGCTGAAGTACTCCTCCTTCTGCAAATCATTAAACCCCCGTAACACTGTTGCTCGGTGAACACATTCAGGTGGGATCCGAACGGCTGCAGCTGACCGGGATGTTATCCAGACTTGAGCATTTGGGAGCAAATTTCCCCTGATAAGATTTGTGAGCAACATATCTATTGTGGTTGGCTCTGTTATGCCACCCAGGCTCTCATTTTTCTGGAAATCTAAGGGATGTGCACACTCATCAAGACCTTCAAAAATTAACAAAACCTTGCAATCTTTTTTTTCAATGAAATCCATCTCTTTCATGTCTGGGTAAAATATGCAAATAAGATCCATCAGACTGATATCAGTATGTCCAACTAAATTCAGCTCCCGAAAAGGAAACGGAAACACAAACTGAATGTCCTGATTTGCAGTGTCCTCTACCCAGTCAAGAATGAACCTCTGCACACAGACTGTTAATCCAATACCCGCAATCCCTGTTGTCATTACCGTTCTGACCGGTTTCTCGAGATCAGATAAAGGTTTCAAGATGTCACGGCAATTGATTGCAGTCTCTTGTATATTCTCATCACCGGGTGCCGTCTCAATTTGCCTTAGTTCATGTTCTCCATTTACCCCTACACTTCCACCCACAGTCATGGATAGATCTGCATAGACGCAACTCAAGTAGGTCTGCTGTCCTTGCCTGGGTATGCCTTCAAATATCGAGTCGTACCTCCTCTTCAGGCCAATTTTCAATTCATGCTGGAGCTTAGCTGTAGGAGATGAGGAAAACCGATTAGTTTAGTTATCACATCAAATCTGCCCTGCTCAATCAGCTATATGGGTAACTTAAGCTCAGATATTTGGCTTGCTTACTTCTTTTACACATTTTCTCCAGTGACTCAGCCAAATCCATTTGTTTTAAGTTCTGTAGGATGTCCAGAGCGATCTTTAGAGCCCCTCCTTTTCCACAACGCTCCAGCATCTTGTCCACTACATCCAGGACATCGTGATCTTCCATTGGAGAGTCAAAATATTTCTTGTAATGTTTGTACAATTGCCTCTTGAAGAGGACAAACTGATGTGCCAAAAGCTTCTTCAATGTGTTCTGTATTGACTGTGATTGAAGATAAAAAACATTTTAAATGTAGTGACGATCACTGATTGTCAGTTCCTGTAACACCATTAATACACTTGAAGGTCGCTGGTTTAATACGGTAACAAAGTCAAACCCATTGGTACCCACTACCAGTACATAAGGCTGTGTTGATACCTTAGGCTGAGAATGGCATCCAGCAATTAATTTATACAGTTTTAGATGCCACCAGCAAATACTGAAAACAATTAGACCAATGTCGCTTACTTATAATTAAATGTTCCAATTTATGATTCTAAAGAATTACAAAAAGATCAGGGAAAGCAAGAAAACCGTCAAAATTATTAAAATTGTAGTATTTGTATGGTTTTTTTTTTGGAAGAACAAAAAATGTTAAGTTTGGAAAAACAGCTAATATGCTTACTGCTAAAATGTGGCTTCAGAACATTGACTATTTTGAATTGTGTCTTCTATATTGCTAGATATAGCAATACATATACTGCATTCAATTAAATTTACACACTTCGAAAGTACTTTGTTGGCAATTTAGATTTTAAATGTGTCATTTACCAACACGCTTATATTATATAACTTATATTAAAGTGGAATGCTCTTGGATATACATGGTTGTAGAAACACTTGACTGCTAAAAAACTGAATAGAGAAGAACTAAGGGACTACTTCAAGCGATATGGAAAATCAGCTTCACCAGCTTGCGAAATTATGAGCTCACCTTGAAAATAAATGGCAAATCCATGCGGGACTGACTTTCCTCACACTCCATCGCCGCGTCCTCCGAATTAAGACTGTCCACAGATGCGTGATGGTACGGGTTCACTGTAGTTTTACTCCTTCATGCAGGTAAACAGACAATTTTAAAAGTCAGGGAAGATCTTTTGTACTAGATTTCAAAGCACTAAGGTAGTACAGCCCCAAACGCAGCAATAAAAAACTTAGACCAGGCATGCATGAACATGTGTTAGTGAAACATATTTTTCTTTCCTTAGATTTTGATTTGATCATTTTTATTTTCCATAAAAAAAGGAAATTACAACATTCAACGTGAATCAAAATTACTTTTGAACGGCTTCAATCATTTTGAAATATGTAGTCTTCACTGAAGTTTAACAAAAACTGGCGTATAAATAGAAATAGAAAGTCGTTACAACTGTCATTATTTTCTCTGTCTATATGAGCCGATGAACTCACCTCGGTTCAGTACGAATGGCTCCCTCAATGAACTTAGTAGGCAGATCTTGAGAACCAGCACTCTGCATATTTTCAAGAGAATCCTTTCTTTCTAGCTGTACCCTGTGACCAGAAATATTTCCCTTTATCTATAAATAATCTGAAATGGCCCAACACATTTAACGTTTCTAATTTAACATTATTGTAAAAATATCCCACATTCATTCATTTCAAATATTTACAATTGTACTGTCATTTGTGTGTGTGTGTGTGTGTGTGTGTGTGTGTGTGTGTGTGTGTGTGTGTGTGTGTGTGTGTTCATCCACACCTTAACGTAGTGGAACAGGGTTCTTCACTGAAATCTATATCATGTTCAAGCCTGTCGTCATCAGTCTT
Organism: Hiodon tergisus; assembly: GCA_025775045.1. NCBI lineage: Eukaryota > Metazoa > Chordata > Actinopteri > Hiodontiformes > Hiodontidae > Hiodon > Hiodon tergisus. The sequence continues at coordinate 1,045,010 of JAOVYW010000032.1, forward strand.
CATAGACTCGTAGCTGGGTGCTGGTGACTCAGTTCTTTCCAAGGAGATTTTCCTTTCCATTTGGACCCTGGAAACACAAGAAATTGACAAGTCCATTGTTAACATGATCGTTTTATAATATTAAGTGCTACAAATTTTTGTTCATAATTAAAGCTCCACTGACCTTTCATTTTCAGGATTTTCAGGACCTTCAGCTCCATTCAGACTCTCCAGATCTCCAGAGAGACTCATCTTAGTATTTACAGATGCTTCATTAAACAAAAGCGGTTGAAGAGGCAGCAACCGGACTTCTTTCCTTGGTGCGGATTCATCAAAAACTTAGAAGGAAAGACGTCAGTTGGCTAGATACCAAAAACTTCACCGCTCTCGTATACCCATGGTTAAGTCTAGAGTGCTTGACAAACTAAATACAACGACTGTTTTTTTGTTTAATACAATACCTGTATTTTGTTTATTGCATTAAAATGAAAAATGTAATTAAACGCCCGCAATAAACCTAGTTAATGCCACAAGTAAATTCCAAATAGGCCTTGTTGTGTTTATCAGAATCGGGGACATAAATGTAAAAAATATTAAGGCTTAAAACCTAACCTAGTTGTTAGCCTGAAAGGGAGTCCATTCTGCGTTTATTAACGACGTAGGCGTTGTATAGTATAATTTTCAACTTCAATCAACTAGCGGGTAGAGTGGAGTACTCGAGTAAGATTATGGTCGTTTTTCGATCAGAACTACGTTTCGCTTCTAACAAATTAATTGATTTGAAGTAATAATTTCCTGCCCAATATAATTTGTGATGCATTGTTAAAACTCATTAAACTGTTAAGTGTTAACACATTTTCTCCTACCTTTTTAACCTGAAAAGCAGGCAGCTGACTGGTATAGCTGGTGGTATAAGATGATAACCGAAATGTCGGATTTACTTCCACTTCGTTAAAACTTCCTTAAAATGGCGTAGAGTCCCGAAGTCAATTCCGCCCTTTCTGATTACGATACCTGAAGTGAAGCATGTTCTTTGTGTTGCCTCGTAGGCAAAATTTCCAACTACTATGTACGGTAACGTATTCGTTTAAATCAAACTCTCGCATCATATTTTACTGATCTTAACCGGCGTCATTCAAAAATGCCAACATATTTGTAATAGATGTACATCAAAAATTTAGGATTCGGTTACTCTAATGAAATACATTTCTCTCGAGACTGGGTCCCCAGATGCCGACGTCACGTAGTCATGACTCACGCTAGAACACTGTCAAATACACGTTGTCACATACACTATTATAGTCCCCCTACAACAGCATGTATTAACCATTGACTATAAAGTTAGGGCTACTTTGCATTTCCAGATATTTAAGTTTTTTTTGTGGTTGCACCTAAGCCTAAGAGAAGTTAGACTCCTATGATGTTATGCTTGCACCCGACTTATAGGTTTACATGCATGCCAAATCAATAAAATCAGCAGAAATGTTAATTGAGCTCTTTATTATGTGAAAATGTGATAATCATTAAATCCCCAATTAGACAAATTTACCATGCAAAAGCTAGCCACCTCAAAGAGTCCAGCTACTTCAAGACATCCACCTTTTAACTGACCATCATATACATGATTAGCAAAATGTCTCCAAAGAGCCATTCTGACATTTATCAGCCTGTACAATTCCATACATGTATTTAGGCATTAATATCTGCTGAATACAACAGTACATTATACATATGAAAATAAATATATTGACTACAGGTAATTTAAGTTTTTTATCCCAACCTCATTTTATCTACAATTACCAATCGCAATGTCTGACTTTGTAGTGAATGTATATTGATTCAGCCGCAAGTCCATTCCTTCACCTTGCATTCTGATTTTAATGAAGAACTCCGTGTTCAGGGAACATTTAAAACCGTTTTCAAATGGGTTGATTAAAGTAGAATAAGAGGATCCAGGACTAACAGCCATGCTTCTGTAGTCAGGTTTGGTCTGTGCAAACAAACATCCATAAGGCACACATAGACAAATTAAAAAAACACTGAAGACAACATTTCTAAAATTAACATCCAACCCGACGTTAAAAATTCCATAATTTGTAGAACTTACTTGCATCAAGTTCAGAAAAGCTAAATGCGATTATGCATACATGAAGAATTAAGAGAATCATTTATTAACCAGCTTTACAAAAAGATTATTCTGAAAAGAACAGATAAAAAGCAACAAACAAATTGGATCCGTTAATATTCCCCAGAAGGGCATGGAGTAGACCAGTCTTCTTTAGAACTTCATTCGTGATCTATAACTCATCTAAAATTGGTAAAGGAAAGAAAAATCAAATGTAAAAATTTTAAGTTGGCTAAAAAGTTCACAATTGTTATTTTAATTCTTGCAAAGAAAATAATGTATAAAGCAATTTGACTACGTAGACATGGCTGAATATGTAGTGACAGTACAGGGCTTGAACCCCACATCTGACCCGCCAGACATAGCACCCAAGTGGGAGAGCCCGCGTTTCCCCAGAAAGATACACTGAGGTGAGTGTAAAGGAAGGTATGTTAACACCTTGATTTTGGTTGCCATTTAGTCTCCATGGCTTTTTCCACTCTGGACAAGAGAAATGTACATGAATACGACATTTTGCCAATATTAGAATCACTTCAAGTATTTGGGTTGCCCCTAGTACAATCCCTCATTTAATTAAACACAGCAGAGTTTTACAGCACTTTTCTTTACAGAACCTAAGAATTGGTTAAACGCTTTCATACGTTTAGCTCTGGTTCCAAAGCAATGGGTTGTGACCAAATATAAATAAATCTTTATTAGGGAAAATGTAAAAATTTACTAAAATATATACAACAAAGATCCTGCCAAAAGATACACACAGACAACCCAACAAAAAGGCAAAAAAGGTTGGACATATGATGGAATATTAAACCGAGAATAAATACAGGCAAAACTGGGCTTGGGAAACCTTAAAAAGAATGTGTTGACCTTAAAAATAAAGTTAAAATTTCACCTTTTTGGTACTGGCAGTAATTTTTGGGGACTTGCTGCTGTTGCGAGGAGACCGGCGCTGTGGCTTTGAGGCTTTAGGAGACTTCTCTGATCGCGGGGATTTCCCAGCGCGTTGAACCTTGCTGATGGAGCCTGGGGACTTGCGCGTGCTGCTCCGCATTTTACTGATGCCCCTCTGCAAGATGTTGCTCTTCCCATGTTTCTTGGGTGTGTTATCAATACTGAACATCATTGACTGCCTGCGCTCAGCCTGGACACAAAGCAAGAGACCAAAAGAGTTCTGTTAGAACCAGAACCAAACAGACCATATATAAAATGACAAACTTAAGGAGTGTATTCCTTATGTAGAATATATTTAAAGCGGTTCACCGGAGTATTGGGAGGTCTGTTTTCAATGTTCTGGGATGCAAAGCGACGGTCGTTTCGGGCTTTAGGAGTCATGGGGCGTGAGAAACAGCCGGGTGTTTTCTTAGCCTGGATTCAGAATTACAGATACAAATACAAAAGTAGCACAAACGATGACTCAATAGAAAATGCACCACTAAGGCAGGGTAAACCAAAAACTTGAAATATTTTAATAAATCCATAAGACCAAGGCAATAGGAGTAACTATTTGGGAACTACCACCAAATGGGGGAAAAACTTTCCCCAATGAACTATAGTTTTTCAGCCAGCAGGTGTCATCTCCTAAAAAAAACGGCTTGTCTCGCCAACCAACCCCCAACCTACCTCAGGTGTATCCAGCAGGTCATTGTTACCGCGCTTCAGGGAGAGAGTTGTGCCTGCAGTCATCTGGCCCACACTGGTGGTTGATTTAGGATGTGCAAAAACATGGGAGGTGATCCCAGCACTGATTTGACCAGGCAGCATAGTGGTCCTCTGGGACGACACCCCATCTCGAATTTGACCTGGGAGCAGGGAGTTTCGATGGGAGGAGGTAGAGTTCCAAATCTGACCAGGCATCATGGAGGCTCGACGGATGGTTTCATCTGGGTCACCCAACCTCAGGTCATCATCTGTAATGGTGAACGATGGGTTTCCCAGAACTGGCTGCAGAGGCAAAGCAGAGAGACATGAACCTTTTTAGACTTCATTATTACTTAATGAAGTTAATTCAAATCATGTCAGAAAAATCTAAATTTAAAACAATTCAACATTCAAATCTTTTCCAAACCATTTACTCATGTTTTAAATTACCATTAACCATAATCAAATGATAAATTTGAAATGGGACCTCAATGCAATAGGCACAGAAACCTAAAAAAACCCTCAACTTCTTTATTCCCCTCCTCTCTTCCCTGAAAGACCACCTGAGACATTCTGGATGGGCTCATACCCACTCTTACCCTGGACTCAAGGGGATAGCTGCTCTTTAAATGAGGCTTGCAAGCCTTGTTGCGGGTCTGCAGCTCAGCAATGCGCATCCAGTCATCCGTGACCTCCGGCTCATTCTCGGCACCCACAGCAAAAGTGCTGGCGCCTAGAAAAATAAAAGTGCGTCCCGGTTGAGTTCGGCGCGTCACTCCTGCCCTTTCACAGGTCAATGACACTTTTACATAGCACAAAATCGAAACAGTCAAAGGTCTGATTAGTGTCTAGCGCAAAGGGCCAGCATCTATGCAGGATTTTAAAACTTACTAAACTAATCATTACTTATAAAATCCCCAATCCTACCGTTTCAAATGTAGACGTCAATTGCAAGGAGTCAAAAAGCCAAATAAACGTTAGGGATACTAACTGCGGTGAAGGGCGGTGCCATGAATGGCACTCCGGCGGTACCCTGGCAGGTTCAGGAGCTGGTCATTGGCAGCTGTGTCCTCGGAAAATTCAGCGGAGACGGGACGACTCTGGGAGGCAAAGTTGGGGTAGGACTGTTCTGAACGGAGGCTGTAGAAAGAGCCATTCTCACCATCAGCCTCTGCTCTGCTTAGTGTCTCCTAAAAGTGAAAACAAAGTGAGATAAATTTATAAAGTACGACTTAAACTTCCCTTGTCACCAAATTTCCTCTTCGTACCAGTTAGTTGCAATTGGGAATTTTAAAACACGTCAATTAAAAATAAATGGGACCAATTAACCATGGAAAATACACAGAGGAAGTATAATGTGTGACAGGGAGGTAAAACAGCAATGAACGTAAAAGGAGCATGCACTAGACCTTAGTCATGGTGATGTTGATGACCTGGGTGGTTCGACGGCGGGCCGAATGACCCTTCTTGGCAGAATCCAGGGCAAGCTCGCTTATTGAAGCGATGCTGCTCTCCAACTTGCGCTCTGTTTGAATACGGCTGCTCATGGGGGTGAAGTAGAGAGTCTCCAATGATCCCCTGCCCAATGCCTGACGTTTAGCTGCAAGCCTTTCTGAGCTTCGGACCATCGGCGTGCTGGAATCTTCCCTGGTTGACGGTCTCCTATCACCACAGAATAACATATGCTCACATTTGTCACACATTATAGCGTTTACTTTTGAGATTTGGACCCGAAGATTAAAAGGTTATTCCATATAACATTACCTGGTGGCATCAAGAGAGTCATCCAAGCTGAAATCCAGGCTGTCTTTACTGGTGTCCTCCCCCTTTTCAGGGATTTTGAGAGATGTAGGCTCTACGTTCCTTGGAGCATCCCTCCCCTGTTTTTTCTGCCCTCGCAGTTGTCGGTCTGCATAATCCATCTGCCCCCAGCCACAAACAGAAAAAGATTTAAATTAAACTTCCTACAGCTCCAATTGAGATTTTTTTTCTAAAACTGCTATGAAACCATTTTGTCTTCGTGTTTAAGGGAGTCCTTCGAGCGTTGACCTGAGCCTGCAGACTTTTGACCTTCAAGGCCAGGTTGCCCTCAGATGTTTTGGCCAGTTCCAGCTCTTTCTGAAGCATCTTAAAGTCCCCCTTCAGGGTCTTGACCTCACGCTCTCTGCTCTCCAGTGTACTTTCCAGAGCCTGGACTCTCTCTGTGGCTTCAAGCAGTTGCTGTTTTTTCCCATTGTAGTGATTCATCGCCTGGGACAGATTAAGAAACACCAGCCCCAGATGAACAAAATCTTTAAATACACCAAATACTACCGAAGACTGGTAACCACAATGTTGTCGTTTTCAAAATAAGCACCATAAAACAAATGTTGGGTGCTCCAGAACTTGTTTGTGAATGCTATATACCAATGCAATATAATGAACCTGCCATTGTACCAGTGAGGCTAGTTACTCCAGGCTGCTCTGGATAAGAGCATCTGCTAAATTAACTTGCAAAGTGAAATTTACCCAGTTTTTTTGCATTTAAAACAGTCAACTTAGAAGGAATGCTGACCTGCGTTTTGTAGTGCTCAAGTGCTTCACTTTTCACCTTCAGCCGATCTTGGAATTCGTCGTTCAGCTTTCTTAGAGGGAGGAGCGTAGCAAGTTCTTCCCTAGCCAACTCTAGCTTGCTTTGAAGAGATGCTTCAAGTCGTTGGGATGCCTCCCTTTCTTTTAACAACGACTCTTTCAGCGAAAGCAGCGTCTCATTTTCTAGCCTTAGTTGCTTTAGATTTTCATCCGTCTGCTCAGCAGTAGTACGAAGAACCTCCGCTTTAAGCTTTGAGATGGTCTCCTCCATCTCCTTCCTGGTTAACTCCTCAGTAACTATAGTACGATTTAAGATAACTTCCCGTTCCATAGAGCCCTGCAATTGGACATCAAGCTTCTTAAGGTCCCAAGTTAACTTTTCATTTAACTGCTCCTTTTGAACAGCATGTGAAGTGGCTGCTTGAATCTCCTCTCTCAATTTTGTTATCGTCTCTTCCAATTCCACCCTTTGAGCACCTGTCATTTTGTCCTTTTCTTTAATTTCATTATACAGCATGTTTAGCTCAGACTCCTTCCTAGAAGCCTGGGCCTGAAGACAGGCCACCTTCTCAACCAGTTCCTTACGTTGAGCTTCTGCCACACCGTCTCTCGCCTCCATTTCCTTACGCACTGAGTCTAGCTCAGATTCCCTCTCAGAAGCCTCCACCCCCTGGGCCTGAAGACAAGCCACCTTCTCAACCAGTTCCTTACGTTGAGCTTCTGCCACACTGTCCCTCGCCTCCACTTCCTTGCACAGTGAGTTTAGCTCAGATTCCCTCGCAGAAGCAAGGCTAGAGGCCTCCGTCAGTTGGGCCTGAAGACAGGCCACCT
>JAOVYW010000032.1:1052253-1091737 GCA_025775045.1 Hiodon tergisus
GAGTTTAGCTCAGATTCCCTCGCAGAAGCAAGGCTAGAGGCCTCCGTCAGTTGGGCCTGAAGACAGGCCACCTTCTCTACCAGTTCCTTACGCAGTGAGTCTAGCTCAGATTCCCTCTCAGAAGCCTCCACCCCCTGGGCCTGAAGACAGGCCACCTTCTCAACCAGTTCCTTACGTTGAGCTTCTGCCACACTTTCCTTCGCCTCCACTTCCTTGCGCAGTGAGTCTAGCTCAGATTCCCTCTCAGAAGCAAGCCTAGAGGCCTCCGTCAGTTGGGCCTGAAGATGGGCTACTTTTTCAACCAATTCATTGCAGCAAGCCCCTTCAAGTCTAAGATTGCCCGCCTCTATACTTAGCTCTTCAAATTCTTCTTTAAGAGTCTTGATATCTTCTTGCAATGAAATCACCTCACTTTTAAGAGCCTGTTCTTGTTGCTTATAGTCTCCAATGGCAGACTCCGACATGATCAGACTCTGTTGCAATGACACAGTCTTCATCTGCTCAAGTGATAGTTTCCCTTCTAAATTTTGAACTTCACTAGCCTGCATTTCAAAAGCTGTTACTTTTTCCATCAACAGTCTTTGAGTTTCAAATAATTGCAGTTCCAGTGTAGAGGCAGATCGTTTCTGATCCTCTATATTCCTCTCCTGAAGATCTTGTAGAGTCGATACTTTCTCTTCCCCAATTCGGATAGTTTCTAAGCAAGATTTGATCTCATCCTCTTTTCCGGCTAGCATGGTCTTAAAGTAGAGAACCTCTTCTTCTTTGGAATCCACCTCTTGTCTGTATACAAGAGACCTTTTCTCTTCCTCTGCCAGCTGTTTTTTGAGTTCTTCCATTTTGGCCTTTTCACTTTGAAGACAAAAAACTAACTCCTGTTGAGTCTTAAGTTCTTCCACCTTAAGGGACAACTCCGCCTTTAATATCTCAATCTCATTTTCCTTGTTCTCAACAGATACTTGCACGTCATTCATCTTCAGATGCAGTGCCAAGAGCTCCTTGTGTTCATTTTCAATTCTGGATTCAAAATCAGTTTCTAGATCACCCTTTGCCTTCTTTACAACCCCTAGCTCCACCTGAGTATTCTCCATCTGCCTAACAAGTTCTCTCATTGCATCCCCTTTCTCAGCTAGTTCCTTAGTTTTGGTCTCTTCAACAAGTTTTAGCTTATCAGACAAAAGTTTTATTTCTGAAGTTAGTTTCAAGATTTCAGCCTCCCTCTCTCTTACTGTAAAAAGGGCCTGATCACGTGCCACAGTAAGGATGTTTGTTACTTCAAGCCCCTCTTCTGTCAGCTTTGCCACACAGGATTCAGCATAGACTTTATCCAGGTGTGCTTTATTAAGCTCCTGGCTCAAGCGCTCTACTTCCATGGACATCTTTTGCATCCTGTTTCCCAGTTCCTGAATTTCCTCTGCCATCTGAGAATCTTTCTGTAGCTTGACCGCAACAGTTTCTTCATGTTTTCTCTTCTCCGCTTCCAGCTCAACCCTCAAATCTCTAGCAGTTTCTTTCATAATAGAAAGCTCTTCACAAAGAGCAATGCGCTCCTTAAAGATTTTGTTATGATCAGCCAGCTTTCCCTCATATTCCCTTAAAGTCACTTCTGCCTCCTGTAGTTTTCTCTTAAAGGATTCAACTCTTTCCAGGTGGCCGTTTCTTTGCACCTCACTGTCCAATTCCAAACCCTGGCACTTGGAACGTAGCTCACAGATGGCAACTTCCAAAGACACAACCTTTTCCTCCAAATCGCTTTTCTCCCTCTGAAGCTCCAAAGAGAAAGACTGCTCTGCCCTCCGCTGGTCTTCCAGCACTAGGATCTGCTGACCGAGACTGCCAACTTCTTCATCTTTTTTCTGACGAAAGTGATGATACTCTGATAAAATGTCATCCCTTTCTTTGGAGGTGGACTGATGTGCCTCCATCATTTCTTTCTTCTGAAGGGAGTTAGTCTTTCTATCCTGTTCCCATGCCTCCGCATTAACGAGTGCCTCTTTTTCCTTTACTTTCAGAACAATCTCTAGAGAGTCCACTCTCTGGTTTAGTCCGTGAATGGTCTCCAAAGATACCTGTTCATGCCTTTTCATCTCCCCTGTCAGCTCCTCTGTATGTTTCCGCTCCTCATCCAATTGCTGGCTGAGAGTGGCGACTTCAAGCTCCCTCTGACGGACCGTTTCGGTAAGACAAACAACATCTGCACTGAGAGAATCAATCTGGGCACTGAGCATAGCTCGCTGCTCATTGGAAGCTTGCTCCAATGCCTCCCTCTCATCTTGCTGGCTCTTAAGTTTTTGCTTCAGCTCAGATACTAGCTCTTCTAGACACGAGTTCTCAGCCTGGAATTTAATTCTCTCTGCATCACACAACCTTTCCACTTGGATCTTTTCCTGTTCCAGTCGCAGTATGGTTTCTTGGGATTGCGAGAGCTTTAGAGTTAATTCAGCAATCTCCTGGTTTAATATTTCCCGCTATAAAAGAATATAGAATAAACATTTAGCTTGCAAATGGAAGAGAAAAAGAACCTTGATACATAATCATTGCCAATCTGAATAATTTAAATGGCGTGCAACTAAAAGGAACAAATGCTAAACAAACATGTAAATAGCTGTTGAAGCATGCATCAAGCTTAAACCACACCAGAGGTCAGCCACCTTAGTCCTTAAGTGCCATAGCGACAGCAGGTTTTTGAGCCAGCCCATATTAGCAGCTGATTTGTACCTGGAAACACTGAAATAACTGAATCAACAATTTGGCTTAGAAATTAAGACATGAGAGGGAACAAGCACCTGCAGACATTATGGCATGCAAGGAATAGGGTTGTCGACCCCTGCACTACACCGTTCCAAAAAAAGCAAGGCGATAGAGAGATAAAGGATGATAATTGCCTCTATAACAGGTCCCATGACTTCTCCTTTTTCATGAGTTTGGGCCTGTGCTTTACACAGTTCATCCTCAAGAATAGAGATTTTTCCCTGTAAAATCTGAATTTGTTCACTCAAGTTGTCCTAAAAGACCCGACGGGAGAAAAGAACAAAAATTATACAATTATGAAGTTATTGCATGCAATCAAAGTTATGCATATAAATATGGCTATAAACAGTTACTAAGGTGCAACGGCTCCAAAACCTTTTTTACTGAAGTGCTTAGTCAGTTTTCCATTAAATATGAACACATTTCCTGTTACAAGAATAACTCTTGACAAACATCTTTTATATCTTGCAGCACATGTACCACAACTTGCAGTTCCACTGAAGAAAATATTTAATCAACAAGGCACTACAAATGAACGGCTCACCCTCTGAGAGACAGCCTGGCTAAGTTCACTCTCTAGCTGTGCCCTCCGGTTCGCCCATTCCACCCCGGATGACTCCTGCTCTTCACTGAGCTTGTCCACAGCCGCCTGGGTACCCGCCAGGCGAGATAAAACCTCTCGCATCTTGGGAACATGGCAAAAACAAAATGCACGGTCGGTGGAAAACTCTAACACACATATAATGCAAAATACAGGCAGGGCCCCCACATTTGCACTATTAATATTACATGGTTTTGGTTATGTAGAGTCCATTAATTGCGAGCCAAGTTTTGTACATAATATAAAAGGTCTTCCACACCCCATCCCCATCTTCAATAACATTGGTACGATAATCATATCCAAGTGGTTAAATAGCCTGAAACCCAAACCTTAATTGGCAAACAACGTAATCTTGTAAATCAAGGGTGGACTTCACTCCTTCAAAATGCTTGCAGACAAATTGACCATCACACCAACCAGCCATTTTAACTGCGTTGAACAGTCTACCTGTACAGAAAGATTTCCATTTTCCTCCGTCAGGTCATCGATCTTCCTCTCCATTTGAGTTTTGTTGGTTTTCAGATCTTGGCACTGCTTCAAGATGTCATGCAATCGCGTCAGCAGCCTGACCACAGAAGAGGGTAAAAATGACCATGCAATTCAAGGCTTTACAGCAGTTTGCCGCCGCACCCCCCCCCCCCGCCCCCTTCACTTACCCTTCATTTTTACTCTGAAGTTCCTCCAGTTCCTTGGGCTGCTGATCTTGTTCTGCATTGTCTCTTATCATTCTGTGGACCCTTTGCTGGAGCTGGGAAACCTGCATCTCTACAACGAGGTAAGGCAACATATAGTACAGCTTTAGACATTATCTCCAAAATAATCTGATGCATAACAGAATTTAAAGAATAAGAATATTCATAACACTAAATACAATACATTACATTTCCTAAGATTCCGTTTAATGTTTTCAGATTCACAAAAAAATGCAGATGTTACAGAAAAACTATTCTGCATTCTGCAGTTAAAATGTTGTGTTCTTAAGTTAAACACAGGGGCACTAGTCCATTACTGTTCAAATAAAGTACAACAGCATAGTACCTCTTTGTACGATGATCTGACTGCTGTTTGCTAGCTCTCGTTCAAGTTCATCCCTCATGTCCCTCTCTTGGGCCAGTTGCTTTTGCAGCTTCCTCAACTGAAACTGGGGTGTGTTAAGAACGTCTTGTATTGGCGACCTGTGAACCAAGAACTTACTGTCAAGTTGGCAATTAAAACTCCACTGACATGGGAAAAATCTCTCCCACTAAAAGGAATCTCATCTTGAGTCAATAACACTGCTGAATGGCATCCCAAAGACATACGGGGAGAGGGGGGGGGATCCTACCCAACAGAGCTTGATGCAACAGTTTTCAGCTCCAAGAACTGAACCTCGGGTCTCCGTCGCCGAGAAAAGATGGGAGACTCTTCATCGCTGAAACTGGATGTGCTAGACACACTTGAGAAATCCAACATGGCTAGAAAAAGCACAAGTAGTCAAGATTTTAAAACTACAGAAAAGAAAAACAAAGATAGAGAATGTTTTCCCCCTCTGGTACGCAAGTATGAAACAATGTTTCATATATGGCTCAAACAAATATGGATGTCAAAAATACCATATCATAGCATAATGTTAAAATTAAATATCCAAACTCACGTTGTTTCTTGAGGAATTTCTCAAGATTGTCACTCAGGTAAAGGCTATCCTCGTTATTCAGAACGAAGCGGAGCACCGAAGCCAACTCCAGCTATAAGAAAATTAAGAGCAAATTTTTTTTATTCAAAAATACTGGGATCAGAGACCACATGTTCATATTGCCTCCAGATGCTGGAATAGCTGCCATTTCTCTCTTGCTCCGTACTAAAACACTACAACCTCATCACGGACACCTGCAGGTTTGCAGTGCTTTCGAGAGGGACATAGCTCTTACAACAGGCACTGAATATCCTTACTGGCTGTACAGTGTATCGAAAATTAGCTTAATGGTGAAGTAAATCCATCTACACTGTTGTCCCTGACTGCAGTTGCACAGTAGAGATGTAAAAGCACGGCTAGATTCCAAATTGGGTAGAAAATTGGCCATTCCAAACGAATAACTAGAAGCGCAAAATTACCTCAACTTTGTAGTCCAGTTTATCCAATCCGAGCAAGCCATTCATGACAGCATAATACAGTAGAAGAACAACCACCTGAAACGGGTACATCATTATAGGGTGATGAGGTGGAAAAGTATTGTGCGAAAATACAAGAGGAGAAAGTTGTACCTTTGACAGCTCCACATCAAGGTTTTTCCCATTCAGGATGTTGTCCCAAGAGACTACAGCACCTCGATCAGCTCTGTATCTACAATCACCTGAAAAGCAAAATCAAATGTTTAGACATTCATATACACTGTAAGTTCAGAATTGGGTCAACATCGGCCATGATTAACACAGAATGAGACAGAGCAAGGCAATCCAGTTCTGACATTACATCGTACTGTCAAGCCGGTTAATTCATTTCATTTAGAGGGAGAGTTGGATAAGAGGTACCTGAAAAATAATTCTCTAGACACAGAACACAGCCACAGTTTCATCCAATGACATTTTTCAGTCCAAGGCAATGGATTATGCATTTATAAAAACCAGGCACTGACTTTAGACAGCATAGAAGTAATGAATGATTATCGCCAGTTTTAAAAAAAAGCCATGAAAAGCATATAAAAATGACACACCCAGAGAATCGGCCAACACACCTAAGGTCAACAATTAGGCAACACCAAAGAGGCCATTAAAACATGACATTATTACACAAGTCCAGGAATCCAAGAGGGGCAAACGGCAGTCAGAATAACTTACTTTGCAGAAATTCAGAAACAAACCGCAGTCTCCCTTGGATGGTCTGATCCAGTGTAGACTGGGTATCTATTGCTTGCCTTTTCCTAGAAAGCAAGTGTGTCAAAATTTAAATATGTTCTCAGTTCACTGTTAGTGTCACCCAATTACAGCCTCTCCGGCTAACCGGAGATCTTTTTTTTTTTTTTAAGTAAAAACATTAAATGGTACTTCTGATGACACACCGTTGAGCCAATACAATCCCACATTTTAGTACACTTCCTCAGATCAGTTTGAGCATTTTAAAGTTAAAGGCTTTGTCACATGCAGTGCCACAGCAAAGTGCTATGGCTGTGAGAAAAATCAGACTAAATTTTCATTTTGAGCACTCCATATAAAAGTAGGCCATACAGACCAGACTAAAAACGTCTTTGATTCTAAAAAAACCTTTAAGACGAAGCTTTGACATTAAGTCTATTCAGATAACACACTGCTGATAACAGCCTTCGAAAATTTATCTTGGCAGACTAAAACCAACAGTACTTTCCTCAAACCCAAACTCCATGTCTCAATCAACCCTTTTGCAAATTCAGTCTGCATTGTCCATTTTTCCCTCCATCTCATTTCTAATAATAATAATAATAATAATAATAATAATAATAATAATAATAACAGCAAAACAACGGAGTGAGCTGAACACAAGAGACAACTGAGCCACCCATTTGCACTTTCCACAAAATGGGGATGGAAATATTTTATTTGTGTCTGCAACAAAATCTCTCTGAACAAAGGCATCTGACAACATAGTATACATAAACAAAAGCTGTAGTAGCATAATTTTACTTACAATTTGTATATGAGTTTAACTAACAAGACCCCATCTTGCAAAAGCAAAATGTGGTCAATCGGGTCGTCCAAGCCGAGACTGTTTATCTGTCAAGGTTAAATAAAATACACAAGTGGTTGGTTACAAGTGGTAAATTAAACCGAAGTGACTGCAAAACAAAGTTCTCTCTACACTTACCCAAACCAATAACGCATCCTCTTTTTTCCTGTGAAGGGCCATTTCGTGAGCGACTTGACAAACCTAGGATATAAAATCCAAAAATATTTACCGGTCAAACTTGACATTTTCTACAAAAACACATCTCGAAATTGTTAACCGGATTTTTATAATCGCCAAATCGTAATCAAGGCTGTACGAGCACTGCCCAATGTTGCGGCCATAATCTTTGTAACCCAGGTTATTTCCAATTACTGTTAGAATACCTAAATTGTAGTTAGACTTACGGTCTTTCAGTAAACGGATTCTAAGCCAAATTAACTATGGCTGCTAATCAGCTAAAACCAGTTCAACAGAGCTGACAGGATTATATTCAGATGGGAATTGCGAAACCGCTCCATGAAGGACAACGTTACATTTATCCAACATTCCCGAGATGTCTAAATTTTCTAGCAACCGCTGATTTTCTTTAGTGATAGTCTTATTAAACAAGAAATGTTCCGCAAATAAGAAAAAGCAAAGCCCTCGACCTCTTGCAAAAGAGGGGCCCACGTTAATTAACTGAGATGGTTAGATTATGCGAGTTTGTATTGACTTCATGTAAAATTAACGTTGCTGTGAAGCCAAATAACCAGTTAACTATAACCAACACCGATCATTCTTTGGGTTTAATCCACCGATTAATGTTTTTAAAGGTGGGGGGGGGTTATAAATCCATCATACCTTTAAAATCCAGCCCCGTTCATTTGTTGTTGGTTTTTCCGTAGCGTCTTCGCTAACAGGCAAAAATACTGTTAACTTTCTCTTCTCATTCTTTTTAAATTTCGGCGCTGACGCTGAAACAAAAATATCATTGGTTAGACATGACGTAAGCTGACTTTGATTGGTGTACATAATGAAAGCTACCATTACTTTCTTCTTGTCGTGATATTTATTTATTTTTACAATACTTTAACAAAGCGTCTGACATATAATTGTATATCATACAGTCATTAACAGTCAAATATATTCATTGAATAGCATAAAACAAGCTTTGTAACGCAAAAAGCTGAAATAGGTTTGTGATACCCGTAGAAAAAACTTTATTTCCCATAATGCCAAAGAACGGTCCCCTAGGACACGTTTTGTTGTGGTACATGCGTTTTGTGGGTAGAAACCCACTGCCTTTACTTGAACTGTTTGAATCACGTCTTTGGTGCCTGTATTTTTTTTAAAGAAAACTGAAAAATCTCTACAGTAAGCATGAGTTCACTTTATGTTATGTAGACAACCTGACCTAAAAAAAATTAATGTTCATTTTTTAAATTTTGTTGGTGCTCAATTCTCCAAACGAACCCGTATCTGGTTAGCGACTATTAGTATTACCCATTCGGTCGTTAGCTACTCACTGGCGACGCAGGTTGCCTTCTCTGATACAGTGATAGTTATTTTAATGCTATAGACGCAGACTGTGTTTATATGTCGACGTCTCTTATGTTAGAAGATAGTATTTATTACATGTAAACTGTTTTTAACTTAAGGATTGGCTCGAGGGCAGGAAAATGTATGGAGCTCCGGTGGATTTGTCATTTAAATGCCTCGGCTCCATGACAGGTAAATAGGTAAAAACGGTTAACATTAGCGGGGGGTTTCAAATCTGAACGGTTACGTTCCATATAAAGGCTAGTATTTTGCATGCACCGACTCATTTGTAAGTTTCACGAACATCAGGTACTTCGGAGAAAATATTTCCAAAATCATTCTGTCTATTCCACAGATGCGCTGAGCGTAGAGCCCAAACAGGGTGTGCACCCGCTGAAGCGGAATACAAAGAGCAAGTTCTGCAGTCGAGCTTTGAGATTCAACAACAACATAATTAGAGACTTGGTCGGCTTCACTGACACCATAAACGTCTTACTCAACGAACCCTTCCAGCTGGCATGGGTTGACCTATCCTTCAACGCAATTTCTCACATAGATCCAGTGAGTATTTTTATATAGCATTTTGCGGCCAATCTCACGTTAATATGCTGTTTTTAAGTGTCTGCAAATGAAAATGTTAAATGTATTATGAATTTTAAAAAGCTTTCTTCGTATTAATATTATATATTGCCCTCGGTGGGGGACGCGACACCCGGCGGCCTCGGTTCCACGGACTCCGCTTCCGGTTCACTCTCTGTCGGCAGAAGGGGCCGGCGAGCTGGTAGGGGGTCAGGCGGTCCTGGTGCAGCACCGCCACTCAGCGGCGCCGCCGCAATCGCACCCGGTAGCACACAGCTCCCACTACCTCCAGTACCTCGCAGGGGCCAGCTTAGGGGACAGGCCCTTCTTGCGGCGGGGGTTGTAGACCCACACCTGATCCCCAGCGGCGAATCCAGGTCCCCGGCCGTGCTGATCATACTGCCGCTTTTGCTGGACCCCCGCGTTGGTGAGGTGGGTGCGGGCAAAGTAGTGTGTCCGCTGTTGGAGCTCCCACGCGTAATCGGGCCCCGCTGGGGGTCCGCTGCTGGGGCCCGGGGGCGCACCGAAAGCAAGGTCCACTGGAGTGCGGAGCTCCCGGCCGAACATGATGGCTGCAGGTGTGCACCCCTGGCTGGCCCGACCTGGGACAAGACCGCCCCCACTCCGGTGTTGCTGGCGTCGGTGTCCAGGGCGAAGGGGGCGCCTGGATCAGGATAGGCCAGCACAGGAGCCTGGGACAGGGCCTCGCGTAGTTGGGCGAAGGCTGCAGCGCTGGAGTTGTCCCAGTGGAAACACTGTCCCTTCTCGGTGAGGCGATGGAGAGGCCTGGAGATGTGGGCGAAGTCCCGGACGAAGCGCTGATAGTAGGAGGCCAGCCCCATGAAGCTCCTGAGCTCAGTGACGGAGGTAGGGGTGGGCCACTCTCGGAGGCCGCCTTGCTTGGGTCGGTGGACACCACCTCCGGCCCGACGACGTGCCCCAGGAAGGTGACCCGCCTCCATAACAGCTCGCACTTCCGGGGGTTGAGTCGGAGGCCCACCCGGCGGATGTTTTCAAGGACCCGGCGGAGGTTGGCTAGGGCTCTGGCGAAATCAGGGGCGTGCACCAGGAAGTCGTCCAGGTACAGGACGCACTGTGACCTGGGGATTGTGGACAGCACTCGCTCCATGAGCCGTTCGAATGGTGGCGGCTGCGTTGCACAGCCCGAAGGCCATCACAGTGAATTGCCACAGGCCCTGGTCTATGGAGAAGGCTGTCTTGGGGCGTGACTCCGGTGCCACCTCCACCTGCCAGTAGCCGTTGCGGAGATCAAGGGAGCTGAACCAGGTCGAGTCCGCGATGTAATCGAGGGCGTCGTCAATCCACGGCAGCGGGTATGAATCTTTCCTGATTGTCACCATCTCCTTGATCTTAGCCGCCGCTCGCTTTGCTCAAGTCATGCGCCGAGGTGGGATACAGATGGGGGGCGCCGTCCCGGTGTTGATGGAGTGTTGGACCATGCCGGTTCGGGTGCAGTCCTCGTCGCAGGCCGCGAAGGTGTCCGTCAGGAGCTCCTTCAGCTGTAGCCTCTGTCCCTCATTCAGGCTACACTGGAGCAGGTCCCAGACCGCTTGCTCGGTCTCCACGGACACCCCGGATGGGGTTACCCTGGGGGTGCTGCACTCCCCTCCGGGGGCCATTGGTCGACTCCTGGGGGGCTGCTCCCATCGCCCGTCACTGGTGGCTTGGCGGGCCGGCACTGAGGATGGCCGCTTGCAGTCGTCCATCTCCGAAGAGGTGGGGGTCCTTTTTTGTCTCCGCCTCCCGTGGCTAGCTGCCCAGCCTTTTCCTCCGGGGTCCACCGTCTGGCCCACGCCGCCAGCCGGAACTGGGCCTGGTAGGTCTCCCAGTCGTCTGACCCATCGTACCGCGGCAGCCGGATCCGTGAACCCTCTCGAGGTCGGGTGGGGCCCTCCACGACGGTCATCGGAGCAGGTCTTGGCGCTGCCATTCCCCTGGGGTCCCACGGTCTGGTGCTGCCCCTGCCGGAGACGTCCAGGCAGGCCCCATCGTCGGCCTCCGTCTTCCAGCCAGCACGCTCCCCAGGGCCGCCCGCCGCTGGTCCGCCTGGGGAGGGTGTGGTGTTCTACCTGCCGGAGTTGGAGGCTGAGCGAGGCGGTTTCCCTTCCTTTCTTCCAGCCTCGCTCGCAGCTCGCTCGCAGCTTGCTCTGCATTGCCATCTTCTCCCTCTTGGCGGAGTCTTCCTGCTTCGGTGACAGCTCCATGATCCCACTTCTAACACCAATGTAGAGTTTTCAGAATGCTACTATCCTTCGGGGTTCGGACAGAGAGTCTGACACCAATTTTTACAGGAAGTAATGCGCTTTATTCGCACATGCGCTTACGACTGCCTTAACGAAGGCAGAACTGGCAGTGGATATAACTGCTAACACAGGGGAAAACACAGAAAGCCCTCTCACAAACGAGCAAATCAAATCACGGTGGGGGAACTAAATCTTAACTAACATAAACACCAAACGATACACCTAACTAAACTAAACTACAACACAATAACGTCATTAAAATACGGAACTTTCAACACGCTATTTACATTAGTTACAGTTTGGGGGCTAAGCTTCCCAGCAGCCCCCTCGGGGATGGCCGAACGCCATTGGCTGGGGAGGTGCTGCTTCCCATCCCCGTTACAATATGTAGATAAAATGTTCGTACGTCATTGTGACCAACGTCTTCAGAGTGTGGAAAATTATCTCAACATTGACTTTTTTTCACAGCTAAGACTGGAAGGTTGTAAGATTCGAACATCTCTTCTTATTTTAAGGTCCTGACTGAGCTCCCGGAGTTACGAGTTTTGTATCTGCATGCTAACAGCATTTGCAAACTGTCAGAGGTGGACAAGTTGGCAGTTTTGCCCTTCCTCCACACGTTCACATTGCATGGCAACACTGTCGAGAATGAGAGGGGTTACAGGTAAGAGTTAAAAAATTAATTAAAAAACCATGTACTGAGCTCTTATTCTGATTCTAGCAATTGGTCTTGTTCTCAGGGCATGTCATGGAGATACTTTTCTTGGAATTTTTGCAGGTGTTTCAGTTGGTATCCTTTAAACAGGAATAAATAGGAATTTTGTAATAAGTAAATGTTGTTAGTGGAAACTTACTACCACTAAAAAATATTACATTTGCCAGTGTTTGTGATTTATCCCTACTGTCCTTTTGTGTTCTTAGAGGCTATGTAATCGCCGCACTGCCCCATCTGAAATCATTGGATTTCAGTGCAGTGACCAAACAGGAGAGAGTCTTGGCCCAGATCTGGAATAGAACCAACACTCAAAACAAGACCCCCAAGAAAAGCCCAGATTGAGGTTCTTTGTCCATGTAAACATTTATATTATCTACAAAGCAACCAAGCTAGGCTTGGGATGAATGAGACAGAACGTTTGTTGTGTATTGCGTCAAGTCTTTAGACTAACTATATTTTTATGTCTATTGTGAATATACTCACAAATACAGGATTTATGTTTACAACATAACCAGTGGATATATTTAAATGTACTCAAAAGTTTTGGTCAAGTTCAAGGACCAAAGTGAATTTTCAACAGCGAACCTCCAAACATCCAAAATATTAACACATTTCGAATTCGAAATGCAGAGTATTTATTGTTTCACAAATATGCACCTTCACTGAATCAAAACAATATGGTAGAGCTGCAAGATATGAGGAATAAGATTTTATTTTATATTTTTAAATATATTTTATATATGAAATGTGTATAGGGTTTTGACCACTACTCCAGATTTATTCCAGAAATTCCTGTACAAAACAAAACTTTGTAGGCCAAATTTGGTCTAGTGTCACGGCTTGGGCACCCCTGGTGCAGATTGTTTGCTGTATTGTGGCATTTATCCCTAGCCTACTTACATTTTATTCATGACATTCACTGGTTGGATGCTCCCTCATCAATAGTGTCATATTGCAAAAATCAATACACAGTAATTTCTGAAGTCTTTTAATGCATAAGGTCATTAAACTGAAAAAAAATTTATTAACATTTTAATTATTTTTTTGGTACTAGCCTAGGAAATTAACAAGTAACTCAGGTGGTGTTACACAATTAACAAAAAACTTAACACACTGCAAGTAGCAAAAGTTTAGGTGTCAACATTGTACATCCCTTTTAAACCCCACAAAAGTGCTTTATCTTAACCAGCGATCTGCTCACACCCAAACACAAACTGAGCATAAATACATTTTTAAAATAATTACAATAGCATTTCCTGCTAATTTTAATTTTCATGTTCAAAGTGTACCAGTCTATTTTCCAATGCATGGACTAGTAGATCTTGTGTTGTCGGGTGAAATAAACTTCATTTATGGACAGTGGTCTCTGAAAATGGATCAGATAGGATAAAAGTTCAGAAGTTTTTATTATAAAAACTAGAGTTGCAAGGTCTACGTCTTCTTGCCTGAATAAGCTGAATTTGCAACCAGAGCTTATTTCAGTTACTCACAAGGAGCACCTTCTCTTGATGAAAGGAAGGCACACGGGCCATCCTGTCTGTTTGCAATACAGTTTGTACAGCAGTTATTTACATTTGAACCGTACTCCCCTCATACATAATTTTAAATGTAATTTTTAAGTTTCAACAATGAGGGCAATTTAATCCTGCATTAGAATTAATCCCATGAAATCTCTTAATTTCTCTTAACGGATGAGTTCCTGGATTTACCGTTGTGAATTTAATGTTTTGAAAACATCCCGTGAATGTGGCAGTAGGCTGAAGTGAAGGATTCCAAAACCCTTTCACTTTAAAGAACAGCTGGTTTTAACTATTGATTTACGCATGGATGTAAAGTGAAAACGTTAATCCACGGCATGGGTAAATCTTGGATCAACACTGCTTAAAGCAATGGGTTTCAGAGACGTTTCACAACACGGCCCTGTCCAGCTTCACACGATGAACCAATATTTTATTACCAACCGCCATCACTCTCCAAAAGAAACACTTGCTGTTAAAAACGTTTTAGTCTTACTACACCATTTTTACACTGCATTTTGAATTCTAAAATTCTACAGCAGCTTTGTGGGGATAGACTGATCATTTACGTTTCAATAATATTGTTTGGTACGAGTTGACCTATAATTTGTGAGTTTGTTTTCCAAGTCCTCAGCAGCAGCTGCTCAGCCAGTGGAACTGCTGATAGCTTGAGATTGTGAGAACAAGAGGATTTTTAGAGAAAATAAATGGACAGAGAACATGGGAGTAGCAAAAAGCAGCAATAAATCAGGGAATTGCAAACTGCACAACCAATTCTTCTTTTGCGTCCACCTTAATCTGTGAAATTGCACTGTATGCGTACGCAGCTATCTTCGAAACCTGGGAAGAAGAAAGAAAAAGGTATTTAAAATACTGTGTGTGTGTGTGTGTGTGTGTGTATGTCTGCACACACACACAGCTCTATTTAACATAAAACACTGGATGGAATTGCAAATCATAAGATTTAATAGAATGTAATTAAAATTAAAACTACCTGCTGCACGTCTGAGTATGGCACAAGGTCACTAGCAAGCACTTGATGTGGCTGGCTGGTGAGGAAAGGTAGGGGGGCTGGTTTCTTCTGTGACAGACCACTACTCAAAACAGCCAGTTTTGTACTGTAATACAAAAGGCACACTTAATGTTATTTAACTCAGCTGAAATTCTTTTATAAAACTCCAGCAACTTAAAATTAGCAATTGGTTACCATTTTCACTTCTGATATAATGCACCAGCATCGCCGAATGGATGGCTCATATCAAATGTATGTATTCTTATATTCAACACAGGTGTTAGTGGCAACACTTAAATCATCTGCCTTAACATCCAAAGTGTTAATCACTGCAGGATTTTTTGGATGTTATTGTGATTTCCCAGCACAGAGAGCAGCGATCATTTACATGTGGTAGGCATGTGCCGTGGTGCCTTGTGTTTAACAAAGAAAAACACGATCCCAATTTTTCCCCTAAACTCTTCACTTGATGAGTTAATGTCACAATGTACACCCACCTGTATTGGCGAGCTTTATCCATGTATTCATGTTGCTCCATTCCCTGAGAGTCTGCAGCAGATACATCGATTATATTCCTGGAGGGGGAGGGGAGAGAGAGAGAGAATCACTGAGCTGAAGAAAGGAGTTCAAGCAGCATCCCATTGCTCCATAACAGTTCCTCTTATAAACCTACAGTGCTGTCTTGGTGAGGATTGATGAGAGGAGAGCCTGCTCATCAGTCCTTGCCGAAGGAAGGTTTGCAGAATTCCGCTCAGTGCCATTGGTGGGTTTGCTGTCTGGGTTGGGGTGGGGGATCAACGGTTTCCTTTCATCTCGATCCTGGGGAAAGAGGAAACGCTCTATAATTTGCCCACAATATTACTGTCAATAGTTTCAGAGGCTAGGTTGTTACTTACTGATACACATTTAAACCATGCATAACGTTAATTTTGTGACATGAACGTAGAGTAGATCAGAAATGAATTCACAAAAAACTTGCTGCTACAGAGGCTCCTCTAAAATTACCATTTATGAGCTTATTACTGCTGTGACACAGTGCCAAAACCAAACATTTGTATCAACATGGCTTTCTCTGCCAAGAACTTGGGTGAATCAAGAACACCCAAATTACAGTAATATAGAACTGAAAGGGTTCTTGTAAGTTGACTACAGAAATATATCCTCTTCCTATGACTCAATATACAGGAAAATGCAATCACAAGAGGCCATCAAGTTTGAAAATTGAAGATTGGCAATTCCATTAAGTATCGAACCTATTTAAGTTCAAATTAAAGTTGGAAGGAAAAAAAAAAAATACAGTCAAATTATCCATTATGATATTCCAGCAAACTTCAATCACCCACAACCTGGAAGACTAGCTTATTAGTTATTTGCATTTTGATTGATTAAAATGGTAATTATCCAGGATTTTCCAGCAACTCTTTCCTAGCAAAAACTCTTACGTTGCAGTCTTGCAAGGTAAAAACTTTGCCCTGGTACAAGAGACCATTACCTGTAGGCCTCGAATTAGCTTCCCAAGAAAATCTAGCTAACGCGCAGCGATACAGCTTTGTTTATTTTTCGTCAGAAATCACGACATATAACGTTCAAACGTTTGTTTTAAATAAATTTGTATTTATTAATAATCTTAAAATGTTTCAGAAGAATGCCAAACTACAAAAACATTGCCTGTCTCATTTGTAGCCAACCTGCTCTGTGGCCTCGGTCTCGCTGCTATAACAGCAACCCATGATTTCCGCTGGAGGTTCTCAGCTTTCTGCCAGCCAGATGGGATCCAATATCCAGCTTTTCTGTTCGTCAAGCTAATAAATAAAATAAAGAAATCGTATGAAAGAAATCACGTTCCTTTTTTTTTTTAATCGTGTTCCCTCCCTAGCTTCTCTAAAACAAGAATTTATATCACATGACAGCAGTATAACGACAACAACATATGACTTCCGGTCAACGTAAAGCTTCCTGCATATTAGAGATACACACTCTCGTCACGTGATAAAAAGGTGTTACCGTTTGAAAACATTCGTACGTAGTAGATATTTTGTAACCTTTTTAAATTTTATTTTGTGTGGCTGACCTTTATCAAGGTCTAACGATAAACCAGTTTTATTACTAGTTTGTTGTATGTTATCCTAAGGCTAAAGTTTTCGATTTTAAAATCTAAATACTAATACATACAATACAATACAATAATACAACATACAATAAATTCGAGGAATTTTAGACTGAATGCAACATCCTAAACAAAGTAGTTTTAATGTTTCTTTTCCCTGAAGTAAACCATGGATTCCCCTACTTTTACTCCAATATTCGGCACTTTTGCCCACTTGGAATTTTTCACAGATTCAGTCAACAATAAATGTATGCGTGCCTACACCATGGTTGTCTGTCAACCCTCAAATATTTGGTTAGCTTCTTTTGCACTTGTTAGGTTGATTGACTGGACGGATGACATATGAACATATGTAGGACCCTGGAGCACTAACGTAAAGCGCATATTTTGCACAAAAGTGTTATAATAAATGTAAATTTGGTCTCGAAATTTGCTAGACCCCGTAAACTAATTTTATTGTAGCAAAGAGTTGTGTGTCATGACATAATTGTGTCAGCGCATAGTGAATTTTGAGTTATCATGGAGGGCATGTTACATTCTAGAATACGACTTTAGTTAATAATATGGTTACAATAACATATTTTCTGGTTCAGGAAATAAAACAACGAACTTGTGACATGTAATGCGTACAGGTTCGAGATGAACTTCTCAAGTATATTGCGTTACAGATATGCTGTACTCTTAAAATACAAATGATAGAGGACCACATTGTTTCAGAGGTATGTGTAAGATACTTAAAGTATAATGGTTGTGGAACTTTATCACAATATTACTTGTATAGTGCTCTGGGATGCTTGCGACCAAGCAGCTTAATGAGAGAAAGAGATTCCGCTCAGATACTGCATACAAGCATTTTAGCGAAGAAACTTCGGTTTCAGGGTTTTTCTCTGGACTTGACAACTGCGTGTTGGAACACCATCACAATGAATGTGAGTCATTAGATATGTTTCATCGCCAAAATATAGATATCTTCATCAGAGCCACCATTTGATCAGCAGTAGGTTAGTGACACCTTGGATATAATTTATGGGATAAAAAAAAAAAACCTTGGAAAATTATATATACATGTAGAAATGCCAACACATTCACTTTTAATCGGGAAAAAATGGAGTCACAATCAAGGATCATGAAAATATGGTGTTTTATTGGATGATTCAGTTTAGTTTCTAAACAGTATGCGAGTGTAATTTAATGCCCGGAGAGCTGATCTCCTGTTTATGAGAACCTGATCCCTACACACCTCTGTCTCTCGTTCCCTGAATGGCTAGGGGAGCCTCAGGTAGTTTCTCAATAATTGATGAGGTCTTGTTTGTTGGTTGTGACACAGCCGTGCCAGTTTTACCTGTTCGGATCGATCCCATCTTCAAGATTTTCAGCCCAAAAGAATTGTGTTTTTTTGGTTATCCATCTGTTCTCGTTGAAAGTTTCTTAACGCTGGTGAGTAAGATGCATGGGCCAGTCTAGGAGAGTACCCTTAATCTTTTTGAGTTATTTCAGTCATTATTCTTCTGTGGTTGTCATAGTAAAATGCACACCTTGGTTTAAACACCTTGAGGGTATGAATAGGGATGTTGAATGAATGTTTGCTCTGGTTTTGTGTGTTGGTTTATACTGTTTATTTGTTTAAAGCGATAGAGCCTTCCCAGAAAGGATGCAGAGCCTGAATTAATATATTGTTGGATATTCATCCTTCTGAGCATGGTTTAACTAAGATTACTTAAAAATATGTGCTATGTATGTAAATATTCATATTTAATATTAATGTGTAATTCATTTTAACCCAACATAAATTCTAGAGGCATCATTTTAATGAAATCATCAGAATATTTTAAAAAAAATGTTTACAGTTTAGATATATACATACATATATATATAAATAATGAATATTATCATTTACAATGTTTCTGACTAATGAAATCAATAGGTGCCTCTTAATTAAATTCCCATACAGGGTATGGCAAACAAATATAGTTCAGGAGTTGTTACGGTTGAATTGGGAAGGGAAGTCTGTGGAATAACTGGAAGAAAAGGTTTGTATTTTCAATTGTTTCAGGGGTCCGATTTTGAAAAAGACACAGGATGGTATCGCCAGCCATTGCTCTAGCTTTCCTTCCTTTGCTGGTGACACTGATCATCAGGTACCGGTACTACTTTGTTCTATTCTACCGAGCGGTACTAGTACGCGTGGTGCAGGACTGTATGACGGGCCTTTCTAGGGAAGAACGGGCTTTCCAGCATGTGCTGACCCATGCCATTCCAGGAGATCCTGACAGCATCTTGGACGCCTTCGACCACTGGTGCAGTAAAGTTGAGTTCATCAGCAACATTGGCCCCAAAAAAGGTTCCCACCCTCTACTTGTTCTACTTCTTTGGTTGATGCAAAAATATACTCAAACTATTGTCTACATAGCATAAAAACAAAGGGCAAATTATAAATATATGCTAAACCTAGTTAAATATATAAAAATTAAAGATTAAATCGATATCAAAAAGGTATCTACTTAATCATAACCCAATGAGCTAGAAATAACAGGATAAATAACGACGAATTAATTAAGCTACAAAAAAGGTGTACTGCCAGAAGCTGGATTGAATGGCCCTGATATAGCATTTTACTGGTCCTATTGCAATCACAGAACCTGTGCTATACCATTAAGAGCAGAGACATTAAGCTCCTGTCCTTGCGACACATGATCTGGTGATCTTCGTTCTACCTTACACCTTGAATATAATTGGAGTAATTTATTTTCAGAAATGATCTCACCTGGTGTTTCCAGGTGTCAGTGAGACACTAATGAGGTAGCATGAAAGCCAACTGATCCTGTGACCAGCATCCCAAACCTAGAGCCAAACATAGGAAGTGACCAGACCTGATCCTGTTTGGACAGTAGCACAGAAACACAAATCCATGACAGTTATTAATTTTTTTGTACCAGAAGTTCTGCGTTGAGAATTGATGCTATGTTTCGTTGAATAGGCAAGGTCCTCGACAAACTTGTGAAAGAGAGCTGCCCTCTGACAGTTCTGGAGCTGGGCTCCCACTGTGGCTACAGTACGGTCCGCATAGCTCGCTCTCTGCCCATCGGGGCCAGACTCTACTCTGTTGAGATGGATCAACGAAATGCCCTTGTGGCTGAGAAAATCATCCGTCTTGCCGGTTTGGATGATGACACAGTAAGAGCAGTTGCATTCACTAAACCTCTCAAGGGATCACTTTCACAAAATACATTTTATAACAAAATTCTTTAAATGAAAACAAAAGTTATTTAAAGAATGGCTCTGGTTCCATGTAAAATTAAGTGAATTACACATCTACCGTTCAAAATTTGTTTCGTTTTGTAAAAGTACTCAATAACCATTTGAGCTTTACTGGAACCTATCAAACTGTAACAATTTAAAGTTCTCAAGAATCTCAAGATTTTTAAGCCTAATCACTAAGTCACTATGCAAATCAAAATGAACTATTGTGTTTGCCCAGGTGGAGTTAATTGTGAGTCCCTCTGACGAAGTCATCCCCAAGCTGCGGGAAGAGTTTGGGGTGGAACGACTGGACTTTGTATTTATGGACCACTGGAAGCGATGCTACCTGCCAGATCTCCAGCTGTTGGAGAGCAGCGGGCTGCTTGGAGAGGGCACCATCATCTTGGCAGACAACGTGATATTCCCCGGGGCACCCAACTTCCTGCGTCACGTCAAGCGAAGCGGCCTTTATGAGTACCGTCTGCACTCTGCCTCGCTGGAGTATATCCGCGGTATCCGTGACGGTATGGCAGAGCTCACGTACCTGGGAGTCAAATGAACTGAACGCAGTACCCTCAGAACGAGAGAACCCCACCTGCATTACATGTGATATACACTGCATTTTGCATCATTGGCCTCCTGGTGGCAAGCCAGTGTACCATCATAAATATATCGAGAAAGAGACCATCTTGTTCTTGTCATGCGTTTGAATTATAATCATATTCCTGGGGAGGATATTTTTTTCCATTAAAAAAAAAAAAAAGGACCATGATACTTAGATTTTCCCCCCCTTTATAACTCTTTTAATGTTAAATTGATGTTTGTACAATTAAAATGATTGCTAAACAGTCTTGGGACATTATATAAATAATTTCAATTGATTAAAAAAAAACATCACGGTTAGTTTGACATCACAGTATTCTGATACAGAGTCTGTATTGTCATGTTTCCATTAAAACAAAATCCTATTTGTAACTGACTCCATGCTAGTTTAACAACAACAAAACAACACTATGATGGGGGCCCAGTTACGCTGTACATACACAGCAATTCAGCCATTAAGGGTTGTAGAATCGTCTGACTTCACAGGACACAAAGTATACAGACAAGTTGCATCTTCAACGATGAAATACCGACTGTGTACAGGTTCGTTGTGTAAACAAGACCGAAAAAGGACTAGTACATCTTATAGCGCGTTAGGATCAGCAGTTTTGCCTGTCGGGTAGAAAAACTATTTATAGTCCAACACTCTGTTGTGAGTGTCATCTTATCACATGCAAATATTCAGATACCCCAGACGACACCATAGTCATTTTCACTATGTAATGTGTTTCCTAGTTCAGTGTAACAAGCCAACGTAAATCTAAACGATGGTAAATGGCATTTTCTTAAAGGTCCTTGTGGGATTAAAAAAGGATTCACCAACAGACCCTGGATCTCAGCTACTTTATGATTAATCCACTTCAATGGATTTCTCTAGATCATCCACTGGTCCTGGTCTTGGTCAGCACCTTCCATGTCAACCTGTAGTGCAGAGAAAGCAGCACAGAATAAATTGCAATATTAAAAACATAAGTATTACATTCAAAATGTTGAATTGCAAGGTGCAGAAAGAGTTTATATATATATATATCAACGTCTCCAAACTACTGACACCTGTTCATTTCCTTCACCTCATTGATTTCCCCGTCATCTGGAGACTCGTTGTAGTCATTCATTTCATCCATGTCCTGCATGTCCTCATCATCTTCAGAGTCCTCCTCACTGTCTTCTTCGTCCTCGTCATCCTCCTCCTCTTCCTCATCAAATGTCTTCAAAGACATATCACGTAAAAGACAATGTAAAAACCTTCCATCCTACCAGACTCAGTTGGTTAAAACGGTATCGCAGCCAAAACCCAAGCTCACAGTCAAATCAAACTCCCCACCTTAATGGGGAAGGAACAACATGAGCTCGATATCTAGAATTGTGAACACAAAAGATACCTCAAAAATAGGCTTCCCAATGGGCATCAGGCTGTTGTCTTTCTCTGCAATGCTTTGTAACTGAAAAACAAACCAGGGTCAGAATGAATAATTAGTTGGTTTTTTTTAAATATCAAATGGTTTTTCAGTTCTTGAAACAAGCACTAAGACCAGGGATCATAGGTGAACAATCGCACCCAGGTCTGGTGTTGTTGTTCTTGCTGATGGAGTTCCGTCTCATCCACACATGGGCGGTCCAGGTTAAACCACAAGGACTCTGTCATCCGAGGGAACAGTGACGGGAACAGTGTAGACATTCTATGGAAAGAAGGCGTGGGAAAACTTAGAAAATAAGACAGATGTGGAAAGCCTGGGATTCAAGGTGTACAGAAGTTACATTACTCATTCTAATTATAGGGCATTGTGAAATCTGCTTCATAGTTTTCATAGTATTTTGAAATGATACTTTAAAATACCACACTAAGAGTCAGTTATAAGACTAATTAAGCTGGGAAACCAAAATGTCAATATTACACAAATTACTACAGGGGAAGACAGTAGTGGGGGGGGGGGTTGTTCTGAAGAAGTTTTAGTATAAACTGTAGGATCAGAATATTCTTATTTTGGTTCTGTTTAATTTAACCGTTTGTTTCGATAATGGTAAAGAAATTATGTCAAATCAGAAACGTCGAATGTGTCAACCAAGAGAAAACCTATAACGCAAAGTTTAAAAAAAACAGGGCGAAAAGTGGAAAGTGAAAAAATATTCTGGCTTAGTAAAACTTCAGACGAACATTACACCAGGTATTACATACAAGGTCAGTTTGTCGATCTGGTAACCCCCCTTCTCAAACTGCATAAACGTTGCATTCCATCTAAATAATGTGCATTCCGGCTGAAAAAAACCCGAACATGTTGTGCTGTGCTGACTGCCATGAGAAGCTAAACGAAAAAATCAGTTTACTTTTCTCGTGGTACTAGCTACATCTAGTAACATAACATTTAGCTGGCTATTACTTTCGCAAGCTAAGTAGCTTCTCGGCAGCAGATACTGGCAGCTAGGGTTAATGTTAGTATTTGAGACACCACTGCAAGGTCAAATTTTGTTTTGTCACAAAAGCTAAAAAGATGTGTGTGTAGACCAATTGGTTAGCAAAATTAACTAAATTATATGGAAAGACGGCCCAGTCCGCTGTTTCAACCTTAAATTCCTTTCTAGGTAATAATAACTTCTTAGTTGTCACCGTTCATTAGGGAAGTTTCAAGACTGTGTAACACTAAGGTGCTTCAGATTTTAAAGAGAAGACATATTGCTGCATAAAAGTGCTTCTTACCCGAGTTCGCAATTAGATTTCCCAATCGAAAATTCAAACTGTCTAGAGCGGAAGTGTGCGTTCACTGTTATTTTCCCCCATCACCACTTCTGGTGTGTTCTGTAATATCCCTCCTGATGGATTTCGTTCTTTAGGCTAAATATCGTGATTATTACTCAACTAATAAAATCGTTACATTTTCTAAATTAAACAATAGTTGTTTTTTTCTTGCTGTTTGTAGTATTTCACTCGCTCAATTTAATGAAATGAATTTTGTACATGTCAACGTGACAAACTTTAACATGGATCTCACGACTGTATTTTTACTGCACGTCTACCCCCGGACATTTTTTCGGTGTGGCAAAGAAACAAAAAGGGATATAACGGTTCAGACCACGAGGCGGTGTGACATTCTTCCCAACAACTGTCAACGATATCAACAATACAGGTTCTGTGCTAATCTAAAATCACTTCAGAGGATTACAATAAGGCCCTGTCATCGTGAATACTGGGCGTCAATTAAACCTCGAACCCTGCAAGTGTGCCCGAGTAAAAAATTACCAAATAACCGGTGACAACCAAAACTGCTGTAGCAGCATAAACTCAAGCGCAAGTGGAGCACAGACATACATACAACACCAAAATAATTATCCAATTGAGAGAATGATATAGCACATCCTCTGGCGTTAGCCAGGTCGTGTTATCAATAAAGGGATTTAGCCCGTATAATAATCAGATTGTTTCATTTCAGGGGAAAGTTGTCGCTGTTTGCTGACAAAAGGCAGACTTTGTCCTGTATTGGTCGTACTCAAATGATGGGGGAGGGGTCCATTATCTTTTCCTTCAAGTAAAAGAAAAACCAGGCACACATTGTTCCTCAGTTATGTACAGTTTGAAATCATGTTAAGGAAATAGCTGAACATTCAGAATATTTTATTTTGGCCAGCTGTTGGGAACTGGGAGGTAGCCTTTCTTAAGTAATTAATTTGTGCGGAAGTGATTTAAAACAGAAATCACCCAAAGGATACATCGGAGAAGGTACTGTTTTTTTTCAGTTATTTCAACTGTTAGATTTTATGTTTAAAAACAAAATTTTTTGCCCTCTTTAAAACCAAAACTTGAATTTTGCAGTTTAAGTACTAATTCGGTTGGAAGAGTTCTTATAAAGAGCTTTTATTGTCCAAGAGTGTTTATTTAAGTTTCAAGCCATTAATGCTAGTGTAGTAACTGTATTTCCCCTGTCAATTATTTGTTGGTATTCATTTTGCTGCTTTAATCTAAGTAAGGGAAATAAAGATCATCAATACATTATGAGTAAAATATATTGTATAGAAAATAGAATTGTATACAAAAGTGTACTACATAATGTAATATAATATAGCTTTAATCTACATTCCAATGTTGTTTAAATAAATCGAGAGACCAAATAAATCTAGCTTATCCCACAGATTTTTTTCCCCTTTCAGAGACATGTTGACTACAATCTTGGTTTTGGCCTTGGTCTGTATGGCTGTATCTCAGGAAGACTTGCTAAACATGTGCATGGATGCCAAACATCATAAGGCAGAACCAGGGCCAGAGGGAGTACTTTATCAGCAGGTAAAAATGAATGACTAACTTAACAAGCCTTTCTTTTGTAGGTTCATCTGAAAGAGCAGGAGCAATACTTGCACCTGTTTTATGTATGTTTCTCGACTTCTCGTTTCAAATAACTGGTTTCATTACTTGATTGCTTGCTGAATGTTGTTTGCTAAATGCTACCTTGGCTGTTGCTTGTGTTGCAATCACTATCCTTCTAAACGCTCTGCTGTTTAGTGCATCCCTTGGAAAGAAAACTCTTGCTGCACAGCCAACACCTCTGAGGAGGCCCACAATGACAACTCCTACCTGTACAATTTCAATTGGAACCATTGTGGGGTCATGACCGACACCTGCAAGAGTCACTTCATTCAGGACACCTGTTTCTATGAATGCTCTCCCCACCTCGGACCTTGGATTCAGAAAGTAAGTGTTTGTTCACATTTGAAGATTTTAACTTTTTTTGCCTTTCGAGGAGGAAACTGGAATAGGGGGCATTCAAAATGATTCCAGTAGGTGGCGATATTTCATTTAATTTCGATAATATCAAAATTTGATATTTTGATTACCATGTTTTGGCAATTAAAAGCAATTTTTTGTTCTTGTTAATTGTTGTTTTAACAAATTACTTGAAGCAAATAACTGAAACGCACAACATTCAGGTTTAGAGTATAATGCTTTCGGGCTCTTTTTGAACATGTTTTGAAAATAATTTTCAGCCACCTTTTCTTTTTCTTTTTCTTTTTATTGTGATCCCCTCTGCCCTCATAACCATTAGGTGGACCAAACCTGGCGAAAGGAACGGATTCTGGATGTGCCTCTGTGTCAGGAGGACTGTGAAAAATGGTGGGAGGACTGCAGGAACGACTTCACCTGCAAGGAGAACTGGCACAAGGGATGGGACTGGAGCACAGGTTTGAGTGTGCTGGTTATAATTTAAAAATCTATTTTATGACGTTGATTATAATTCTTTCGACAAACAAAAAAATTCCGTAAACTTTTAAATTCTGTAAT
This sequence comes from Hiodon tergisus, assembly GCA_025775045.1. Taxonomy (NCBI): domain Eukaryota; kingdom Metazoa; phylum Chordata; class Actinopteri; order Hiodontiformes; family Hiodontidae; genus Hiodon; species Hiodon tergisus. The sequence continues at coordinate 1,078,103 of JAOVYW010000032.1, forward strand.
CTTTAAAGTCACTATTTTCTCCAAATGATTGTAAATGTATATTATAGATGTTATTAATGTGTTAATGTATCCATGATTACTATCTTTTATGCATTTTGTGCTACCATAAGTGCGTTTCTCCCAACAAAGAGTAACCTCAGAAAAAACATGACATTCCTTTTAAATTTTAAATTGAACCAAATTTTTCAGATTTTTGTATTTCCAAAAGTGAAAAAATATTTTTATGAAAAAATCATAAATTTTGAGATTATGTCAGGGATTATCAAGGTTAGAGGAAGATCATACTGTACATTCTGTAACAAGAACAATATTTTTTTTTAGAGAGTAAAAAATATATTTGCAACATAACTTACTTGCTCCTCACACTCTAGGTACTAACAGATGTCCCAAGGAGGCGAAATGCACAAAGTTCACTGACATTTTCCCGACTGCCCAACACATGTGCGAGAAGATCTGGTCAAACTCGTACAAGTACACTACCTACACCAAGGAGAGTGGCAAATGTATGCAAATGTGGTTCACGGGGCCGAACCCCAATAAAAAGGTGGCTGAGTACTACTTAAACAAGGCCCCTTTGGTTTGCGTTTCAGTCCCTCTGTTTATCCTTGGTTCTCTACTGTCAGCGCAACTTGTCTAAATGCACACTCTTGCCCTGTATTGCTCAGTATTTTTATTCCTGTAATTTATGGATTTGTCACTCTATCCAAGACATCATGTTAAGTCAAAAGGTAAAATATGGAGCATATATTAGACTTTACAGAGTTTAACAATTGCGGTGGGTTACTGTGTTTACTGTTGTATTAATGTTTCAAAAGTATCTTATGAGCATAATTAAGAGCATTCTTGTTTGCTGCAACATCTCATTCTGATAAATGCAATGATCTCTTCTAAAAAAGAAAAGAAAAGACAACTGCTATGACGATTTATCTTTGTGATCTTTGTGGTCCCCATTCAGGGCATTGAGTGCATGTGTTACCTTTTAATGTGTGTGAGAGGGGCCAAGTAAAGAGTGTAGCAGGAAGCCTCACTTATCTGAATGAGGCTTGTGCTCTCTTTGGATAATTACTAAGTTCTAGTTTTTGCTGATTTGCAAGATTTTTAGATATTGTCCACCCCACCCCCTAACCCAATCCATGCTTTTAAGAATTATAAACAAATGAATTTGCAGCCAGCTTCTCCTTTATACTGTGTTACTCTATATTGGGTTTATTTTTAAATAAACCTTTGGAATGATCATGAATCACCATTATAAGGTCATTGAATCTGGCCCAGGTGCGGCATCACATCCAACCTTTATCACCAAAGGTGATTTGTTGCACCTTGGGAGCAGGCTACTGTATACAGAACGCAAAAGGCACATTTTCACATCACACGTGAGAATTCCCTTTCCCAAAGACCATATCTTAAAGTTGCAAAGATGGGCATTCACCCAGCCTTGGTGCGGCTCGTAGCAGGAAGAAATCAAATGTAATTTAGATACAACTCACCGGGTAGCGTGTAGATAGAAAGAACATACCTTAAATGATATGGCATGAGAGGAGGTAACTTATCATAGGTTCCTTTTGTATCGTTGTTGATTATATATATTTCCCCCCACTGGCTTTCCTGGAGTTTTAGTAGCGGCTTAAACATGTCAACAACTCACTTAGGGTTCGAGTTTTGTATGACACGCCAGCTACACAAGATACCTACTGCCGCATATAATTTAATGTTTCTGAAGTATCCTTTCAATCTTAGCAGTGATGATATAAATAATAATCTGGTTAACATCGAGTTAAAATACACAACGTGGAAAGTAGGACTGGCGAGCGTTAGCCGTCGTCCCCCGGACAGAGAAACCTAGCCACTAAACAGGAAGTTTCTCTCGAACAGCAACTTTTAAAAACCATATTAAAGCAAGCACAAAAACAGACTCGGGGGACACGATTCGGCAGGAAAGGGTCACTCTTAGTGGAACTATGGATCCTTTTTTTTTTTTTTTTTTTAGCAAGCGCGTTCTATCTGTTGGAATTTAAATGCAGCACCAGCTATCTGTAAATATCCAAGAAGAGTTTTTCAGGGGAAGGAGACTAGAGCCGTTTTCTTTTTGACCGTCTCCAGTCTGGATACCGCAACGATCGGAATAGCGAGTTACAGTAACAATGTCGGACGAGAGCGGGTGGGCTCATTCGAGATAGTTATGGCTAACTGAGCAGATACATTGATAACTTTTTGTTTTTGCGCATAAGATTTTTTACTGGATTATAATTGAAACCCATCGGGACACTTGGATATAACTCCAGAATTGCGAGCAAAACGGAAACGGGAAATAAAGCCGTCACGTTAAACGGCTATGAATGCGATACATTTAAATAATCAAAATATTCTATCGATAATATTATGGAATGAACAGTCGACCAAGTTCTAATAATCCTTTTATTCATTTGCATGTATTTATTTACCCACTAATCAGCTGTTTACCGTCAGCATTTTTGATAAGAAGAAATACAACTTATGACCAGTTGGTGTTACTATACTAAATGGGGATAAACAAGACCTACTCTGCTTAAACGCTTCAAATTAAAAAAATACATTTAGAACGTTCTATATTGCTTGCTCACCATGCTTCGCTGGTAAAAAAAAAAAAAAAAAAGCCATGATTTCAACGTCAGTGCCTTTTTACTGTATTTACATAACTATATTTATTTCCGTGGGAAAAGGGAACAGTGGGTCCTCAGTGATAGACTTTCAGGAACTGTTGCTGAAACGACCCAAGTTTTAGTTGTAACTTTTTTTTTCCAAACACCGAGCTACCAGGCCACGGTTATCTTACGATTAATAGTTATCCAGTAATTAGTATTTATTTTAGCAAGTTGTGGATGTTTGGGTAAACTGCGATGGCTGGCGCTCCTCCATTATGGTATCAACGGGATTTGAGTCGTGCTGCGGCGGAGGACCTGCTGGCTCGAGCCGGCCGAGATGGGAGTTTCCTGGTGCGGGACAGCGAGAGTGTGAACGGCGCTTACGCGCTTTGTGTTCTGTAAGTGTATTTTTAAGACTTGTTTTTAATTTGATGTTTCCAGATATAACAACGTTTTAACGAAGTGTTTCCTGCATGTAATCTAATCGTTTTATAAGAATTAAAAGATGTTGATTTCAAGCTACTGAAAAAAAATAAACCATACAGGAGCTGGAAATTATAATAAGTTTCGTTTTTAGACACAACAAAGGTGGTCCGCCGCCATATAAACAAAAAAAACACTCGTTTTTGTCATTCGCCCACAATGGTTTGACACCGGTAACACTTTTTACAATGCCCGGGTTATTTTTAAAAGAGAGGTGGAAATGTTTGTTTGTTTCGAAAATGCCCTGTTGCAAATTCAGTAATCACTCTGAAGATGTAGGAAAGGGAGACGTTAACACGTCGTCAGCTATGTTGTGACAGTGATGGTATACTGAGTGTGTGTAATCAAAAGGGTAGTGGCAATTCCATTGCTGTTAAATATTTTCGGTATCACTCTCGAATGCATTTTGGTGCATTGGCCACGCCTGTTCGCATAATCTGCAGTAAACCAACTGCTGCTACTAAGCCCAACCTCAGAAGACCAGCCAGTTGGAAGTCATTATTTTAACCTCCAATTACAGACATCTTGTGAATATTGGGTGCTTAAAAATACACATGCATGTAGTTGAAAGGCATTGCTAGAGGGAGTACAGTGGCCCTTCTGGTACTTCTCAGAAGTTACCAGGTATAGCAAGGTGAGCAGAGGGGGCTCGAGTACCATTCACTGAGGTGTGTGGAGGCTTGAGATGCAGCTTTGCGTTTGTTTGCGTACAATGATACTTTATCACTCACCTTTTTATGATCAGATGGCATGTTTTCGGTCTTTTCGTTCAACAATATAACTTTTTTGGAATTGTTAGCCGCGGCCTGAAATGCATATCTTGCCATGTTTAAACACGTCCAAAAGAAGAAAAGTATTTAAACTGTAGATCATAATTTAACGTGAGTGTTACTCTTTCCCGAATGCCTGCATCGCACTAGACGTGCCACAAGGCCACCCCCAGGCCTCTCTGGCCATGGTTCCATACTGACATACAAGTTGATCTCAGGCATGAGGAATGTAAAACTGGGAAAGAGAATGTGGAAGGGGGTGAGTGGGGGTTGTCACATGGTGAAAAGGTGGTTTAGACATGGGGATAATCAACTATGTATCATGCACGGATGTGATGTTTTGGTTTAAAAAAAAGCCTCACCAGATTTCACATTAATGCGTTTCAGCATTGCATGAAACTTCAGGTGGCGGTTTTTTTTCAGTGTTGTGTGTGTGTGTTTGTGTGTGTCCTCCTAATGACTAGTGAATCGTACCAAAGTTAGTGACAGAACTTAAACGCATGTATCTTGGAAGCGGAGCTTCTGGATCAGATACTCGCGTTGGCCGCTCCTGCACCTCAAATTCAGTCAGAAATATTTGTTTTACTATGTCTGGGGTATAAAAGAGGTTGGTTCGATAGGTTAAAATCGAGGGTTTATTTTCTTGAGTATTAGAATGAATTTGTATTTTGTCAGAATTGAGAGGTTGTGCTCTTCTGTGCTAGATGCTGCATTTTTCTGCCACAGAATGTAGTCTAACAATCATGTCGTGGTTTGACCTGTTAAGAATTTAAGACTGTGATTGAATCCAAAGAATGATTTCTTTGGATTCCAACTCTGTCTACATTGCTGGAAATATTAAATCCCAAATATTTTCAGAGGCCAGAGCATAGATGGCCTACATGTTTGTAATGATGCCATATCACTTGCATAAATATTAAAATGTATTGGCACCAACACACTGTGCAAGGCCGTTATTAAATTGTCTTTTTCTGCGGTTGTGTAAGTGGGCTGCCATAAAGGGTAACGACCACAGAAATCCAAGCAATTCAGTATCTTGTAATATCTGGGTTTTTTTTTTTAATCTGTCCATGTTTCCCCACTGTACCACGTAGTTTCCTCCAGTGGTCGGAGTATACGAATTCTAAGGTTTACAAATTCCATTGCCAGGGCAATCTACGCCAAGGCAGCCTCTTGTGTGACAATACGGCTTTTCTGCCCATTCTCCCGAGTATGTCAGTACTTTTACACTACCTTTGTATATGACGCCCAGGCTCAGTGCTTCCCCACTCTGTGTTGGGAGTAGGCCTAAGCACTTGGCTCGAGGTTAAAGGCCTTCGCGTTCCTGTTTAAACTCAGCTTGCTGCTGTAACAATGGTATTCGCATGGCTTTCGGAGAAGAGACGCCGTTGTTTAAAAAACTTCTGCGGAAAACAATTAGCAAAATGCTAATTGATTTAAATGTGTTTTGTAAAGGATTCCAGAGTTCCTCAGAAGTGTCTGGTTTCTGATCTCTGGTATATTTATAGAATTGGTAGAGAATTATGTACTGATGAACTGTTTTTGTTTTAGGCTTGCATGTAAACGTTTGTCAGTCCTCCAGGAACGTCAGCAAATCGTCTGTCTTGTATATTGAGATGTTTTGTTAATTAAAAAATTTATTTTTAAAGGTTCATACACGGAAAAACAGGAACTTGCACTTTCGAAACAAATCCTTAATTTCAAATTTGGATTTTCCACTGTTGATGTGAAAAGTACAGACAGTGATGACTGCCAAAACTTTAAATAGATGCTTTGGTCACAGAGACGCCATCCGAGTTGCTGATTCATTTTGCATCTTTCAATTTTAAATGGGGAAAAATATTCGTATTTCACAATGACACGTTTCCCTGTGATTAAAAATTACTCAATAAAGGAAATGGTGCACTTTCAGTCACAAATGTGTTTTTAATGTGTGCTTTCTCCCTGAACCCTCCCTGAACCCTGCAATAAGGCTTTCTGTTTACCTCATTTTTAAAATGGAGGCTTCTACTGGGGAAGCATGTATGGTGGTGACTGCTCCTGAGCCTGACGTGACTGGCATACCTTTGAAAGTTCATTTGCAAGAAAAAGACAATAGGCCAGCCCGGTGTCAGTTTCCCCTGAGCGGTGACTTGTTGACTTCTTTTGTTTCAACACTGAAAGTGAGTTATTTGTCTGGGAACCATTAATTATGACTGTTCGCTCCATAAGCCTCACCAGAGAGGAGCTACATACATTTGATGCTCTTTAGTTGAGCAGATAGAGCTAGGGTTTGGCTAGCAACTTGGCCAAAAAACACTTAGTGTTAAAAGTGAGATTTCTAGATCCCAGTTCAGTGGTAGGGAAACAATACTACGTGGCGTTTTATTTATGGGTTTCCTTGATTCTCCTACCACAGGAGGCATCACTAAGGTGTCTTGTGATGAGGGTGGGGGCGCTTTACCTCTGAGCCACCCTTTCAAGCCGCACTTAAGCCTGGATAGATAAACAGGCTTCTTTAGACTTCTGCGACTAGCAGCCCTGGAAAACAAAAGCCATTTCTAAGGAGATAACGCGTACAAGAAGTTCTTGGGAAGGACCCGCAGAATGTGGAAAACGAGGCGCCTCTTTTTCCTGTTTGTTCTGTGTGGCCAAAGAACTGGGGGGTCTGTACGACTCTCGCCTCTGTGGCCTGCTAGTGGTCAATAGAGACGCTCTGGAAGGTTTTTGTTTTACAGGCGGCTACTGAACTGAACCCGTCTGAGGGCTGCTTGGCCCTTTGTCTGGACCCGGCTAGCCTTACTGCAAACCTACATCTGCGATCGGAGTGAATGAACACTAGGGTGACGGGGTGGGGGAACAGATTTACAGTAGGGTTCTGTACCGCTCTAATGAGATGCTTTAGATAAATAAAACCCTTGTAAAGGGTATAAAAAGTTGTACCGTGTCTGCAGTACGCACACAGATACGCGTCGGTGTGTTCACAATCCTTGGCACAAAATATTCACTGTGAGAGCTTACTGGAAAAAGAACAGAACCGAAAAAATAATAAAATAAAATAATAATTCTGTGAGTAGGATAAAGCGTGTGTGGGTCTGGATGATCTGGATGACGCGACTGCTCATGTCCCATATTCTGCTATGGTCGATTCACTCTTGGTCCTCGAAAAGGGAAATTTGTGCAAGAGCCACGTACTGGACTGCAGGGATTCGGATCGATGATGATGATGAAGATGATGAAGATGATGATAAATAGTATGTTTTTTTTTTTTGTGAAGGAAGTATGTTACCGCACGTCAGTCATGTGTGATTGAGGAGTCACTATAGACGTGCTGCGTACATGGGAGTGAGACCAGCCTCTGGAACGCTGCCAAGGGTATGGGGCAAAGTTCTGAAGCAACTGTGGTCTTTGAACTTTTGTGGTTATTGAGCCCTTGAAGGTTGCTGTTGTCAAGTTAAGCCCTTATGCAAATCACTTTTTGGAAGAGAAGAGAAATGTGCTGTTACCATTTGGCCACAGCTGTGCACAGAAAATAAGTGTTACCAACGGGTCCTTTTTTGGTCGTGCATCACAGGTTTTTTACATAACGTATACTGTGTTAACTTATACTTCATTTTGAAAGCTGCAGCTGCATCTCACCCAGCAACGGAAATTGGCAGGGGCTAAAGTTTATACCTTCATGGCCAATGGAAATCCTTTAGAGGATATCCCTTTGATACTTTGTGCTTTCATTGGCCAGGACCTGGAAATGGGTCTAACCATGATTACCTGGGTTCAGTTGCCCCTTCTCCAAGCAGCACTATCTTTACTGCAGTTTTCTGGGGAAGTTTTTTTTCAAGTACACGTTTTAATAAATCATTAACTTCTGAAATAAATACCAGAGTTAACAGCAGAAATAAGTAACCCACATTTTCCATCCTGCAATGATTTAACAGAATCATTCGGAAATGTATTTTAAGATTGCTGGATTGGTGATATAAAAAGAAAGTTGTTTGTTTAGGCAGAAATGTGAGAGAATGGGTGCCCTCTCGTGTCTCAGAGCAGTCTGCAGTGGCCGAGATCTGAATTACTGATGATACACGGGCAGGAAGTGCAAGATCTTCTACCCCGTGCAGGGGGTGGCCATCTCTGGAGAAATGGGGGTTTGGCAAAGTTTGAAAGAGGTTTAATAAGAAGTAATATTGGAAAATGACTGGAAAGGGATCAGTAACAACGCAAAGAGTTTGTCTGTGGTCGCTTAAGCTGAAAAGGCATCAGATTACCCAGAATTCACGGTGCACCTCATTCTTCCAGATGTTAGCGTTCAACATCCAGGTGTTTTTAATGATCTTCTGGTGTATTTATTGAACGTGGAAAGGGTTCCAGTGTTTTTAGAAGCTGTGATGAATTGCGTTATGGATGTCTCAGCAACCCTTTGATTGACTTAGCTGGGAGGGAATAGACCTGGTTTGTTTGCGTGTCTGCCAGGGCTCTCCTCCCATTGAGCCATGCCTGGGTGTTGACTGCATGGGCACTGCCTTGTCACGGTGGCATGCCTGTGGTTTGAGTTCTGCTCGGAGAGAGGCTGTTATGCTTTTAGCTCAGGCCCTTGTTTTGTGTACTTTTGGGGCTGTTTAAGCGAACAGAAAACACTCTCGTTCACGGGTCTGCGCTCTAGATATCCGCACTGAGCGTGATGTTGGCTCAATTCTTTCTTGAACAAAAAAAGGTCCAGCATGGCTGGGAGGTGTATTTAATTCACTCTTGTCTCTGTGTTCTTTTCCCTAAGCCCTTTTGTTGTTGTTGTTGTTTACTTATCTTTCATTAATGTAAGTTCAGCCTACACCTTCAACGCCTTCACTTTCTCCATCCGATGAATGGAGGTACTGTGTCTTGTCAGTCTCGCGGTAGAGCAGAACAGGTGAAGTTAATGCGTACCCTTTGTTTTGTTCACCTATGGCCAACGGCTCTTTTTTCTGTTAGGACCTCGGAGCGCGCTGTCACAGTGTGGGGGCGTACTGAATGAACAAAGGCAGGGCGAGGAGGACACTGGAAACCTAGCCGTCACTGGGCCCCCCCGGGTCCAAGCTGACAGACCAACGCAGCCGGAATCTGTGGTTTCTGCTTTAAGCGCTTGTGCTGAATACGGGCCCAGCGTGACACAGTGGGTTGTTTCTCTTGTTTCGGCTGTCAGAGAGAGGGGCAGCCTTACAGGCGCTTCGAGGGGTGAGCTGAGGTTTCCCCTAACCAGACGGTACACTTCACTATATATTCGGGTTACCCCGGGATAGAATTATATCGGGTATTAAGCAGTTAGAAAACTGGGAAACATGGTTATCAGCCTTACACCACTGTGCCCCTACATCTCTGCCTGGAAAGAACATCAAGTATAATGTCATTTTTTTGTATAGATTAACACCACTGCTTGATTTTAATCTCTTTGCTTCTTACCATTAGTTTGGTGGTGGTTTCCTTAGCTGTGAGCCTGCCTGTGTGGTTTGTGTGCGAATAGGAGTGTTCTCAGGCAATATCATACCAACCTACAGTTGTGTAAACAAAAGAAAAAAAAAAGTAATTTTGCGTGGGTTGACCATCTGTCTGTGTCCTTGCCTCCACACATGCCTTGGCCTCCTGGGTTATCTTGTGCTCTGCACTCGTGAGTATTCTGCACTGGTTCACAATCGGGCTGTTCACCTCTGACTCTGCAGCAGCTGTAATGTGTGTGAGTTGAACGAGCAACGTGTGATGCCACGGTGCCTCACCCCACACACATGGGCAATTACAAGCCCTGGTTCATGGCGGGACTGACTGCAGCAGAGGCTAACATCCGGCGTTTCCGCTCAGGTTCAAACACAAAGGTGTATTGGTTAGTTACTAATTTCCTGTTTCCATCTGAATGAAATCCGGTCCAGGATTTACCATTGACCTCAGCCTATTGGCCAGTGGTTTTGCATTGGAAATACTGGAGTGAGAGGAGACTGAGTGGTATCGCTAAATCATGTCACACAGTTTGGCTTTGTAAAGGAGCTCTTCCTGCTTGAAGTCACTGTTTCGCCATGGCTCCGCAGGGCAGCGGTGTTGAGACACTCCCCAGGGCTCTGCCGCAGACACACGTGTTTTACACTTTAATCTCGTGTGTGGAGAATGGGCGTTTTGCTATGACGGAGCAAAGCAGACACTTATGGCCCTTTGTTTGGGATATGCACACCCTTGCACCCCATAACATTCTGGTGCCTTTATATGTCTGCCTCCTACATATTGTTTTGGTCAGTGAGTTAATTTAAAGAGGTTTTTTCAAAGCTGCCTGATTCATGTTTTTCAGTAGAACCAACCCAAGAGTGAGTTCACTAGTTAGACACGATATTATTATATACACATATGGTCAGAGATCATGATGGGGGTAATATTTAGGCCTATACTGGCAACACACCTGTGTTGTGCTGTAAAGGCTTGTTCACGCTAACTTTTGCCTATTGTTGGTCAGTACTAGGAAAACCGTGGCACTTGCAGTCTGGTTTTTCTAGTGTCTCTGGAGACCATAAACATTGACTTGAAATTGGCAAATAAATATGTCTGAGATGAAAAGTAATTACTGGTGACCTTGATGAATTAACGTAATTTGAAAGGAATTGATGCTACTGTCAGTGAGGATAAAATAAACCTAAATACAATTTAAAATTTGGAACAAAAAATGTTTTTGTCAAGAGATTATGATGTGCGCTATGACAACTATGTAACTGACAAACCCTGGGTGAATGTTTTATCCACAAATTAAATGTAGCTGTTAGTCTAATAACTTTTTTCTGTATTGGTGACTGACAGCAGCAGTTGTCAGCTGGTTAGGTACCTGTTTTTTCATCTGCATAATACAGAAACTGAGGTTGATGGGTGGGTCCAGCCAGCTGTCACTCAAATAACTCCAGGATGTTGACCCCAGATGGGTTCAGTTAGTCGTTATGCTCATTCAAATTGACTGAGGAATTTCTGTGTAATTACACTGTAATTAATTCACTCATAATAGGCCGGGTTTTTATAACATTAGCCACTGCTATTTTGTGTCCCCCCAAGGGATATTGATTGGACAAGGGGGTCAGAAAATAAATCAATTTACCAGCTGATGCACAGCAGTTAAGAGGGAACTGTAATCTGAACGCAGAACATGATTTGCTGTTCTGAAAAGCAATCGCTTCCCTGCAGGGTCTCCTGCTCAGATCATACACGGGGACGGGGCACGTTCGGTGCTCCAAGTGACCTGTGAGTCAAAGGGGAAGTGTCTGCCAGCATTTCTGTCTGTTTTTCCATGGACACATTTTCCCCATGCGTATTTATATCTGCCGATAAGTTTGTCAGCTACCTGGTTTCTTTGCATAGAAGTCTTTTCCTTCCTGGAAAAGAAAAAGCAATGGTAGTATAAAATATTTCCATGCTGTATATGATTTTAATCGACAAGAGAACATTCTCCTCATTAAAGAAGGAAAGGTCTGGAACGGTTGTCCCTTTTTAGAACCAGTCCAGAATAATCATCTTTCGTAGGTTTTGTGACAGTAGCAAAATAGCAATGATCCACTCGCCTTACTTTATTTACAAGCTTTTGTAAATGCAATGTAACGGAAATATCTCTTCAAATTAAAGTGCAGAATTTAATAAGCGAATGCACTGGGTATATGTCTGTCGTGCTTGTGTTAAAATAGTTTCTAAGTTTTGTGTTCTTTTTTTCTATTAAGAGGTGAGTTTTCCATGGGCTCAGCGGGAAGTGTCAGGGTATCTGGCTCTGTTTTGCTGTCTGTGGAGTTTGCAATTTCTCCCCGTGTTTGTGTTGGTTTCCTCTGGCTACTCTAGTCTCCTCCCACTGTCTAAAGACTTTAGTTGGGCGTGTTGGCGACTCCCACATTAACCCTGTGTGCCTGGTGTCTGTGTGTCCCTGACCCTGTGATGGATTGGCCTCACCTCCTTGGTGTTCCATGCTTCACGCCCCAGAACTAGTCGGGTATTGGTTCCGGGCTCCCCGCTGAACTGGATAAGCCGAAACAGACGGGTGTTTAGCCAGCACCTAAAATCGAGTCAGTAAAAATTGAATGATTTCATAAGATTTGGATTTGGGTTTTGGTTTTCTCAATGATGCGTGAAGTCTCACAGACTAATTTGTAGCCCCTTGTTAACTTTATTATTGGTTACTGTGGCATGCTAATGTGTGCTCGCCATTACATTTTACAACCATGGTTGTTTCAGATGCATAAGCTTAAGCTTTTCTGTACAATTTTTACAGTAAGATGCTTTTTCAGATCTTATTTCAGTTGTTAACACTTTACTCCACTCCGTCCCCCAGCCCCTTTACAAACAGAACTGCTGTGCACAGTTCATCTGATGAAGTCAGACTCACGGGCGGGTGTTTATGGTGACCGAATAAAACAAAAAGCAACCTTCTCTCCGCAGGTTCCAGAAACACGTTCACACCTACAGGATTCTTCCGGACGAGGACGGCTTCCTGGCAGTGCAGGTATGGTGTCTATATCTGTCCTGGTAGGGTTGAATTGTCAACAGGCCAGAGTTGCATTCAGGTGTGCTATTTAGTCACTGGCATTGACACCTGTTGCCGTGCAGTTAATGTGCGTATAACACCGGAGGTCTGGGCACCAAGCGTGTGTTTCCTGTTTCGCGTCACTGCTCCGCTCAATAGAAAAGCCAAAGTAGTCTCAAATTAAGAAGGGGATGGTAATGTTAAACTAAAAGCTGTTGAGCCTGGAGAACCTTGGAGATCCAGGGATACTCTGTATGAAAATAACAATGCGGATGTATATGAATGTCGTTTATAATTACGTCTTTGTGTTGGCTGGTGGTGCAACTGCTCTACCTTCTAATATATCACAAGAACAGCTGACCCGCATTCAGTGTTTTGGGGGGGGGGAATAAAGTACAGCTGTTTCTGCTAGTGCTTTGTCAGAGTCAGGGGGTTAGTGGGGTGGCGTATGGGGGCTTCTCCTAGAATCCTGCATTAAACCATGAAATCTCTGCCTCAGAAGAACCTCCTCTCCTGGTGCCCTCTTTTATTTCCCAGATATGTACAGATGATGTGAAACCCTGGTATAAGTGTTATGATGTTGTGGTGAAGGCCACCAAAAGCGACATCAGGTCTGAGTTGGTGACTTGGAGTAATCCAGATAACGTGGAAAAGCCGAGATTAACCCTATAGTAATAAAATACATTTTTGTAACAAAACACATCTCTCATTTCTAATGGTTAACATTAGAAACACTGGTTTGGAAAAAAAAGCCTTATTTCAGAAAATGTGTACAACAAACACATTGTAAACTGGCTGCTAATTTGATATTTTTATTATTTTTTGGTTTGCTATGGTCAGATTTTGCCATGTTGCCTGCATTCCCGGGACGACAGTATTTTATATCTCGATCAGCCAATCAACTAGCACTAGGTGTTAGCGCCACAATAAGTGGTCTACTTGGAGGTCTGTGTAGATATCTCCTTGTCTATGTTGTAGCTTGGTAGAGCTTTGCGTTATCTCTAACCCTGTGTCTGTAACACAACTACAACATATCTATTACCCTGTATCTGCGTGTCTCTAACCCTGTGTCTGTAACACAACTACAACATATCTATTACCCTGTATCTGCGTGTCTATAACCCTGTATCTGTAACTCAACTACAACATACCTATTACCCTGTATCTGCGTGTCTATAACCCTGTATCTGTAACACAACTACAACATACCTATTACCCTGTATCTGCGTGTCTATAACCCTGTATCTGTAACACAACTACAACATACCTATTACCCTGTATCTGC
>JAOVYW010000032.1:1096345-1117559 GCA_025775045.1 Hiodon tergisus
TTGCGTGTGTGTTTGCCTGCATGTGTGTGTGTGTGTCCACGTGGGTGTGTGTGTGTGTGTGTGTGTGTGTGTGTGTGCGCGCGGGCTCTGTCCTCCAGTCAGGAAACTGTTGTTTATTTGCGTGGGCACACGTGCGTCAGGCAAGCCGGCAGAGTATTGGGGTGAAAGTGACTGCAGTCTCTCTCTTTCTCTCCCTTAGTCAGGGAATCAGGGAGGTGATCAGGACTTGGAGAATCTGGTTACCAAGCTGGCTATCCTCAAGGATCTCCTGTCTTCTATTGAGAAGAAGGTGAGTTCTTGGGCATTAACTGAAAGACACAAAAATGCCCTCAGACTCTTTGCTGTAACAAAAAGTTCTGGTTTTTTCAGAAGAATCCTTGAAAGAGCACCTTGTGTTCAGTTCATCCCCGCTGGTGCGTGAAGACTGAGGGCATATGGCACCTTCAGCAGCTGGGGGGGGGGGGTAGACAATACACTGGACCTGGGTTCTGGAGAGACCTCTGGGACCAGTTGCTTCTCTGGATAACGCAAAGCCCATTCAGTACCAAAGTCTGCGACACACCTCATCAGTGCAGCGGGAGAACCGGGACGTTGTGACAAGTTGTTGATGTTGCATGGTGGCACTTTCACAGGCTCTGAAGGCTCTGCAGGATATGAGCTCCACCACTCCTGTCAACCCTCCTCAGCTCTCCCCGCGATACAGCAAAGCCATTCCTGTGCAGGCCTTTGAGGTAGGCCTCCTTTACTCCGGATGAGGTTTATGCGAAGTGGAATAGTTGCAAAACGATTGCGGCAGTGTCAGTTGCTGTGAAACAGAAGTGGTGTTGCTTGAAGCCCAATACAATGTGAGTGAAGTGGCCTGTGAGTTGGTTTCTGAAAACTTTAGGCCAACAGCTGTCAGTCACCCAGGCGTTGAGATCCACCTCTTCCACATTTCGCTCCCAAGGGTCAGTCTGGGCTTGCTTGGCTTGTCATTAACTCCGTGAGTTATAGGCCCCCCAGACACCAAGAGTCTCTTTTTCCGCTCAAGTCTGAGTGGCACAGGAAGTTCATAGGGTTCCTTAAAAAAATAGTCATACAAACAGTTTTGTCTCCCCCTTCTGGAGGAAGTAGCCTGCGTTTTGGTGACCCGTTATGCACAGCTGTTTGTAAGCCGATCACAGACTTTTACTTCATCGTCAGTAAGAATTGTTTGGGGAAGTAAGAATTCAGATCTGGGAAAGCTGTTCCAGGGTAGATCAGGCTTCCACTTTTATTATTGTTACATCAGTTAAAAGTACACGAACCTCAAGGTATTGTGCAGTGTTAAGTAAACGCCTCGTTCCTTTCCGTTCGCGGTAATCTTTGTTTAAGTTTTTTTGTTTTTCCAACTGCTGCGTCTGTTGTCTGGGCAGGTGAAGTTGGATGTGTACCTGGCAGAGCTGACCAAAAACCTGGGGAAATCTCAGAAACACACCCTGAGCGTGGATGTAGAGGGGGGCAAGCTGGTGGTAATGAAGAAGGTGAAGGATTCGCAGGAGGACTGGAACACGTTCACACACGACAAAAGTAAGTCAGGCAGATTGAGTAGAGAGCAGGGATTGTAATGTCGGAGAACAGGCTTCCAGGGTTCGGTTGCAACGCGAGAACGCGTATTGGGTTTGGAAGTGGTTCTGAGGGAATCCAGCAAAGTGAACTGATAGGGGGCTGTGCGCTGAAACTGACGGGTCTCCGTGTCGCTGACTGCGCAGTTCGGCAGCTCATCAAGTCCCAGCGTGTGCAGAACAAACTGGGCATCGTTTTTGAGAAGGAGAAGGACAAGAGCCAGAGGAAGGACTTCATTTTCGCCAGCGCTAAGGTTAGCGGTTAGCGGCTAGCGGTCGCTCGCTCTCCTGCGCACTCGGACACAAGTCACTTAGACACAAGCTTGGACAACTTAGTTTCGTACGCCCTCCAACACACACACACACACACACACACACACACACATACACACTTGCTGTTGTATTGGCCACATCTGGTTATTCTCTTGCTCTTCCAGAAAAGGGAAGCTTTCTGTCAACTTCTGCAGCTGATGAAGAACAAACATTCCAATCAGGGTGAGCCTGATATGATCTCCATCTTCATCGGGACTTGGAACATGGGTGAGTCTCACGCGTGATATCTGGATGTGTAGCATTCATCTGTGGAGGCTTTCAGCTGAATTTGTAAGTTACTCTTCCTCTGTGACATATCTACAATCATCTTCTAAACTGAATCTTCCTTCTTTACGGAGAGATTCACACTGGTTGAGTTCTGCTCTCTTCTGGGCTGTGAGCAGGGAATACGTACAATTATTCCAATCATATATTATCTATTAACGCTATCATTTCCTAGTTTTATGAAAAATCGGCTGCTGATATATGCTGGTATAACATCCATACCTTCTCTTCACTCAGCCCTGTGTGCGTGTTAGAATGAGGGGCTAAGAACAGATCGGTCAGATGTCTGTGCGAGATCTGGAGTGACACAGCTTCTCTCTTCTACCACAGGCAGTGTCCCGCCCCCCAAACTCACAAGCTCCTGGATCCTGTCCCGCGGCTTGGGAAAGACGCTGGACGAGATGACCATCACCATCCCCCATGACATTTATGTGTTCGGCACGCAGGAGAACTCTGTGTGCGACAAGGAGTGGGTAGAGGTCCTGCGCGCTGCCCTTAAGGACTGCACCGAGATGGATTTCAAACTGGTGAGCGCTTCGAGACAAAACACTCTTTTTCTTCCGCGTATTTGTGTCTTTCAAATTTTTTAAATCGCCAGTGTTTTGTTTAATGAGGCGGGTAAACCGAAAAACGTTAGATAAAGGGTCAACACCTCTGTACTGGCTTGTTGTGTATCCAAGGGATAAAAATCAGGCCAGAGCATGAAAACCGCATTAGCCATGTGGGCATGTCCAGTAGCATCGGTAATCTGTCAAATCATTGAACCATTTTCAGTTGGTGTGCCGCAGCCTAACCGTAGACGAGTGTAGACAAGCAGAAGTGTGTCTATCACTGAAAATCTGTGCAGTGTTACTATCCTTTTTGGGGTGGGAGTGGGGGGCGGCATGGCTTGAATTGAACCCATCACATGTCTTGACCTATGTGGCGTGGTAGATGGTTAAAAAAAAAAAACCTTCCTCCTTTCCTGTTCCGCCAGATTGCCGTGCAGACCCTGTGGAACATTAAGATAGCTGTCCTGGTGAAGCCAGAGCATGAAAACCGCATTAGCCATGTGGGCATGTCCAGTGTCAAGACCGGCATCGCCAACACGCTGGGTAAACTCTTATGATTCCGCTGAAAAATGTAACCTAATATACACATCTGGTCAGACTGCTTGCATACTTGCATAATCGGATGGCAATCATAGAATTGTGTGCTTGGATTCTACGTTTGATGTAACACGGACCGCGCCGACACGTTTTGCGGAATAAAGAAATAGTTTGGGTTGTAACATTTTGCTCTGTTGAAATGGAATGGTGTAAGCCATTATATCGTACCTCAACCACAGAGGAAGTCGAACGCCCGTAACTCATCTCCACTTTGTGTATGCCGTCTTTGCCCACAGGCAACAAAGGTGCTGTGGGTGTTTCCTTTATGTTCAATGGCACTTCCTTTGGGTTTGTCAACTGCCACCTGACCTCTGGCAATGAGAAGATTGGCAGGTATTTACCCACGTGTACAGCATATACACCGCCTCAAACGGGCGTCAGAATGCATTGCCACGTTTCTGTGGCACATCTCTACACGCTTTGATGTTCTTTCCTCGCTGTTTGACGCCGTCCTTTGGCAGGCGGAACCAGAACTACCTGGACATCCTGCGGCTTCTCTCTCTCGGGGATAAACAGCTGAGTTCCTTCGACATTTCGCTGCGGTTCACCCACCTCTTCTGGTTCGGGGATCTCAACTACAGGCTGGACATGGACATCCAGGTGCTTCTTGCTCTTGTTTATGACCCTTTTGCCCGTTCGGTAGAACCTTAAACAGCTGTGATTCATCGTTTCTACCTCACATGGATGTGGTGAATTTTATTTGGACTTGTATAGTATATAGATGATAATCTAGGTAAAACACAAAGTATAACATTTCCTTTTTTTTATTTCGTGACTTTTAGGGGCCAGGATCCAGTGACCTCATAGCACAGTTGAATGTCTGTTTTGTCTCTCCCCACCTACCACCAAAGGCTGATTCGAAGTGTTGAATGGGATAAGCGAAAGGGGAGGAAGACCGTTACAAAATCCTTTCTAAAATGGAGACCACTTCTTTTTCCCTAACAGGAAATCTTGAACTACATCAACAGGAAAGAGTTTGAGCCACTGCTGAAGGTGGACCAGCTGAATCTGGAGAGGGAGAAGAACAAGGTCTTCCTGCGTTTCGGTGCGGTCTCTGGTTTAGGCACTCCATCTCGCTGACAGTTGAGCAACGTTAACTTCTTACCATCCTGTTTGCTGCGAGGTAAAACTGCCTGCTATCTTTTTCAGCTGAAGAGGAGATATCCTATCCCCCCACCTACCGCTACGAGAGGGGGTCTCGGGACATCTACGTATGGCAGAAACAGAAGCCCACGGGGGTAGGTTGGAATTAGAAACATGGTCAGCCTGCATGTGAAGAGACTTATCTGAGATCAACATGAACGAGGAAGTGAGCTGCTGTAGTCTGTGACATTGCTCTGTCCACAGTATTTTATGGGTTTTTTTGCTGTAAGCATTGCGTCCCATTCATGGTTTTGTGCTTCGTAGATGCGAACTAATGTTCCATCCTGGTGTGACCGGATCCTTTGGAAGTCCTACCCTGAGACCCACATCGTCTGCAATTCCTACGGTAGGACAATTTCGCTGGCAAGATGTTGAAACGGAACGACCAGTATTAAATGCATTGTTCGTTTAGGCTTCAGAGAAATACCGATTTGAATTAGAATTTGTCTGTCCTTCATGTCTTCTCTCAGGATGTACCGATGACATTGTCACCAGTGACCATTCTCCAGTTTTTGCAACTTTCGAAGTTGGAGTGACGTCTCAGTTTGTCTCCAAAAAAGGTTTGCCCCATTTTAAAAATAATTTATAAAATTCTTGGGTGAAGTGAAATCTACAGTGGTGAAAAAAGTTAATGATCCCTTCAGAATGACCTGTGTTCTTGCATTAATTTGACCTAAAATGTGATCCGATTGTCATCGAAGTCCTAGTAATAGAGAATACAGGTAATTCAGGGTTCACAAACTTTGACTCACCACTGTGGATCTAGGCTGCCGTAAATTTGATATGAATCGGTGGGAATCCTGATGACGGCTGCCTCTCTGCACCTTTCCTGGCAGGGCTGCCCAAATCTTCGGAGCAGGCCTACATTGAGTTTGAGAGCATCGAAGCCATTGTGAAGACCGCCAGCCGGACCAAGTTTTTCATCGAATTCTACTCCCCCTGTTTGGAGGGTGGGTTCTGAAATGAGCCAGAGTCTGGCCTGAAGCCTGTGCCATGACTTTTATTTTGACGTGTGCTGACCGGGGGTTAGCGTTGGTTCTGTCTGTTTGAGCGTGTCCTTCACCGCCTCCTGCAGAGTTCAAGAAGAGCTATGAGAATGACAACCAGAGCAGCGATAACGTGAACTTCCTGCGCGTGAGCTGGTCATCCAAGCAGCTGACCACTCTGAAGCCCATCCTCTCGGAAATTGAGTACCTGCAGGACCAGCACCTGCTGCTCACAGTCAAGTCGCTTGACGGTTACGAGTCCTACGGTACAGTAGATTGTAACCAGATCTCGCCCTTTTCCATCAGTGACCCGTGTGTTTAAAATCTGTTGCTCCCTGAAAGCCTGTTATAATATGACAACCGTTTACTCTGGACAGTGTACGTGTGTTGCTCTCAGCGAGTAGGCTACCGTGTGATGGCCACCCACTCTCATCTCTGGTTGTCTGTGTCTGTGTCTGCTCTGTGATGTGGTCTGATGATGTCTCCCGCTCTCTCCCTTCCTCCAGGGGAATGTGTCCTGGCTCTTAAGTCAATGATTGGGAGCACAGCTCAGCAGTTCCACACCTATCTGTCACACCGGGGAGAGGAGACGGGAAACATCCGCGGGTCCATGAGGGTGCGTGTGCCCTCTGAGCGGATGGGCACCCGAGAGCGCCTCTATGGTATGACCTGGGACCTGGCCGGGGTGACATTTTGCTACTGATGTGCCATTGAACAGAATTTGTTCAGTAACGTATTCATGTTTATTCTCCCTTCGGAATTTTTTTGTACGCCTCCAAACTTGTCCCAGAAGCCTGTTGTCGGTTTTCTCGCTCTGAGCTAAAGTTAGCCTGAAGGTCGTCATGCCTGAAATGAATCTCCTGCACAGTGGCCCCACCCCTGTTATGTGTTGCCTTTGTCTGTCTGGCCCTCACCCGTTGTGTGGTGTTTTGGTGCGTTTGTCCAAACAGAATGGATCAGTGTGGACAAGGATGAGACGGGAGGGCCCAAGGGCAGGGCTACTCTACCCCCCAGGGTGGGCCACGATTATGTCAAGTGGGTACTTCTCCGAATGTTAACAAACTCTGCTACTTCTGCGGTTGTGACAGCAGTGTAGTGGGGGAATATTCAGAACGCTACCCTAATGGAGCAGACCTGGATGTGAATTGTTCGATGTGTTGAGAGACTTGTAAGGATTCCTGTTGTTGATGAATACGACACTGATTTGAGCAGTTTACGTGGTGACACCAAGTGATCACCATCGACAAAGATTGGCTGGAACAGAGATTAACCCCAATCCTCTTGAACTTGTCCCTTTCCAGACCCACGGTGGCCCGCAAACAGCTGTCGAATGAGCTGGGAAAAGTGTGCGAGGAAGGGGAAAGGAACCTCTCCCACACAACAGGGCGTACCAACTTCCCCCTTCCCTCCACGCCCAAGGAGGATGGGACTCAGGCCTGGTGGGTTACAAAGCCCCTCCCATCCACCCCATTCCTGTTGGTCCTGTCTACTGTCATCTGTTCTAATAGGCTTGATTTATACTAAGTGGTTTGTTGATAGTGTTTATACACAATTTAATTTGCACTGTAAGGGATCTAGTGCCGTGACATTAGGAAGCCTTTGGCTCTGGTGAGCTGCTGATGAAGAAGCTTTGTTGTATGAATTTATCAGGCAGCTGAGATGCCGCAGAAGAACCGAGAGTTGGGTTAAATGCATGCTTTTTTATTTCAGGAAGCAGGATGCTGTGGAAGGAGATCCCTCCAGCTGCAAGAACAGTTACAACAACCCTGCTTACTACATCCTGGAAGGTGTGCCTAACCAGTCAGCTGCTCTGGCCTCTGACATCTCGCCTGGCTCCGGCCTCTCCGCCAAGGGATCCGCAGTGAGCAAGAGCAAACCCCCGCTGAGTGGTTCGGCCCAGCCACGCAGGCAGATGGGTGGACGCCCCTCCCGCCCCATCAGTGAAGAGGGGTCCTCGGAGGATGACGGGAACCCTGGAGCACATGGCGGGACACTCAACCGCCCTCCCCCAGACTTCCCTCCTCCACCACTGCCTAAAGGGGCTGTCGAAATGACGGAGAATCCCTTTTATGCCACCAGCCAGGAAGTCAAGAACCAGAACCTCTACCCCAACCTGACAGGCTTGAAGATTCCTGCCAAGCCCCTGCACTCCCCTGGGGGGTTACCTCCCCCTGGGGCTGGTGGGGCCTTCTGTCTAGACCCCCCCCCCATTCTCAGTTCCTCCGGCGCCCCTTTCCGGAGGGGAGGGGGCAGCTCGGGCATGGACGACCAGTCCTGCTCGGTGCTGCAGATGGCCAAGACCCTGAGTGAGGTGGAGTACCAACCCGGTCGTGACAGGAACCCTGGTGTCCCAGGCAAGGGCTTGGGTACCCCTCATCTGCGGGGGCTCGGGCTACCAGATTCCTGCCGCACCTTTCCCCCCCGCTCAATACAGGAGAGCATCGCTGAGGACATGCCAGAGGAGGTAAGACACGACCCCCCGGCAAAAACACCCGTGGAAACCCCCCCCCCCCCCGCTCTGGCTTCCTAAACAAGGAGACCGTGTCACTGCCTTATGCGCAGAAACGTACAAGTATAGTGCCGTACGATGTTTTGATTGCAGGCATGCAGTGCTGTGCGCTGTCCGCTCTTTGTGTACGAGCCGTGTAGACACTGCTGCGTCTGAGCTCATCCGTGTCTGCAGGGCATGTGGCAGGGCGGGAGCAGCAGCTCCAGCCTATCGGTGGGGTCCAGCGTCGGTGAGTGGCTCCAGAGGCTGGGGCTGGAGCGTTATGAGGAGGGGTTGCTGCACAATGGCTGGGATGACCTGGAGTTCCTGAGGTGAGACTGGCCCGAGTTGTGCTTTCTTTCAGATAGGGCTACTTTATTTGTTGTTAAATTCCGAAATTCAGTATTTTTCCAGCTTAGTTTGTTTATTTATCCCATTGTACCTTGTTGCACGACATTAGTATTTGAAAAGATATCCAATATGGCCCAATCCTGTTTAATAACAGTAAACGTATCAAGCATGTTGTGGTCTTTGCATTTGTGGAGGCTATTATGAAACATAACACCATTATTGCATATTTTCTAACCAACCGTACCACATTGCGTCGTTTACGTCTGTGATTACTACCAAAAACACGGAGCTCGGGCTATGACCTGAATCTGTTCCTAGTGATGAATACATACAAATTCTTTTTTTGACCATGTCACACATTTATACTGGAATATAGAGCAACGGTACAGGTAGTTCTAGTAGGCCAATTTCAGTCTTGGTGTCATGACAACACTGTACAACACTATGTCCATATGTTTGTCCCTCCCCAGTGACATCACAGAGGAAGACCTAGAAGAGGCAGGCGTTCTGGATCCCACCCACAAAAAGATTTTGCTGGGAAGCTTGCAGCAGCAGCAGCAGCAGCAGCAGCAGCAGCAGCAGCAGCAGCAGCAGAGGAAATAAGCCAAGCCAGGCCATGCCCAGCCAGCCAGCCAGCCCTATCTGTGCCTTCTCACAGAAATTGCACTGTAGTTTTTCAGTTTTCAAAGACCTTGTACTGTTGGAGTTTTTTTTTTTTTTTTTAATGTTCCATTAAGGTTATTATTGTTATAATATTCATTACTATTTAAAAGAACATTTGGAAGTTAACTGAATTCATTCACCACTACATGCCCTTCCAAGAGCCCTTCTGTTTTTGGTGCTGAACGAGAGGAAGTGACATCATCATATTGCCAGTCGGGGACCCGTTTCCTGGAGAGGGCTGTGTTAAATTCCCTGCCATACCCGGGAAGGCGATTGTCTTTTATTTTAACTTCATTTATTGTATAAATTTTTTTTTTTACATTTTAATGCATGTTGTATGTTTTAAAAGGAAAAGGGAATAGTCTAAACCAAAATTGGCACTCTCTCACTCATTGGTGGTGTGACAGGCACTAAGTGGATGTCCGTCCCTTGTTTCTGTCCAATGTGCATGGGAGTAGAACTAATGTGTTGAAAGCGGAGTATGTTAGGACTGAATTTGTGGAGTATATTTGAAATAGATTTGTTCAAAAAACAACCAGTGTTTCGTATATATATATATATATATATTGTTGTGGCTATGGTTCTCCAAATGGGGGTAAGCTGCAAACGAGACTGCCGCCTCCCAAGCAGATATGTTTATAAGAGGCTGATTTAGGTCATTTCAAGGTCATTTCATCTGTCGCCTGGGCTCCAGTTCATTTAGGCCTACAATATGTAGCAGCTCCCTGTTGGTCGTGCATTTCACCACTAGATGCTGCTGTTGATCTGAACGCTGTCCAAATCCAAAATCTCTACCTTAGTGGAAGCCAATTAGTCCCAATATAATAATACAATATATGTCTGGATGTAAGGAGGGAGAAATGCAAAATATACACCATGTAACAGAAAAGGGTTTTTGATTTAAAAAAAATTTAACTTTTACTTTTCATACATAAAAACATTAAATGACATGACAGTCATTTAATCTGTGCACTGTAATCAGGGTATTTTTGTTTCATCTTGAGATGCTACTCACCACCAATATAATCTAGAGTAGCAGCAATCAGTTAGCACTAGAAAATTATACAGTGGCTTAGTGAAGAGTATGTCTGAAGCTCCCTACTGATAACTGATATCTATCCTGTACCCTACCCTTTCCAGTACCAACAATGAAGCCACCTCCCGTCCACACCCCTGTTGGCTGAAACATCTGCGTATGCATCACCTGTTGTTGAAACCAGAGCCACCAATGGGGTTAACAGCCAATTATATGCATATTTCGACCTTGTCCATGGAGTTTAACCGTGGCGAACTTGGTTATCTTCTGCACTGAATACACCAAGGCTTGTCAGATACACTGCTGTCCTGAAAATGATCATCTCCCTTGTCTGTGTGCTGGTTTAGTCCTCCTTTCTTCCATAGCAAAAGCAGCAAGGCCATTTGTACCTTACGTTAAAGCACCCGTTCAGCGTTCCCGCCGTTTAATTCTGCAGGCAACCAATACCGGTTCTTACAATCTTTACTTAGACCCGCTCCATTCCCGATTCCGGTTCTACGTGGAATAACCACGGAATAATTTGGAAAATATGGAATAACGTTGCGTATGGAATGCCTCTGTCGCTCTGGTCCTCCGTCAGCTTTGTCTCGTCTGTCTATCGAATGGAAACACTTTGTTGCAGAATGTAGTAACTGGAAAGAAGTCTACTTTTGGGAGCTGTACAGCATGCCTTCTGTTACAGATTTAATATTTTGGTTTGTATTATTTTTTATTTCTCAGTCGTGGTAAACTTGCTTGTCTGATTTATTTTGTTAAATTGTGTGTGTTATGTTTTAACTCCTAAACCCGTCATATTCACCTCAAATGGTTTATTTCGGCATTCTTGAAATTCAACATGTTGCGTTAACTGTATTGTACACTTAAATTAATAATTCATGTTGATGTTTTTTTCAACGAATAAAACTAATTGCTAACATTTTATGGCTGAATACGAATGATGGATTTG
Source organism: Hiodon tergisus (assembly GCA_025775045.1). Classification (NCBI taxonomy): domain Eukaryota; kingdom Metazoa; phylum Chordata; class Actinopteri; order Hiodontiformes; family Hiodontidae; genus Hiodon; species Hiodon tergisus. The sequence goes on from JAOVYW010000032.1 coordinate 1,107,287, forward strand.
TTGGAGGCTGCAGTACCTGTCTCTCACTGCTTTGTGGGGTTGATTAAATATGTTATATATTCTGAACAACCAGAGAAATGCTAACCAGACCAGCAACACTCATTAAAGAGAACCAGGATTAGTCGTAATAAAATCCAAAACAAAGGTAAGATTGTTTAATATTTTATAATAATGTAACATCACACAGTACATGATTTGGGGGGGGGGCAAAGAAAACCGTGGAAACAGAGTATGTGATTAGTCTTTCTTGTTTTTACTCGTGTTGGTTCAAAATCAATTAACGCTTTACAGAGAGACCAATGCGGTGTATCGCCGGTTAGTTGGCTCTTCATACCGACAGGAGTCACTCTAAGCAGGAGGAAAATATACACTTATCAACGAAAATGAGCAGTACCTTACAGCAGGACCCAGGCTGACATCACAAGGCTTTGACATACCACCTCACATAATGTATAGTTTTATAGTTAAATCTGTTAAGCACATCTGACTTCCCGCCATTCCCACAGACCCCTATCCGTGAAAAAAAGAAAGGGGGATATGAAAAGGGTTTATAGGTAAAGGTTTCACGCCTGCAAAAGGAGGAAAACTCTAAAACAAACGGAACGAGGGAAGTCGAAGGTGATTACTTCAACCTCCGTGACGTCGGGGAAGTTGGTCGCACATGGGAATTGCCCTGTACGCATCACCGTCGGGTATAACTCGTCGCCATAACTCGGTTTGTTAAACAAAGTGCCACGTTTTGTGATCCCAATCCCAGTCATTTCTCACCAAATTTAAATGCTCTGCGGTCGTTCCCTGGGCAGGAGTAGCCACGGTCCTCCTGATCTTGGTTGCTTGTAAAACCGATTTAAAAGTCACCTTCCGCCTCAGACACAAAACTGCAAGGGATAAAAGGCTACGCTTCGGTGGTAATATTTTTTACACTGTAACATACAGATTTTATAAATGTCCTCAAAGATGGAATATAGAAAGAGTAACAAGCAAGGAAAGTTTTGTTGTGGGGAAAAAAGGAACAGAAACAGAAAACACCCAGCTTATGTCATCTCCTGCACAGTGATTTCAAATGCATGCTCTTTGGAATGTCAGAATCGTTAATGCAACATAATACCTCATCACTCATTATTTACAAATTTTCATGTTTTGTGTCCATATGAGATCTTTTTTTAAAAGACCTGGCCATGACTGAAGGTCGCAGGTTCTGACTTTTAATGTGTGTATGTTTAATAAATTATTCAACTCTGGTGGATCACTCCTGTTTTGGTCACATATAATAGGTAGGTATACCTTTTTAAATGAAAAAAGGACTGGTTTGGGTTTGTCCTTACATGGCAGTTCTGCTGATTGTGCTGCAGTGGGAAATGAACACGCAGTAAGGTCAGTTCCATTGCAGCACAGTATCCAGTAAACACGCGCTGTATCATCTTCGACTGCAACATTCGCTTGGACGATTGCTTTTTAAAATCCCATCTTTCAAACCATTATCGGAATTGCTTTCTGGCAGTCGATGCTTGAGGGACACTGACCCACACGAGCTTGCTAGAGGAGGAAGGCGAAGAGGGGCGAAAAAGTGCAAGGGGTCGTGGGTAAATTGGCAGTGTTGTGGACAGAGACGTAAAATAAGGAAACTGGACCCTGGGTTTAAACCTAAGAGAACATTTGAGTGCTGCTGGCACTTATGTTAATGCTTAGTCAAAATGACATTAGAGGCTAACAGGTTTAGACACGTTTTCTTCCCAGCCTTCTATTACTGAGGAATATTGTGCTTGCTTGTAACAGGGTATATATTTTTTGAAGCCATTGAAATTCAGATCAAAATTTAATGAAGTCAGACCTCCTAAGTTTCTCTGTAAGTGCACTATTTTCTTCTCACGGTATAGTACGTAGCCTGAACCAGTTATTTCCTTGGCAGTGGCACCTTAGTTAAAAAGGGAATTACTAATGGCAATTCTTTACTCTCTCTGTATTTTCTCAAACAGTAGACTGGTGAAATGATATGGGTGCAGGGTGGAAATATCTCTATAACAAACTCCTAACATACCAACACACGCCTGTCCACCCCAACACCTGTCATTGTGAGTTCAGATAATGATAATAAATAAAGTCCAGGTCGAGAGAGACGAGTTCTAGAACAGGTTCGTCTTCAGGGCATTGGGTTTCCGATGGAAAGTTGACAAGACCCCTGCGAAGGGTCCCGCCATACTGTCCGCGGGCTGCCACGCTTTCAGCAGATCAGAGCCCTGGGGCCCAGTGGGGGTGATGCCAGTGCTGGCGGAGCCAATGCTGGGCCAACCGGGGTTCTTGAGCCCCTGGTGTACGGAGGAGGGGGTGGTGTTGACGAAGCCAGCCCCCGCCGCAGAGACCGGGCTGGGGCTTAGGCTGTTGCCAGGGCTGCCCATATTTCCTGAGCTTGGAAGGGAGGCTGTGCTATCTGGAGTTGGGCTGCAAGTGGACTCCTTCGATTCATCGTCTTCAGAGGAAGATCTGGGCTCGCCCTTTTTGGCACCGACGTTGCCATTGCCCCCAGAGCCCCCATTACCGCCTTTGGAATTAGCTGCCCGCTCCTGCTTGCGGAACTTAGCGCGTCTGTTTTGGAACCAAACCTGCAGATGTAAATGTTATGAGTTAGCTTTATAGTGGTGCTTATGAATGTTTGCAAAATAATGAATATATACTTTAAATATGTTTTAATCAACAAAATATCTACAAGTATAACTTTGAATTGCATGACATGCAATTTTTCGATTTGATACGTTTTTTTCGTTTACTGAATTAAATGTTTGTAATAACGTATTATTCGGCATAGTAGCTGTACTAATAGTGGCTCACCTGAACTCTGGCTTCAGTGAGGTCTATTTTTAAAGCGAGTTCTTCCCTTGTGTAGATATCCGGGTAATGTGTCTCTGCAAACACCCGCTCCAATTCCTTTAGCTGGGAGCTCGTGAATGTTGTCCGGATGCGTCTTTGCTTCCGCTTCTCGTTCAGCCCAGACGGGTCGGAAAAGAACTTGTAGGGTACTGAAGAGAGAATTAAATTGTAAGTTCCAGCACTTAAGAGGCGTATAAATAAATCTGACAGAAAGCGATAATTAGTATTATATGCGTTTGGTGAATAGAACTCTCTGCGGAAATACGCGTATGACAGGTAAACATTTTCCATCTGGCGCCGTTCATAGCTAACAGTGTTTGAAACAGTGCCATTGGTTGTGTTCTATAAAATTTCTCATTATAAAGACATTCATCTATATATTTAAGATATTAAGTATATTCTAACATCTTTCATAGACTGCTTAATAGCGATGATAAAATACATACACACACCCACACAGACTGACTGACAGATAGATAGATAGCGTGCGTTTCAATACAGTAAAACCATTCCCCTTTTCTAAAATATTTATTCAGATGGTTCGGTGCAGTAAATTACGTTCTTAAAATAAACGGGTAACTTTAAAGAAATATATAATCTGTTATTCATAATAATTCATGTTCAAAGCAGGAAAATATTGTACATGATTGAGTAAAACACGAATTAATATTAATTGAGATAAACCTCTAATTTAATTGAAACCCTAAATACGGATGAGCGTCAGATGAGCCCATATAAAGAGATCATTTATCCATATGAATTAACATCTATCTATCTATCGATATATATAGGTCATTTCAGTGGATTTTATAATGCATTAATTTGAACCTACAACTACGAATATATGTTTAATCAATTTTAAATAGACACATTCATAAAAACGTTAGGATAATCGTAGGATGCCATTATATATGGCGAATGTTATTTTAAATTACATATAATTTCAATGGTTTTGTGGAATGTTTTAATCGAATTCAGTATTAACATCAAAACTCTATTTTCTTACTACTATTTTCTGTTTAAAGTTGGTTTTATGCGGCACCATATTTGTAAGGTATTTCAAACAATGTTTAGAACTGAATAATTAAAAAAGTATCTTAACATTTCCAATAATATAGAGTATATTTATCACTTCTTGGAGTCCTGGCGGGAAAGGGTCGATGTTGTGTAGCAATTTTGGTAGCGAATAAAATATCAAATTTTTAATAAGCCTAAGTTTTGGTGTCTCAAAATAAGAAGCTATTAAATCGAATAATTTTTTGACTCCTATATACGTAAAGTGTAACTTAGATGATTTTCTTACCTGTAGAGTAAGGGGCAGGCTGGTGATCTCGCAATGCGCCCAGCGTGCAACTCGCGGTGCTCAGAGGCGGACAACCTGGGTTAGCACCGAAACTGGTCCGTATAGGGTTGTATTGAAAGGTGTTTGTTTGGCTGCATGAGTTGAAGTCCGCATATGCCGAGGCTTCCATCGCAGCCATACAAGAGTCGTAAGTGTTTAGGTAGGAGTAATCCATTTTGTACATGGAGAGACAAGACAAACTCTTGAGCGAGTGCTTTTAACCGGGGACGATCTCGAGTCTTGAAGCAACAAAGATGGGTTGACACCGGGGCATAAAACTATAGTCCAGCTTCTATTAAATGCCGAGGACTCTTAGCTTCGGCACCGTCCAAATGGCGATTCTCGGTCCTTTGGTCCTGGCAGTGCGCTTTTTATCTTGATGCCTTGCAATGTTTTCAGGTTCTCGGTGGTTTACTTCTCTTGCTTCCCAGCGCGTGACTGTTCTTCACTACCCTGAGTTCTGTTTGACAGCGTTCTGCTCCGCCTGAGAAGCTCGTGGTGTGTTTATAATAAACTTGGCAGTCGTGAAGACAATAGCGAGGCGGTGGTCTCTTTACATGACAATATCTCCCTAGTCTATTGGGGGCATTGCAAGTGGACAGCCCCCTCCCTCTACTCATGCATTACTAATTTACCATTAACCCTTTCATGCAAACATCTGCATGGGATGTTTGAAATAATACTGATTCCAATAATAAAACGTTTTATCTAATATTTCCTGAAGCAGCATAAAAGTACTGGTATGCGCTTTGATTGCCACTTTAAAGTACTTATACTTAAAAAAACGGTTACGATAGCGAAATGGAAGCCCATTTAACAAATTAATAGCAAAACAAAATTATTCGGCCAATCCTACATTTAACAAATGCCACGACCTCTATAAATTGGTGTAAATTGTTGTTCGATGTCACAGGTGCGAATTCGCCCCTTAAACAATAACCGGTTGATGCTCTGAAAACAAAATACACCACCCCTTAAAATGACAACGACGTGTTTCTCCCCTTTGCCCTCTGGGCTTGTGAGAAAAGCCATAACAGGAATTTAGAAATAAAAGAAAAAAGTGTCGCCTTTAACCAGTGAATATAATTCCTCAGTGAAGTTTTACGTGTTTAGGAACACTAAATTATATTTCATTAGATACAATTCTCGTTAAAAAAAATCGCTTAAACGACATAAAATGTGTTTGAGATGCATTTTAGTGGAAACACATTGTGACAACTTCTTGTTTAGTCGCAGTTGGAAGGAAACCCGAGCGGATATGTTCACTTCTAATAATACGTTTGTAAATTCCGAATGCGATTGGAATATGAATACATTTTATTTTTAGGCATATTATTCGTATTGGAATAGTTTTAAAAGATTTTAACTTCTTGATTGATTCGTAAATTATTTTGAATGAAATGTAGTTTAACCTTTAGTTCGTTTAATTATAGATTTTCTTCAAATGACTAGATACCGATGTATTTAGCTAGTGTTTTTTATGCGCATTATATTGTATTGAGTGAACAATAGCATTAATAATAAAAAAAACTGAAATAGGGAATTGCGTTTATTGTTTCATATATATGGAAACAGTAGGCTACTTGAAAACAACTGTTGGAACCACTGACAACAAAACATTGATTTTTAGATTTCTTCACTCAGATTAAATGGGCGAAAATCATTAAATGTTGACACATTTAACAGTCAGTTATTTATGGATAACATCCCCTTAACGTTTCAAAAATAGAAACAATATTTCTACAGTATTTCTAGCCCAATTTTGTAATAATTTGTTTTGTTATCGCCTTTGGGTTTCTGCCTACTGATACACTTTGAATGCTTGTCTTGCTCGATTCATCGTTCTGATCGTGCCCCTCTCTACTTAATTCAATTGGCACTCTATGCCAACCCATCGAGCCTAGAGGTACACGGCTGTTCCGTGGCCACAAAAAGAAAACCAGTACCTCAGTACGGACCGTCAATTTCTATAATTATAATTATTTTATTTTTTCTGGATTTGTCCTCCCAGAGTCGGAACCAGTCAGATATTTGTGGCATTCTTTTGTGGTAACACGGTTAAGCACGGCCCCCCCAGTAGGTTTGTCACGCTGCATTTCGATAATTCCAGATTGAATGGCTGGAAAATCAGAGACTCCTCAACGTATCAAACTCCATCCATCAATAAATAAACCATACGCACACAACATTCCCAGAAATGTGCATAGACAATCTGTCTTTGCATCTACATTTAAAACGTGTTAAAATGTTGCGTTAAAACTGCTATTAGTGACCTTTGTCGACATTATTGTTCTAACACAGTTGTATTTTCCAGCATTTAAAAGGATAATAATACATTGACACACAATGTCCAAAAATGGTCATCACCTGTTTCAATACAACTCAGAACTGCTTTTTTCGGACCTTACTACAACTTCATCTCTTGAGAAAAAATAGTATTTTACACATCAAATATATCATATATATGTAGGCTGTGTGAGAAGTAATCAAAGCAGGTAGACCTAAATGTATCCGCTTATCAAGTTGGTGTATTTGGTGTGTGTGCGAGGGTGCGTGCGTGCGTGCGTGTGTGTGTGTGCGTGCGTGTGTGTGTGTGAAAAGAAAAAAAGCGGGAGCGAGAAGCGAATGGAATGCGATAAATCTGAGTCTGTATTGAGGTAAAATATACTCGAATACTATTTCTACTATATGAAATTTGAGATATTTCTGAAATAGTTTGTAAACTCAAGAAACTGGATAATACGTGATGGACGTATTTGAGCAATTATCTTCTCAGTTCTCTAAAACATGTTCATTAAAAGACAATTGGAGCAATATCTTTTATTAATTATGTTGTTTTATCACTATTTTGATTTCATCGGAATGCATATGAAGATTATATATTAACACCAAATGCGCGTGTCTTGGGGTTTAAACTAATATTTCATCTATGAATCAAAAAGGAGCTTGAATTCTTAAATCATACGCAATTCATTTTTTCGACATTTATCATTAAAATATTATATTTTCAAAATGATAAAATATACTATAAGCTAATAGGCTGAATTTATTATAAATATATCAGCATCGATTCGCACCCGTCTTGCTATCTGATCTTTTACAACATAGGCATTGTTATTAATTATTATTTCTATAAGTGTTTTAAATAAATATGCACCTGCTGATATTTTTATTTAGACATGTAGGTCAACTTGATTCTTGATTCCTAAAAAGACGCTTTCTGTGAAAATAATTGAGTAATTGTTTCAGCACCGCCTCAACGGACAGCGGCCCAAAGAACGCGATAGTGCATTGCTGTTACAATGCGTAAAATGTCAGTTGTATTATGGAGCTCATTGTGTGGCTTGGCAGATATACAATAAAACAACACCTTCCTTTGTAAAAGAACTATCTGTGTTGTTTTAACAACTCGTCTCCCATGGTGGTCTTTGTCCTTTGACTGAAAGTACGTGAAGTGTAAATACCGACGAATTAACTGGAAAATATAAACTTTATAATCCGAATAAAATTTTAATTCATGGTTACGATGCTTACGATTTTAACTTGTATTTGTTAATTTTAAAGAGACTTTGCAGAATATAAAGAGAATGTCTTACAGGCTTTACAGAGGTTTTGCTTCCTTGCCTTGTTATTAAATCGAACGTTTAGTCTAGACCTTAAATTTGTAAACGGGACATTGACAACAATTAATAACAAATTAAGTTTGTAAAAATATTTCATAATTTTGTTTCTGTGTATTTAAATAATTTATAGCAGTGCTGTTTTGCTTCTATAAACTGCAGCCAATATAGTTAATAATATTGGTTAATAATAATTTCATTTATTATTCGACTAAATAAACTGTTCTTTTGCGATTTTTTGTGCTGGTCGCTGATAAATCGTTACATATTCGTCAATGTCGCTTCTTCACGGACCTACGACCATGGGAAAAGACACAACTTTAAGGCCCCCAAATTCTTCTCACACAGGTTGTTGCTTTCCCATCCATTTTCCGATTCTACGTCCTCGCTTCCATTTCCCGTTCCATCAATCCATCACAGCAGCATCGTTTCCTTCATCTCATCCATCTTTCTCGACTCCTCTACCCTACTGCTTCATTAGGGCAATCTGCATTCACAAGCGATCGGTCATAGTTCCGTCACTAGCGCATATGCATTCCTATCCCGAGGAGAAGTCGCCCGTGAGATGGACCTCTTTTTAATGCAGGCACTATCGGAAACGATTAATGTCAGGATAATGTCAGTAATGTAAAGATGAAAAAGCGAAACAAAACTAAACAGAATTACATTATTCCTTTGGGAGCAGTCATGTTTTTTTCATGGCAGAATTCTTTGGTAGCGCAGCAAAATGGTTGAAAGGTATTGAAATAATACATATTATAGACCTTCCAAATATGTATATTTTTAATTAGCTTTTAAATGATGCCTCAAATTTTAGACAGTCCGTTGGGAAAACAGGTATAACTGTTTTCTTATTTAAAAGTCACGTTTTACCGGTTTTTAGGCTATCTAATTAATGCACAAAATACTCTGAGCTGTCAGTCTTCGGTTTCGAGAAAGCCCTTGTGACTTTTGTTCCAGTCTTTGTTTACACAAATATCATGAATTAGAATGGTGGCCATTAATGTTTTCGTTAATCGCCAATGAATTTTAAAGTCCAAGTTAAACCCCCATACCCTTTCACTCTCCATCCGCGAGAGAATTAGCCGGGATTAAGACCAATTTTCAAGACAAACACTCGGTTAGCAGTGGATTTGAAAGTCTGAGACTCCACGAGATACTTTCGCTTTGAAGGGATTAAGCCGCCCGTTGGTGCAGTGTTCAACACGAGTAAAGGTCGCTGCTCTTTTCGCCTGAGTTGGAAACAGTTTAACTTCCCGAGCAAACACGAGACCTGACACAACCGGAGAGGGACCACTGCAGACCATGCCCAGGACTCTCAGTGAGAGAACATCTTTTTGCAAACTAAATATTCAAAGATATATTTTATACGCAACAGTGTTACAATCATAGGGCAAAAACGCCAAAAATAAATCACGAATAGCAAGTTTAAAAAAAACCACATAGTAAATGGTAAATATATTTTATCTGAAATATATTAAATTAAGAACATCGGACCTGTTGTTAGTGAAGAGCAAATCAGATATACTTTTGACAAAAAAAGATAATAATTGTTAAAATCACCCAAATATACCTGATCGCAATTACAAAATTAGAACGCCAAGAAAATGAGATAATGAAATTCCTGTATATTCCTGGGAAAGTAATGTTGTGACTTCATATCAAACATTTTGCCAACCGTTTTCTAGTATCGTTTTAGTTAAATGATTGAATGGTGATCTAAAACTATTTTTTAAAAAGGAGCAGCAGCCATCCCTGGAGAATTTATTTCAGGGGCATTTCCACCCCTCTTCCCAGCTGTATAACCTGAAATGGTCCAGCATAAAAACGGCAGCTTTTCCAAACACAATAATTAGATCAGGGGATCTGGACCCGCTCTTTGAAAGGCAGGCCCAACTGGCGGGGCGCTGGAGTTGTGGAAAGTTAATTGAATTAAGCTTCCTCTAAACTAATTAGCCAGCAATCTGCCACGCGAGCTGTCCCAGAGAAAGATTTGAATTAGGGAAAATTGATTTTTTTTATGCTTAAAAAGGGTACGGGTTGTTTGGGTCTGGTCTTTTTCTTTTTTGTGACCAACATTATGGTAACTATGCCGTAGTTGTAAACGTCTGTAAACTAATTCTTCACAACTCCGTCTTAATATCGGAACTATTAGCTTCCCTTGTTAACTGTCAATAAAATGGCAGGAAGCGGGCTTAAAGTGTCTTTATGTGTATAATTCCAACTACAATAAATTGATGTTCTACCTACGTGACATAGGCTACTCGTTGCCATGTGGCCTACACAGAAACGTAGCCACGGAGTCAACATTGGGGGGAACCAAATCTGCCAAATAGCTAATTTTAATTTTATTGATATTTTTTTAATCAGTATATTGGGGGGGACATATCCCCCCCAATATAAAAACATGCTCAAAATGTCCCCCCCCGAATATACTGATAAAAAA
>JAOVYW010000032.1:1225820-1236271 GCA_025775045.1 Hiodon tergisus
CCCCCCCCCCCCCCCCCCCCCCCAGCGGCTGTGTGCTGTCAGAAATATTATGGGATTGGTAAATGGTACACCTGTGTTGCTATAACAAAAACTTGAAAAATATGTTTATTTCCACTCAGTCTCTAAATGGTGACAGAAAAGATTTTCGCTATTAAGAAAAATGTATTAATAAAAACAGAAAACATAAATTTTTAAACGATTAAGATTTTACTAAGTTTTATATTCGCACACGGTGTATACACAAACGTGCTACATACACTGTGTAGCATAAACGATAATTATCTCTGAAAACTACAGAAAAAAAAGGCTACAGAAAAACTAAGCAAAAATAAAAAATTTGGAAGCCATTGGAAGCAAATGTTGCTGAATTCGTGTGTATATATATGTCTTTTTTGGTTTTAAAGTAAAACTCTAGTATAAAACTTTTTTTTACATATAATGTTATGTAATTGAGCTCTATATCTGAGAAAGTTCACATTTACTAGTATATTGTTTTATAAGTAATACTCTTATTTTATTATCCCTGCTTAACGTGTTGTTTTCCATTTTGGAATGGAAATAGGTTGGCAGTCAATTTCAACGCCATCCTTCTAAAGGTGTTTGAAAATGGTGTCTGGTAAATTAAGTATTCAACCGCTTTTGGTAATCACACGAATGTAGAATGCCTGAATTTAAAATTTGAACGATGGATTTATCAAGTTTATTTAAAATGAATTTACCATGGAATAATCCAATTGTATCACGGTAATCATGGTCGCAAAGTATGCAAAAGTTTAGTAGTTTCAAATTTCTCAGTCTAATTGGCATGCCTGGCTGCTTAATAAAAATAAAATAAAATATTAAATGATCACTGAAAGTAAATAAACGTGTTTAAATGTGTCTTGTTTCTTTATTTACCATGGCCAATTATGACAGTTCAGGTCTTGATCCACAGTCGAGGCTAAGGCACTATCGAGTGCCTAAGGAAACAGTTAAAACCTGAAGTAACTCTATTTTGTCAATACTGTTTAGGAATATAAATGAATATGAAATGAATGTATAGGTTTGATGAGATTGTTTTAAATATTACGCCATTGACATGTGAGGAAAATCCCTAGACTTACTTTGATGACAGTTATGGCTGCTATCACATGCCACGCCCACAATTTCAATGTTACATTAATTGGTTAAAAATAATGCTAAATGTATATGAAAATCGTTCCGCAAAACAACTTTACACTATAAAATGCTTCAGAGACGTCATGTTTAAAGATTAGAGTTATTAACATATAGTCTCTGCCTCTTTCAGTGGAATTGTGCTCTATATTGGGGGACTAACATCACCGATAAGAAAAGGCGCATAAAATGCTTAAAATGTCGTCTTGTTTGGAGTCTGGAGATGAAACCAACACAAATTATATTAAAGGGGGTCTTAATATATGTATTAATATAGAGAGTATCCCTAAAAGATCACTCTTTTTGTGAAGCCTTTGAATATTCAAATTGAAAGTATCGCGCAATCATTGATTGTCAAATCATTGAGGTCTAGAGGTTTTAAATAGTAGGCATGGAGAGAGAAAAACTCAAACTAATATATCCCTAGCTATATTTAAATATTTTTGTATGTCCTCAGCTTGGTTTGAGAACTTTATGTTGAGACTTTGTGCAACTTTTGTAAATATTTCGTTCTAGCCCATATAATTGAGCCAGAACAGACAGATAGAAGACTCTTAAGAGCAAGATTTCTTCCACAGCTTTTTGCTTCTTGCAGTCAACATGTCTGGTGAGTTTATATCAATTTTCATTCCTTGGGATTGTTCTTCTTTGGGGACTTTTAGATCTTTTTGAAATTTTACCTGAAAAACATAAAATAAAAAGATACAAGTAAATGACAAAGACAATAGCAAGAATTCAAAAACAATTCAAACTTACAGAGTAACTGTTAGAGAAATACATTTATTATTTTAATAAAAAGCAGAATTCAATTCGTGATGACCTGCAATCAAGAAGTCGATAAAAAAAAACACACACAAAAAAAAAAACCCCATATCTATTGTAAATCAATTTCACGCACTTTCAGCGGTTTCAATTGATGGCCGCTGTGTCACGTGCTTTGCATTTACTACGAGAACGTATAGGAAATAAATACGCTATAAAAATACGAGTGATAGATTCTTTATTATTGTGGATTTTCAATACTTTATTTTAAAGTTTTGGGGGAAACAGGTCGATTTAGGGATACATGCATTCAGACTCCTGTTTTAAACTGTATTATTCACTATCTGCCTCTTTTAAAATTAAATTCATAATCAGCTGGTGACACAATTGTATTGCTATGATTTAAAATAATAATAATAATACGCAACACCGTAAAACATCATTAAAGAATTGTGGCAGTTAGAACTGGGCGTATCTCTCTCGTGTAGCTTTACTATTTGCTAAATTTAAGGCAAAAAAAATGAGCCTGGATCTTAATATATGAATATTTATCAAGGACGGGAACCGAGGTTTTGTCTTAACCTGCATGTCTGAGAAACCCTTTGTATCATATCACCTTTTAGTGCGGACTACCCAATCTTTCAAAGATTTGATGCACCCATGGGTGTTTTTAACAGTTTAGCCGATGAGTGGCGTTGTTTCTGAAGTACTTTTTTAAAACAAGGGAGCAAATTATATAAACTAAAAACGGTATAAATCATTTGAGGGATTAGGTTGTAACATAGAAGAACAGCTGCTTTGAAAATCCGGACTATATAAAATTCTCCCTATATTTTAAAATTTTGTTATCGCATGATCTGATCTGCGTTTCAGTTGCCTGGCTATTTAACTGATTCGAGCGAATATTTTACATTACACAAAATAAAATATAAAATAAACAGATTACGAATGCCAGGTAATTTGGTTGTTAAAAAGCATCCGAGCTGCGATGTTACTCAAATAACGTGGACATGTTTAATCCCCTATCCTCTTCTTCTCACATGCTGCGCGAAATACGGGATAACCAAAAAGCTAAATTATGGTCAGTTTTAGGATATGCACTATAGACTATTAACCGAAGGCTATTTATATATATTTAAAAAAATACTTACTTGAGAAAATAGATGAATTTCGCGAGTGAGACGTTTTATAACGCGTATTTTCGTATTCCAAACACGCGGGTATTTTTAAGGAGTTCGTCCGCACGTTTCTTTATCATACTTTTGCCTATGGTTATTTACCTGCATTATTTTTAGCCATTTCCCGGCTTCGTACTGGCAGCGTTTTTTTAATATTCAGAATAAGTTTTTATGTGTCTTTATTAATACACATAAAAAGTCGATTGACTTTTAGACAAAGTCGTTCTTGTATTTCTCAGTGCTCCCCGAGTACTTAAAATGGCTGAAACGACGTTTTCCAATGGGAATCGCATTTCGCCATTTACGTCTGTAATTCGAAACTCTGACCCGTTCTTTGCCGTTTACCTGGCCGCGCGAGAAACGCAGGATTCGAGATCAAATTACAGCACAGACTCGCTTACTGTAGTCCTTACTTCGGTCTAGACAAATATATTAACTTGACATTGTTTTGGCTCCCCTGTGTTAAGACAATGATGGCACCAGGAGTGTAAATGTATCTGAAACGTGAGATTGACAATAAAATGTTTGGCATTCCTAGAATATCTCTGGATACATGACACTGTGAACAGCTGACGTATCTAAGATACAGAATTTATTTTATTTTATTTTAACACAAGACGTGCTTACAGACGTGCTTGCAAACTTTATCCAAAACAGCTTCTTAAACAATAAAACAGTTTTATTCAAGCAATAAAGAAATTCAATAATGCACCCCACCCCCATTGTATATAACCCTTGTGCTATTTACCGTCAGAATAATAAATAGCACCATTTCATTTTAGTTTTTTTGTTTGTTATTGTTTACAGTTTACCAGTAATGGCTACCTTGTGTATGGACTACTGAAATAGTCTAATGCTGTGTTTCTCAGGTGGTTATTACAGCTAGGGTGTGGGTGGGATGCAAAGCGAAGCAAAGGCCCCTTACCCTCACCCTAACCCTAGAGCAGAAAAAGTAAAAGAAGTTCGTGTTTGGATGTTGCTATTGACTAACCCTGCAACTTTATTATTTATTTTTGCATCAGACAAGCCAAAGATCTACCAAGGCGTACGAGTGAAGGCCACTGTGAAAGAGTTACTGCAAAAGCAGAGGGCAATGAAGGAGGCTGTTAAAACGGAAAAGGTGAGACTAATTCTGAAAAAAAACAAGAGAGAAGACCCTTGGACCGTATGTTTATCGGGCTACATCGTGAATTATTGATAATACACGTTTTTTCAATGTAATAATTATACCACTTTGTCAAGCGATTTCATGTACCACAAATTATATGCTTTACTTGAGAACGCAGTGCCCCCATCAGTGAGGCGGATACGTTTAGTTTAGTTTATTGAATTTATGAATGAAAATGATTTTTTATATTACTCGCAGCTCGGAGTTACTCTTAGCATTACTGAAAGAAACATTTACTGACAGCTAACTCTTTCTGAAATCCTGACCTGTGAAATCTATACAGCCAGCAAGTTTGCTACTCACATTCTCCTTTGCCACAAACTGCTGGGTTCTAAGGTTTAGGTAGTCTTAGAGACTGAGAGGGCTATTCAATAATTCGTTGATCGTGCTGATTTGTTTGTTCAATTTCCTTCACGAAGAAGCTGACGGTTGATGATCGAGAAACACTGATATATAGGCTACTGACCTAGCACAACAGATCATAAAAATATATTTTTTTCGCATTAGAGTGTGGCGATCCCGCTATTGCAGGCCTAGCCGGACTGTGGTTAAACGTGTGACGTGAATTATCAAAATAATTCGACGTTATTTACAACTTCTGTGGTGTTTGCATGTGGAAGACATAAAGTCAATTGTCATTGAACACATAACAGTGGAATCCCGAGAAGAACAAAAACACATTTCCTAATCATAAAGGGGTGTTTAATATTTATTCTTCTCTCCCCCCGACATATATCTCAGAACTCTGCGATTCAAGACATTTGTTCCACGTCCTTCCCTTGTAAGTAATTTTTTAAATTTATAACTTTATATACGACTTGGTATTCGATTAGACTTAATCTTTCGATATGTACGACTTTTCTGCTGTAATTTATCCTAAGGTGTATTATTTTGTCTTTGAGAGAAATGCAAAGTTAACAAAATATACAACAAGTTCATTCAAAAACATTGGTTGATGGCTAGACATTTACGCAAATGCACATTCGGTACAAATATTAATGGCAAAACACAAAAATATACGGTATAATTGTAAATGATAAGTATGTCGATTAAGAAATTATATCAAATGTCCAGGATACTACCCATTTGACAGATAAGTCATCCTAGCTAAAAGTACATTCACAAGAGTCCTAGATCTAAAGCCAGCATGCGCAAAGAAACACATATATAAGGTAGCCAATGTCAAAATACTAATATTTCAGAGTGCGTTTAAACAAATTCATGGTGATAATTATAAAATTATAAATCTGATTACGCACGCATTATTCCCCACTGAAACTTACATTAATGCCAACGACCTTCAGGCAGAGTACTCGGATTACAAAAACAATTGACAACACACCCGGGTACCCTACCTGAAGTGTTTTGGCCCCTTTTATAAACTTGCATTTAAATGTGATTTAACTGTTGGCTAAGGCTCTCATGACATCACCTCTGAAGTATTTACTAATTTAAATGTCTTCTGCCTATTCCCCTTCTTCATATCGTCTCTTATCCATTTCCCCAGCCCATCATTTCGATGACTGCAAGGGGAACTCGATTCCAGATCACAGTTTCCAGACGCGATATTACTCAGACGTTTGCAACCTCCCGATGGAGACTACTGCATTTGATAACCAGCAGCCAGTTAACACGATCCTCCCGCCCGAGAATTTGATCAGCGGAATTCCGCATTCAGCTTCCTCATCTCAGAGTTGGTCCCATGGACATTACCCACCAAACTCCGACTTTTACAACCATGGAATGGTATGGGTTTATTTAATGGTTCAGCAATTTAAGTTAAAGTTCTGTCAATGTAGCCTATTTATTTACATGTATACCTATATGATATAAAATGTAAGAGAATATTAGATATACGGTCATGGTTGTCTATGTATATTGCCGATGTGACTATATAACTTTTTTGGTTTGTTACACTTGGGTATGTTACTTTACCGCTGTTTGTAGTTCCAAATTACAACTGGAAACATTTCTATACAATACTGCTACTGCAATAATAACAACAACAGCAATGACAACAACAGCAGTCAAAATAATAATGATAAGAACTATTATTGTTATTTATTATGCCAATCGTGTAGGTGTTCTTTTGACGATCTTATTCTAATTGTTTAACTTTTATTTTGTTTTTCATCTTGCAGGCTCCAAGCTCTCCCTCAGATTCGTTGAATCTCCCCAGTCCAGCTGATTACAACGACTATTCGCCATCTCACTGTTATTCCTCCTCCTCCTCGTGCTATAGCTCTCCGACGCGGATGGACTCGGTTTATGGTTTAGTCCCGGAGAACTACCACTGCCAGCACTGTAACCTTCAGCCGTGCTACTGCTGGTCGCATTGGTCGGGTACTCGTGAGGCTGTCACGAACCCAGAATACGCACAATATGGCACTTCAGACTGTTTGTATACCTCAGCTATGGAGGAGAGCTATTTCAGAAGGGAACTGAACAGTGCAGAGACGTGCTACCTTTGAACTACTTTTACCATTCGCCTACATTTGACGGTATGCGGTTATTCGATACAACTAGCACACACCTCCGCAGTGTTCGAAACCAGTTTATTGTTTTTGTTTTGTTTGTTTTGTTTGTTTTTTTCTATTGAGAGCTTCATATCAAAACACATTCCTTCCACCAGTCGCTGTTATCAACCGATGGACACGTGTAGCCTAGTGGATAGTGATGTTTGTTTGTGGATGTTTGACTGGATTGGAAGTTTAGATTTCGAACAAGTTATCCTGTCATTTTAAAAAAAACCCAATAAAATATATATTTCTTAACGATGACGTGTTTCTCTTAGCCATCTCGAACATCAAATTGGAAAAATAAGGTTCAGTCCCCTTGTCCTGACCTAATATGTATCGCTCTTTTATTCACAGGATTTAGCCAATGTTCATAATCCAGTTGAATGTTATCTGGAAAGTATAAAAAGTACGGACGTTTTAAAAAACAATTTTTATTAAGAAACTGAATCTAATGTACGTTCAGCAAGTTAAGCTGGACGCTTAGCGGTTAAATAAAACTGCTCTTCAGTATTTTATCTTTTAGCCACTCGATGGGCAGTTTCTTTCGATGTCATAACCCTCTAAATCTCTGACGTGAAACTACGAAGCACGCCATTTGAGACGGGTCCGCACCCTCACACCAATCTATAGTCTTACTATCTAGACGCCAGGCAAAAACGAGAAACAAACCACAACATAAAAAAGCGAATTAATTCTTGCATTCCTCTACTCTGGACAAAATGGACTGTCTGTGGTTTGTCTATTTGGTCTTTCTTTTTCTGCTTTTCGATTTATCCCACTTATAGTGTGCAAAAGTCTTATGTAAAAAAGTTCTGTAAAGCGAAGACGCTTTCATAAATAATTAAATTAAAAGTTTCAAAATCTAAAACAATACTATAAAGGGCTGTAAACTGTACAAAACTAAAATAAAGCACAAAAAATAAAATAAATATTTGTTGCGATCACCCTTTGCCTTTAAAACTGCATCAATTCTCTGATGTACACTGTTGTGCAGTTTTCTTAGACAATCGGCAGGTAGATTGTTCTGAGCATCTGGGAGAACTTGCCACAGTACTTCTACAGACTTTGGCTGTCTGCCTTGCTTCTGTCTGGCCGTCCGGTTAACCACAAACAGCCTCGATGATGTGGAGATCAGGGCTCTGTGGAGACCATACCATCCGTGGCAGAATTCCTTGTTCTTCTTTCAGGAAATGAATGTTCAGATATCGAAAAAATAATTTTTCTACTGACACACTAATGCAGAAGACAAGACTACATTTGTGTCAGAAAGCCCGGGTGTCTAAGACTTTTGCACAGTACTGTACAATTCATCATAACTAAATCCGACCAAATCAGTTTGAATCTAAATTCAAATTAAGGCATTGCATGAAGTGCGTTTCAGCCAGGGTTTAAACCAAGTAATTGGTGTTTTTTATTAGACCATTAAATTGCTGGGTTTCTACGGACACAAGACCATCTCCTATCTCCTCAGAGGACGATCTCCTCTCTGCATTTTGTCACCCAAACATGTTTTGTCAGTGATTTCATCACCCTCATTAGCGTCACTTTTCCTGGACAAGTCATGTCCCCTAGTTAAACCGTCACCCTATCTCCATATCAGTGTTAAATATCCACAGATCACCCAACATGAATTGCTTTCTAGAAGCACAAAGTGTTTTTTTACCCATGCTTTAACGTAAAGACAACTTCCTCTTATGTAGACATAACCAGTATCCAACATGAATTGCTTTCTAGAAGCACAAAGTGTTTTTTTTTACCCATGCTTTAACGTAAAAGACAACTTCCTCTTATGTAGACATAACCAGTATCCAACATGATGACACATTTGAGTTACTGCTCTAAATAAACTATGGTTCAGATCCATATACGATTGTATAAAACATATTTTCCTTGAAAAAAAAGCAATAATAATGTTTTATTTTCGCATTGACAGCAAGTTGTAAGCTAAGTGCAATGTAGTTCTCAGCTTCAGTAGATGAGACTTTCCAGTGACTAAATAAAGAATAAATCAGTAATACTAGAGGACAAATAATTACAATAATTACTTACTTCAAGTTTCATATCTATAAAGCATGCATTGGTGCTTTAAATTATTATGCATTGGCTTATGAAGGAAACTTAATATGCAACAGCAAGTGAGGCAAAATATCTGCTACCAACTATAAATAAGACAGTATATGGACGTATGTTGATACAAAAAATATGACCAACTATATCATTATTAATTATTGTATTGTATGATATGATACTCTTAAGGGTATCTGTTTTCAATACCTTGCTAGCATTTTTAGCATTGATGACTGGGTGACATAAAATCTTTGCTTCTTCTCAGCAGCTGTTGCACCTGGAATTGATGACAATATACTTTTGTTACTGCAAAACAGCTTTTGACCTGCAATAGAAAGGTGCTGTTGATTTATTCCCAAAAAGCTATGAAGTGCCATTAATCAGGATTCCTATTTTAATTGCGTAATATTGCTAACATCCTATAACAGTTTCTATCCAAACATTCGAAAGAAACAAGAAAAGTTAAGGGATAGTACCCTCTCTTTCTACCCCAGGAAGAAGCAGATGAACGGACTGCTCATTGCCCAGGTTACGCAGGCTGGGGTCTGCCCTGTAGGCTTGCAGCTGCTTAATGATCTCCCCCTGGTGGCTGTCAAGAGTGCTGCCCTGCAGCCAGATGCCAGGTGGTGTTACCGTGGGCCTGGGGACAACAGAACCACCCAAAGGGTTACCGTCTGCCCTGGGCAAACGTGGGCCTCAGCCCACCAGGTGACACACTGAAACTAACAAAAACCACAGCTCAATACTTTCCTGTATTGGGAGTGGGAATTTAATGCGGGAAGTGGGAATCGTAAATTCTAATAAGGCTGTCAGAATGTCAAAACATTAGTATATCCGTGATATGATTTCACTGAGAGTAATATCTCGAGGGGGAGTCTAAGGCAAATGTTCACAGTGATCAGTAATCATAGGCTCCAAGGGAGGATACAATTCAGGGGAATTGTGGTTTTATGGTTGCGCAAACTGAGCAGCTATTGGAATGCAACGTCTTTACACTGTCATTCGTGCAAATGTTTCACAGTGAAATGACTGACTAACTATTAAGGATTCGTTAGTCATTAATAGGCCATTCTATTAATGACTAACTAACTAATGTCGGGTTTTCTCGCTAACGACTTCTCTTACTGGAGCGACCGTTTAGAAGGCACATTTGTGCAACAAACTTGCGCTGTAACCAGCTAAATAAAATTGACAGAGAGGGAGATACAGAAACACGTAAACAACATATTTTATTCATGTTAAAATGTATACTTTTAATATCTGAGAGCTCAGGCAGAGATATTCAAAATAAAATGCTTGCTGAATCTTTTGTTTTGCTGAGAAGCCCAACTCTCCTCTTCCAATGTCCCTCTCTCCTCTTCCAATGTCCCTCTCTCCCCTTCCAATGTCCCTCTCTCCCCTTCCAATATCCATCTCTCCTCTTCCAATGTCCCTCTCTCCTCTTCCAATGTCCCTCTCTCCTCTTCCAATCTCCCTCTCTCCTCTTCCAATCTCCCTCTCTCCCCTTCCAATATCCATCTCTCCCCTTCCAATGTCCCTCTCTCCTCTTCCAATCTCCCTCTCTCCCCTTCCAATGTCCCTCTCTCCCCTTCCAATGTCCCT
>JAOVYW010000032.1:1240254-1262430 GCA_025775045.1 Hiodon tergisus
TAATGTGTGTGTGTGTGTGTGTGTATATATATATATAATATAAATATAGTGTGTGTATGTGAATTCGTTTTCCAGAACTGCTTAGACAATTTAGGTTTGTGTTGAGCCAAAGCCACTAGACACAGGGCCCGAGGCAGGGTACATTCAGGATGGGTCCTTTGTAGGCTGGGCACAAGTATGTATATACATTGCTCATTTAAAATGTTATTCCGTATGTTTTAAAATGTATTCGTGTGATATATTAAAAAATTTGAATAATACAGCCTCTATTATAATACTAAATATTATAGAAAATCAATAAAAATCAATAAAGTATATTTAGAGATACATATTGTACTGTAATATTGAGACCTAAGGTACCTATTGAAGAGTATGCAAGTTTTTCTTGATTTACTTGGCAAATTTCTCTCAGTATTTCAGGTCCCTTTCAAGTGCTTTATCTTCAGCTGAGTGTAAAATCTGAGAGGCGTGATATGAATACTGTGGTTACTGAAGAGCACCAGCCGATTATATCACCCTCATTGCTCCCCCTTGAACAAGCTTCTTGTTTCATCTTGGTAAAAATAAAAAAGTGGTTGTTTTCACACAGTCCCCCTTTTTTTGCCAAACAACCTGCTGCTGCAGCGGCGACTCCAGCGTTGTCCCGAAGGCCCGGCTAACGAGGCAGCGGTTTTGAGGCTGCGGCAATGCGCGTGAGACGGCTCGTTGGAGTTGCAAAGATGTGTGACCTGACGCAATCCTCGCGACCGCGCCGGTAATGGAGACGGAGAACCTGCTGAAGTTGGTCGTCTCTGTGGGAAGAGTTGACTCCTCTCCCCGCTTCGTTTTAATTGGCCCAAGGAGGCCTGTTTGTGCAGATTGAGAGCAAGCCCTGCAAGAGAAACATGCGTCTCACCCACAGCTCTATTGTTGCCGCGGTGTCTCGAGTCGCAGCGTTGATGTGCTTGTTTCTGAAAATAACTGCAGTTTGGAAAAATAAATAAAAAAAATGTCAGTTACAAAGGGTGTGAAAAACGCTGAGAGAAAAATAAAACTTATCTAAGCTGAGCAGAAATGCTAGAATGTATGTCTCTGCTAGGTCGCTACAATGGGTAACGAGCAGCTCTTTCTGAACGACGCTTAAGTATGTTTGTCAAATATGTCACAATAAGAATAATATCAGCGTTTTCTGGTCTCCTGTCTAACAGGGGTTTGCTGCAATACACTTTGAGGGCTGCTGGGTCAGCTTGCCTTCCTTCCACCATTGCTCTTAATTGTTTAACTCGCCTCAGCCAGGTGTTCCAGGTGTAAATCGGTTACTAATTGTATAGACACTCAGAGGAGTTTCTGGGGAGTTCCCTGGA
Organism: Hiodon tergisus; assembly: GCA_025775045.1. Lineage (NCBI taxonomy): Eukaryota > Metazoa > Chordata > Actinopteri > Hiodontiformes > Hiodontidae > Hiodon > Hiodon tergisus. The sequence goes on from JAOVYW010000032.1 coordinate 1,241,598, forward strand.
TCCCTGGACCTTTTTTTTTCCGGACTGATTTGTATTAAACGGGTACACTGCTCAGGCTGGACATTTACAGTCTGAGCACCTGATGGACAGAACACCGGGTATTACCTACCCCAGTATTTAAAAAAAGATACTTTCATTATCTATTAATCTACCTACAGAAACAGTTTCTGAGGTATTTTATGCTAATAATATTGAGAGGGTTTACACATCTGTTGTCAATTCTTGCAGCCCTGGCTCCTGGTTTGTTGGCAGCAGTGGTCTTCCGTTCATAAGATTTTATATGATTCATAAGGTTTATTAGGCTCCTTACTCTGTTACAGTTGATAGGCCTTCACTACCAGAACTGAGCCAAGCCATCCCTCCAGCCAGACCGAACACATACACACATACTTTTATTTGTTTTAAATATTTAATCATAGTGAACTTCATTTGACGCTTATCAACAGAAAGACTTTCACATCAAAGTCAAAATACATTTCTACTAATTAGTCTTAATTTATCACAAACATTAAACACAAAAGTCAGTATTTAGTAGATGCACCTTTGGCGGAAATTACAGCCTTGAGCCTATGTGGTTAGGTCTCCATCAACTTGGCACATCTGGACACATCCCCATTCAACTTTGCAGAACTGCTCAAGTTCTGTCAGGCTGCGTGGAGACCGTGAGTCCATCCACAGATTCTCAATTGGGCTGAGGTCTGGACTCTGACTCGGCCACTCCAGGATAGTCGTTTTGAAACCATTCTTGGGTAGCTTTGGCTGTATGCTTGGGATCGTTGTCTTGCTGGAAAACAAATCTTCTCCCAAGTCTCAGTTCTCTTGCAGACTGCATCAGGTTTTCCTCCAGGATTTCCCTGTATTTTGCAGCATTCATTTTACCCTCTACCTTTACAAGGCTTCCAGGGCCCGATGCAGAGAAGCATCACCACAGCATGATGCCACCACCACCATGCTTCACGGTGGGGATGGTGTATTTTTCGTTATGTGTGGCTTTCTCTTTGCCACTCTCCCATAAAGCTGTGACTGATGAAGAACCTGGGCATCAGTTGTTGGATGCAGTCTCTCCCATCTCAGCCACTGAAGCTTTTAAGTCCTTCGGAGGAGTCCTAGGTCTCTTGTTGGCCTCCCTCACTAGTCCCCTTCTTGCACGGTGAATCAGTTTATGAGTGATGGCCTGCTCCAGGCAGATTTACTGCTGTGCCATACTTTTTCAATTTCTTAATTATGGACTTCACAGTACTCTGAGAGACTTTTCTTGTGTCCATCCCCTAATTTACGTTTATGAATAACCTTTTCACAGCTCTGCTTTGAGTGTTCTTTTGTCCTCATGGTGTTGTTTTCCCCCAAGATACTGACTCACCAGTGAGTGGACCGCCCAGAGACGGATGTATTTATAATCACTTTAATCAAATCACTTTGACTGTGCACAGGTGATCTCCATTTAATTAACTGAGCTAATTCTAAAACCAGTTTGCTGCTCAGTGATGATTTAGGTGAGTTGCATTACCGGGGGTTGAATACTTATGCAATCAATGATTTTGTGTTTAATATTTTTTATAAATTTAGACTAATTGGTACAAATGTATTTTGACTTTGATACGAGTCTTTTTCTGTTGATCAGTGTCAAAAAAGTCGGATGAAGTTCACTATGATTCAATATTTAAAACAAATAAAATATAAAAACATCCAAGGCAATGTGTGTGTGTGTGTGTGTATTGTAATTTTGGTTTTTGTGTCCTCTCATGTATATATATATATACACACACACAATTGTCCAAATACTGTAAAAAAAATTTTTAAACATTTAAAAAAACACATGTTCCGTTCACAGGTAGCGGTGAGGGTAAATAGTACAATTGCACAGTTGCAGTCTGCTGTAATTGGTTTACAGGCTGCTTGCTGGAGTCATCACAACAGGTCTGCCAGCATAATAAAATGTCGCCACACTTGGCTGTGGACACCTGGAGGCTTCTCTTTGGTGAAAGTATGAACACACAACATAAGCAGAAAAGAAACGTGAAGAGGGAGAAGGAGGGCTTGCTTGCTGAATATATGGCACATTAGTAACAGTTACATCACCATTTCATCACCGTCTTCCTGGAAGTTCCTTGTTGTCTTCAGTTTTAAACATTTTTTCTTTTTAGAAATGATCAAAACATCTGATACTTTTTAAAATAGAATACCAGTTTTTTTTTTATTCTGACAATGCAGAATACCCAAAGTTTATTTCAAGCCTATACAGAAACCAAGCAGTCTTACTGCTTTATACTTCAGTATTTCCAAAGTTTATGCCTGTTACTGATTGTTACAAACTGTGATAATAATAAAAGTTTTGAGGTCAGTGTGAGACATTTTGGCAGCATCAACTACATTTCCCACAGTTAGTGCCTACAATTCTTTTTAACTAAATAACTCCACCAGAGACAGAAGGTCAGATCTAAATCAGAAGTGCTTTTATGTCCAAATTTGTTCATCTAACTCAGTCTTGTTTAAAAAGGCCTAATTTAAATTAGAACATTGTCTTATTTTGAGTGATTTTAAGTTCACATTTATTTCTCTATTTGTAGAGTGATCATTGCTCCTGTTAGTCACATACAATCCGCTTCTCAGCAACTTGTATATTCAGATTCTTGCTTGTCCAGGAGTCCCTTGCTGAAGAGTCGCTGGCTAATCTCAATGGGACTCTTTCCTAGCTAAATAAAGTTTTGACACATAAATCATTTTAAGGGGAGGGATGGAATACAATGCCAGTAGCTCCTGGAATGTTACTTTAAATACCAGGTGAGGAGAAAATACCTTTCAAAAAACCTATTTAGAAAAGAACTGTATTTTAGTGCCATAATCCATTTCAGACCCATAATATATGGTACCAGTCAATATTTTGAGTACATCTGCTTGAAACCAAGTTAAAAAAAATATTACCTATGCTTTTAACAGTCTTGTCTAAGAACACATGATATTTAATTATATGATACGGGTACTTGGATAAACTGATTGCATTAAAAATAAAAACTGTAAATGTAACTCTTTTTGAACAAGTGTACTCAAACTTTTGATTGGTGCTGAATATACACACAGTTTGGTGCTGGTATGAAGTGAGCTACGCCCCCCCGGAGGCTGCAGGGGTCCAGGAAGCCCACAGGAGACGCTGGTAAAGAAAGAGCCAATAGAAGGCTTGCCGTTTTCCTCCCATCTCAGCCTAGGCTCTTTCCGTCTCAGTCTACAAATCACATTAGCTGGATTGCAACCTGCAAAATCAAGCTAATAGGTATGCAGTTAGACGAGTGCCTACTCTACTGAAGCAGAAGATGTCTGATAAATGAAAATTATGGAAGCAATATAAATATAAAGAATTGCAGGAATACTGTACAAGTAAAATTACATGTAACACACTGTACTAGGTAGGAGAAGATTATTATTTTGGGGTGGGATGTACTTTTCTTACAGCCAGTGATGGGGGTAGGTTGAACATCAAGCCATACCAAGGTCTAAGTGTCAATAGATTGACAATTCACTGAATTCATTAACTTGTGAATGTGTTTTTATAGCGCCATACTTCCAGCCTACTCTGTCTTATTTGGAGTATCCGTTGAAACATACTAGTTTTTAGATGTGTTTTGCCTTCTGAGCCAGTCGAAAGAATATGCTCCCCACGGTGGAACAACACTTCAGATAAATTATGTAAGAAAATGTTCTGTAAATTCTGAAATAATCTTTCGGAACATTTCACTGTCATCAAGTCTTTCCTTTTTTGATATAATTTTATATGAGTTTAGGCAAGTTTAGGAAAGGTTTTAGTAGCAACACTCAAAACATTGAAGAACTAGACTTGTGCAAGGGGTAAACACAATCGTGTGACATGTCAGTGACCGCTAGCAGTATGTCATTCTGGAAGACCTACGTTAAATGTGCTGCTTGGCAGAAGACACCTGGCTGTGGCACGAACCAGTCCCAGTGGATCCTCTAACGGTCCCCAGACTCGCACTGTCTAGCTGATCTTCACAGTGGTTTAATAATGTGCTGTTCCAAGTTACCATGTCTGACTCTGGCCACTAAGTGTGGAAAAAGGTAAAACTAGGCTTTTAAACAATAGGTCTAACGATACAGGCACTATATTGTTCTGTATACATTTGTGACTACGGCACAATTAATTAAAATGTAATGTACAACTAGTAGGCTACAACTACTACACAAGGGTGGAGAATACGTTATGGTCAATAACTAGATTGTTGTCTTGGTCATTTATTGAACATCGTGATCCTCAGACAGCGATGTCTGCCATGTCTCGATGTCCACAAACGACTTGTAAAAGTAACTGGCTCTTTCAGGCCAAACGTCAACCGTACGCAGAATAAATAGGCCTAATATCCTTCTTATATATTTTTCTTATATTTATTTGAAAACCTTACAAAGAATATATATTTCGTCAATATTTTTTTCATTACATCAACAAAATAAAATACCATTTTACACAGTGAAGACTCGTGGTTTGAATGAAAGCGTCCATTGCAGTTAATTACACTTAAAATAAAATCGTTTATTTTTATTTGTACAGAGGGTACGGTCTATTACGATCATATTCAAGTTATGGAAGTTGACGTGAAATTATTTCGCCCTGTTCATGATATTGACCTCTTTGTCTGAATTCTATTTATTAGATGTTTTGTTGATTATTCACCAGATAATCATATGCTAACTGTAAATATAATTAAGTTTTAAAACTTCATACGAACAGTAAATTATATTTCTAATATTGAGTACATTATCACTGGGTGTGTAACGGTTATATAAATACGCTAATTGTGTCTTATGATGGGGACTCCCGTTCATTTACACTGCTTTAACTCGCTCAGCTAAACCACTAAGAAAGGATAAATACCGCCAGTGCCCCAACTCTCAACATATACAGCCGTGTGGCTCCGATCACTCAAGTAAGGTTAATAAACCCCGTCTAACCTTATTATTCCATCGTCTGCCAACCATGACTTCCCAGCAGGAAACAACCTGAAAAGGGTATGTCTGATTAAACACATGTGGAAAGTGGTTCCCCCGTCTGGTCCCCGATACCGACTCCATACGACGGGGTAATACACTGTACTGTTACTAGATAAATCTGTCTAAAAATATTTTACTTCTTTGAACAATAGAATTTATTGAATTGTTGTCGATCCAGGTAATTAGCTTGTATTAGTAGTGGTACTAAAACGTACTTAGTCATCTGAACAGACGTTGTGCGTTAATCAGTCTATTTGGGTAATTCAGTTTAGATTAGATAAAAACCTATTCCGCGGTGTCACCCCAAAATAAACTTTGTTTACCCGAAAAAAGACCCCAAAGACCCAAAGCCTACTAGAAGTTATGAAATCACCCTCAGATTACCTTTCAACTGCTTGAGCAACTGCTGCCCTCTACTGGGTCCCTCAGGAATGACTCGACAGTGGCCGAAGTCTCATGTGACGAACTCTCTCGTGTACTGATGGGCTTTCCCTGAATCTGCAGTGAAAAGACTGTACGATTTAGCACGGTTTATCATGTTAAGGCATTTTAGACGTAGGTTTACTTGAGTCTTTAAGTAAGGAACCTAAATCGAATTAAACATTCATGTACGTAATCTCTTAATATAACAAATTAGAGTTGTCATTAGAAAAGTCACCCTATCTGCAGAAAATTTGGTCTTATATTGTTTTAAAGTGAATTTGCTGCATTTATAGATAAAGTTTTTCACAACACTGGACCCTAAGCGATTGTTAGGGAGCGGTGATGTCAGGTGAAAAAAAAAAGCGTTAACTCATTTATTAGTAAACAATTTTTTTGTGTTTTGTAGACTTTTTTGACCACAGGCTTACAGGCACAGATGGGGCAAAATGGTTGCATAATGGTTATGGAATTGCTCTTATGCAACGTAGTTAACCTACATTTCTTCAGTAAATATACAAACAGAAGTTAAATCGTCCAGGATAATGGTTTTTGATAATAAAAATAGAAATTTAAAAAAAAGTTTTTTTACTATTTAGTTTTTTTTTTACTATGAAAAACGTAATGCAAATTAAATTTGTTACGTGAAAAAACGTTCTCTATTATTTTAATGTGAAATATCGGATTGTATTTTTGTATGAACTGATTTAAATATGTGGATCCTACTGAGAACTAACTCAAATATTTGCAGAGCATTGTAAAACCGATTCATTTAGAATTGTATTTAGGCCTAATAAGATTTAACCCACGCACATGTTCCCCAAGCAAGCTCCCTTTTCATTTACACAGATTTGTTACACAATGTGATAAACACAACACATCATGCCATTCCCTAATGAAAGCTTGGTCGTTTTTTTGATGATAACATCTACCTTCTACCAAAAGGGCGGGAGATAAATGGGGGCGAGGGTTTAAAATAAATAAAATCTCACCAGGACCTAAATAGACCCCTCTGGGGTTACAGAAGCAAAGACAAGTTCTTCTCCATATCTGGTTCCCCAGACACGGGGCAAATTTGAGCCGTAAACTTCTGCTGCTTAGCAATCAGCAGTCCTCTTAGCCATTACTTTGCTGCGGGTGCCACTTAATGCAAGTCTGACCTACCTACTGACAGTGGCGGCAGTCGTGGCCCGAGGTTGGGAAGCAGTCTCCACTGGCAGGAAAACATGTAACCCGCACAGCACCGTACACACCGCAGATCTCTCACATAAAACTTGGCTTTTAAAAAGTGTAATTCCCTCTTCTACAACATTCAGTACCCCCACAGTATTCCCGCATTCTCCCAAACAGACGGTAGCAACTGGTCAGGTCATGTCTCTTGTGTGATGAGCCGACAGAGTTTTGGCACGTAACACACAGGTAAACGCATTAACAGTCACATTTAGTCATGCATACATCGTTTGTTAAATAATCAACATGTCATGTAAAGCGCAGAAATGGGACAGTGGCCAAACTTAGGACTTAACATCAATAAATATCTAGCTACACAAATCGATAAGCTGAGTAAATGAATCTTGATAACTGTGCCTACTCAACAAATAAGGAACACTTAAATGCTAAAATATCTGCATGGTCTGCTTGTACTCACAATTGTATTACCAGCTCAACCATCTGCGAATTAGGACAGACCACTAATTATATTCCATTTTCATATTTTAAGTTAATAATAAATTATTAAATCAAATTAGTAATAAATAGGAAAAACAAAAAAGGATTGCACATGAAAAATTGTACTTATTTATGTTATTATCATTGTTGCACATCCCACCATTCTAACAAGCCGGTTTCCGTGTTGGGGATATGATGTAGGCCCCACTGTTTCCCAAAATATCGTATTCACAATAATGTGTAGATAAATCCACCACCTGAATTCAGTCTGTTGTAGTTTAGTGAACCAGGCTTTACCGGAATCCCTTTTCGGTGAGGGCAATTGAAAACACATGTACTGAAAAGGGAAGCAGTCTGAGACCACTCAGAGTTGTCTGGGATGTGTTTTTACTTCTGTGTGTGTTGTTGTTTTTTTTACTATTATGGGGTGCATTGTGAAGAGCTGCGGAGGGGAGAGAGAGGGAAATAAAAGAGAGAATGTGTGGAGTTGGTCGGAGCCAATTCCAACTAACCCTGTTTGATCAGAGTCTTGGAATAAATAAAACATCAAGGCTCTGCCGACAAGGGGAGACGAGGGTGAACGGGCGAACGCGGCTCGGTCCTCACCTCTGCGAGGGCCGCCCGCAGTGCAGACCGTTTCATCGCCTGCGCTTGTCTTGTTCAAGGCCAAGCGGTGTAGCTGGAGGCACCCAGACCGACCGTGGCGGACGTCTGGGAAACTGTCTGTGATCCATTTTATTGTGGACACAGAGAAATCTGCCGTGACGATGCAAGAGCACAGAATTTATTAGCACACTTACGGCCACGACCAAAACAAATCCTACCTTTTGAAATACTAATTTCTATTCTGTTGGTTGTTTCACTCTAACCAATGAGCTTCCAGCCTGAACCTTAACAATTGACGGTTCCAATATTATGGAGCCATTATTATGGAGCCATTATTATGGAGCCATTATGGTCCAGCCATTAAATCAACTAGAGTCCGATTAGTACCACTGGAGGCCATGGATGTGTAAAACATAGGAGGTTAAAACAATGATCTGCCTAATTAAAAATATATATTTTTAAGCTTTTCGGTAGCTTGCAGCACAGCTGGACATTTACTGAAGCAATTCAGTTTAAGTGCCATCCTCGGGGCACAGGGAATCCAATATCAAGCTAATTAACCAGTTTTTTCACTGAGAGTCTCACGTTATAGGAAACACAGTATCACCAAAAAAAACCACACGCACCTTTCATAAGATAGACTGCATGCCCAGTTTGGGGCCCACTGTTTGTCCGACCCATGAGGAAGAGCAGAATTACAAGGTTAAATTACCACGTGTCAAAGTAGGGTTTTCAGACTTATATCGCTCATAACCAATTTATTACATTTATATTTACGTTACATAATGAATTAATTTAATTCATTAAAACTTCTTTATCTTTATCACAGATTGTGCTAAGAATTGGCTTGTTGCTGAGTATCCTCCCGCAACACACGGGAGGACGTGGATGCAGTACTATCTCCTCTGATCCTGGTTGCACAGTCGGAGGGGTTCAGTGCCGGTCATGCCTGTGCTCTGCTGGTATATGACATGATCGCAGATAGAGCCCTGTTAATAGATTGGATTCTCGCAGGTCCAGTGGGATCCAACACAAATGCTGTGGGACATTTTCATTCTACATTCACACTATACATGCAAAGCCATTCATTTTAATACAGGTGCACACAGTGACAGCGCTCCCTGCCTAAAGACATCAGCAGAGCGCGAGTATATAGCCGAAACCTAGAGCAACAGGCATATCAGAAGAAACGGGCAGGTTGAAAGCGTGTTTTATTGTTAAACTGTTCATCTGTTACGGATGTCAGTCTCAGGATAAGTTCTGTCTAAGCAGAGGATAGCTCACTAAAGATGACATGTCAGCTTTGCAAGCTTCTCCTGCCTAAAAAGATCACTGGCCATTGGACGAGAGGAAAGGCTTCTTTTTGGGTGATGACCCAGGGTGCCTTGGTCGCCGACATCTGCATTGTAGCAGTCTCGGCGATCCTGCACAAGTTCGCCAGATTTTACTGACTGAAAGTTGTGCACACACAGTGGATGATCCCTCCACCGCTCATTGAAGATTAGAGCAACTGGGCATTTACTGTCACTCTGCTTTTGTAAAAGGCATATAGCTGTCCCCGTGACAGATTGGATATGCTTACCGATTAGTTCCTATTTGGTTTTTGAAAGGGATCATTGGGTTAGACAGAAGAAAATGCAGCCATATTTTATATGATTGTGGTCACACAACACTAAGTGCTCTGTCATGCTGCTCAGAATTCTGGGCTTCTTAAAGGAAAATAATCCATTAGCGATGGTTAATATTTCTATTTCAGGGGACCACGGTTATGGTAATAACTCAACGTTTTTTTTGCAGGATATCAGTATAAAGCAGTGGTGTGGGCAGGTGCAGGACTGAATCTTTGCGAGTGCGCGACTGAAAAAAACAGGTAGCAAGTCTCTAATCACGGACGAGCGCATTTAGCGACTGAGCCACTTGGGAGGCTCTTTTATTCCTCATTTATATTGATGTCGGGCCCTTGATAGAGCCCAGTGAGCTTCGCTACAATGCTCACCCGGGCATGCAAACTGCCAGAAACCTTTTGAAAGTCTTCATTAACATTTCACCGCTGCGCTCCGGAAATTTTCCTGAATTAGGTTTGCCGATCCAGTATTACATTACTTTGAATCACCGGTAGCCTATTTTGTACCCAACCACCAAACTACTACATGGATTTTATCCAGTACATTACAATATAAGATCTTGTGCTTGTCAATAAAGTTTGAATTAGAATAGCAAAGCTGCTCTGTACGAGTTCTAGACCATATTTCTATGCAAGAAATTCTAGCTGTATTCTACCAAATCTCAGAGCTACAAGTGTCAGGAGTCGATATGAACCCAAACCTTTCCATGCGCCACGCATTGGTATTAGACCGGCAGCTGGAGTGTTTGACTCACTTTTTGCCCCTAAAATGTTAAAGTTAGGCCCTTCTTAACTAAATGCTTTCCCTAGTTTCGCTATGACTATGACACTTGGGTCCTGTCCATTTACAGCCGTGACGATCGCTCCGTTTGTGGGCTTTAGCAGCCGTAGCGCTGATTCAGCCTGGACTGCTGTCAGATGCTAAGTGCTTCCCTCTGATGAGAGTATGCATCGACTATCACCATCCTAGTGGACGACCCAGTGAACGACGCAGCACGTGGAAGGCACGGGCCGTCGACTTCGAAGGAGAAAATGGCATACATTTCTGTTTCCTATTTGGGAGCGATGCACACTCCCAATATGATGTGACTGGAGCGACCGTAATCACATGGGAATTATTAACATCTTTGGCTTAATTTCCATATCCATTAAGCATAAATATTAAATACACCTGTATTGGCTGGAAGGCGTATCTGAAGTGACTTTTCACTTTAGCACCCGTCCTGAATTTGTTTTCCTGCAAGTGATGAGGGAAGTCAAGTGTAAAATGGCAGATGGAGAGAGATACATGGGGTATAGGGCAGTTTCTCAACGCCACAAGACTTTGCACTCCAAAAAGCTGAAAAACTTTTTAGCCAGTCCCTTAAACTCCCCCGGGATAAATAGTGCATTTATTTTACAGATCACACACACACACATTCAGAGTAGGTTTACCTAATTTAATAAACAGATTTTCACATTGACCTGCAAATAAAAAGGTGCCTGTAGAATCAACATATGGCAGTTCTGTCCATGGCAATTTTGTAATAACAATTTATTCATCCCAGAAGGGTGCATACAGTTAGTGGATTAAAAACAGAGAGGCTTAGTATCTGTGTGCAAAGAGCCACGATGCAGCCCCTCTGAGCTTAAAAAAGAGCAGCAGGAACACATCGCCTGTTTTCTAAGTTGGGGGGAACGCTCAGAGTGACTGCGTTTTCGTGGGTCACTGCTCTTGCTTTAAACCCGTGGCAGCATATATTTTTTTACTCCTGGCCAAGGTGGGACACACACACACAAACACACACAGAAAGGCACCCGCTTTGAAGTACATTAACACTGATAAAATAAGACACTTATTGTGAAACCATGTTTCAGTTGGCAAACTCTTGCGTGTCTTTGTGTGAAGGAACATGTGGCTGGTCTGACGTGAGAAGGTGAACCTGTAGGAGCGGTAAACTCTGTGTAGGGGCAGCTGATTCTGAGTTGGGCTTGTGGAGCGCAGGCAGTCATGGGCAATCAGCACAAGACTAATCCTAACCCAAATAATAAGCTACACTTGTGTCTGTCTTAAACATTACCAAAATAACAGGTGCAACATCCATCTCTCAATCCTTTCTGACATTGCTCTTACAGTGCCTACGTATAATACCTATATATATATCAATCAGATCGTTTGTTATTTATGAGAACTAAAAGTTCAGTTCCTGTGCAGCACAGCCCTACAGTCTCCACAATGAAATTTAAAATAACTATTAGCTTGAATTTTCAACCGGTCAGTAGGATACAGCACAAACAGCAGGACTAATTGTTAATGACAAATTTGTGCTCGTTAGTCAAGCACAGGCAACCCCATTTGCATTTTTTTCATCCAGACTGTTATTAATCTTTAATCCACATAATTTAATTCCGTTACTCTTCGGCTGTTATGACAGAGTAAAACAAAGTGCAGTGTTCCTCAAAAGACTTAAGCACAAGGGGAGGGGGGATTCACTACAGCTATGGTGAACAAGAGGGCTTTTTCTTTTTAAAGGGAGAGGAGTCAAAGGATGTTGGTGGATTTTCAAATGCTCGTCTTTGCTGCGAGTTAGGGTAAATCATGTCTAAATAGTTTACATGGGTCTTACTTGTCTGTCTTCCCACACGTTGCAACTTCAGCTAAAAGTAATTTGAATGATTTATAAAGAGAAAAAGAGAACGTATACAGATCATAGCTCTGGTAGGATTTCCACAATAAAGCGTGCTGGCAGTGAAGGGGAAAAGGGCGGTCAGGTTTTTTTCGGGGTTAGGAAGTCTTGGATGTTAGTGCACGGTGTGTGTATTTGTGTGTGTGTGTATTGCTCGGCATTGTTCCCAGGTGACACAATGTGTGTGTGAGTGATTGTGTGCATGAGGGATTGTATGAGTAAGCGTGAGTGTGCGCTAGTTGGCTTCATTCCCAGGTGACAAAGGTGCAATTCTGGCATCTTCCTGAGGTGGGGTCTACGCTTGGAAGGGTGAACTACTCATTTCAGACACGTTTTGTAACCGTTTTTCCAATTTAAAAAAGAACATTTTTCTCCATCTGATATAAAAGAAAAGCAATTCTAATATTAATAACAGTAACACCAATGTAACATACCGTGGTTTGAAAAAAAAGTCCCTATCCCAAGTAAAATGACTCGGCATTCTTGTGTCCAAGAAACTGGAATTGTAAATAATTAAACAACAAAAAGTAATTGCTGTTACTCAAAAATGGGTCCTTTTTCAAAGTGGGAGCATTACCCAGAAGGAATTTCTCCATTGGCAATACAAACAAGGCCATGTATCCAACTGTAAAGCCTTGAATTAAAGGTTTTGGCTTCAGTTTTTCCATCTTAAAAAACAGAGTTTTTTTTAAATCCAGGCAGAAGCAGGTAGAAAAAAAAGGCATGTGAATAGGTCTGGGTAATTTAATGTCAGTATAGTATATATTTTAGGATTTTAAAATGACTTGCTATAAACCCCAAAGGCTCCCTTGAGGCGTGCGTCTTGGTCGCTGGTGACACCTGCTCAGTTGAGGAACTGTGTGTAGCCCTCGGCCCCCGTCACGATAACGTCCATCCAGATGCGCATGGCCTCTGGAGAGGGAGCCACCATGAAGTACAGCCGATCGTGCGTCTTCACACAGAAAGTCAGCGAGGGATTCGGGCTCTGAAAGCAAACAGGGACACGACGGGGTCGTTAACCTCTAACAGAATCACTCGCACTTACGGAATGGGCCGCGTTACCAGGCAGGGTGTCACAGATCCAGCGAGGCACAAATAAACCGCACACGTGCAGCATAACTCTCTGTGTTATATCCCCCACTTCAGACCCCTGATTCGTCAACACTGCCCAGAAATGGCCTAATGGCTGTCCAATAAAACCATTCCAAAAACCTACCAGAACTTTAAACAGTGCTCTTCCGGGAATAAAAAACTGCTCTCAGTTAAATTTGCTGTTACATTACACATGCTGTTACATTGAGATGGATGGTACAACTCCACACAGCCAATACCAACATACACAAAGACAAGGCCAAACATGCACACAGGCCTCAGTCTCCTGGGAGACGCACCTCTCTCCGAAAATGGGGAGGCAGCAGCTCTGAGATGTGCTGGAGGGAGATGGGGAGAGGGTGAAACTGACAGGTGTACACACACATGCTCCAATCACGCTCTAATCACACGCCAACTATACATACACACACACCAACCACATGCCACATACAAACGTACATCAATCACGCTTACACGACAACCAAAACAAAAACAAAAAAAATCACACATCACAAAAAAATCAAGTAACCCACCAGCCACACGCAAATCATATGCTATACACACACACTCACGCTGTGTCCCCGTTTCCTGAGCACATTGGGACTCAGTTTGAAACTTTCTCATCTTTGGTTAGAAACGGGGAGGCGTTTTCTCACCACAACACCACAGACTGCAATTGTAATGGCTGATGGTGTATCCCCATCAACCATGACAAACAGATCAGATACAGATGCCCATAGAGTTGGGACACGAATAGCCTGTTGTTTCATACTCGTGTTAAAGAATATACAGCCATGCAGCCACGTTACTATAACGTAAACTCAACGTTGCATGGCGGCTACTGCTGTCCCCCTCTGGAACGTGCCATGATCAACACAAGATGTGATACATACACTGGCCAAATTCAGGTTGAAAAATCCCTTCTGTGGACCGGCCAGTCAAAAGTGGGATAACAGTTAGGACAAAAAGGCCAAAGGAAACATGTAAAGAGAGAAAAGAAATAGTTGAAGGGAAGAAAACAACAAAAAACTAAGTTTAAAAAAATTTAATGGTCGGTAATTAATTCACTTAATTACCTTAAGTATACCTTAACACATACCATCTTTACATCTCAAGTTTCTGAGTGAAATAAACACAAAAGACTTGGTAGAAGCTAGATAATGATGTGTTAAAATAGTGTGGGTATCACGTTTAATGCTCATCCATCAGTGGTCTAGATTGTTTACACGCAAAAATGTGCAACATGCCACCTGCTCCTTGTGTTCATGCACAAAATAACCTGGGGATACCGGCAGTCCGACACAGCTCATTGAGGGCGTGTTCACTACCACAAGACACAGTTTGACAGGATCTCTACACTGCCCTGGCTCCAAACCCACAGTTGCTCTGTACCTTGGTGGCACTGCGCAGGTGATCGTAGTAAACCTCCTCAATGGCCTGGAAGTAGATGACCCCTTTCAGCCTGGTCTCGTGCTTGTCTGGGCAGAAAAGGAATAGGGAGAATAAGGACACACACACCAAGATCGAACTCAGACATTTAGGACACCAGTCAAACCACAAGAGAGCTCCATCTAGAGTCGTTAGAAAGGCAGGCTGGGTTTTTCCTCAAATGTTTTTCCAACCTCTTTACAACCTCTATACAACGTCTTTACAACGTTTCCCCCTGAAATCAAACAGTTTGGTCTCTGCAAACCAACGTCCAAAGAGGATTGGAACTGCAGAACTAAAACTACTGTGACCTGCTCCTCCTATTCACCATCAACACTGATCCCTCCCAGCTTTGTTGTTTTGCTTTATTTTTGGGGTGTAGGGGGGGCGGGGGGGTTTGCATTTGTGATTGTTTCACATCTGCAGAGTAAACACGAAACTGTCAACAGTTGTGAATGCACAGTGGAACGGTACAACGCAGCCAGGAGTGCGATCGCTCTTCAGGGGGGCACCGTCTTAGAAAGTGTTGCAGCTTATTTCATCATCATCATCAGACGGAGAGGGAAGGAGAGAGAGGAAGTTCAAGGGCGATGCACACAAGCTAAAGACGGGGAGAATGGGAAAATGTCAGGAAACCACAGTGTCTCTTGCTATGTACCCAGCCAGGCAGAAAAACCCCCTTACGCGTAAAAAGACTCGATAGCTAATTCCATCAGATGAAACTCTCTGCCACCATGTGGTTTGAAGGTTTTAGAACACAGATCAGAAGTATATACTTATCCTATATTTCTAAATGAAACGTCAAGCGGAAAAATTTGTGTTGCTAGGGACACAACTATATTGTAAATTCCCAATTATGGACCTGGAGGACCAGAATCCAGGAGGGTCTCATTAAATAGCCATCAACCTCAATACCATGAGAAAGGGCTATCTTATTTCAATTAAGGAAACGGTTGGTTAATTCAAGCTCTTAAATACTTGGCTAGGATATAAATCTACACACAGAGAGGTCCTGCAGGACCAGGATTGGACCAGGATTTGGAAGCCCTGTTTGTAAATTACTTTTTACGTCCCTGCTATTGAGAAAGAGAATGTGCAGTCTTGGTTCCAGCTTTCTAGTTGGCGTTTTGCATTACCCCTTGCACACTTTGAACAATCATCTGGATGTGAAGTCGCACACCACTGTAACAGCACATACAATCATACGCTACTATGTACATCAAGACTCATAAAAACATTAACATCAACATTTTTGTGCCTTTTATGTCTAATTCACGAGTGAAAAAATTCTAATGCTACGCTTATCACGGTCATAAATGACTACAGAAAGACAAGATTCCTGCTGTCTAGACAGGGAACAACCAGATAACTTCCTTCTTGGCAGAGACTCAGAAACAGCGTGGCAGCGAGGACAGGAACCTAAAATGGCAGCAGCCCGGAGAGAATAAAAGTTTGGAGATCGGAGTCACAGAAAATCTCCCCTACCTACGTAATAAGCGAAGGTTCTCTTGAGGCGGTCAAAGACAAACCAGCGCTTCTTCCACGACTTGATCTTGCCGCCCATCTTGACCAGGTAGCCCTTGCACATCTTCTGGGTGAGGATGACATGGTAGCAGGTGTCCACGCTGTGGCCGGCGGACTCAATGTGGGAGCGCAGGTCGAACTCCTCCTTTCGGATGGGCAGGTAGCGTGTCATGGGCCGTGACTGCACAAGACGAAAACATTGTTTTAACGTTGCCTGAGAGTTGAATACTGAAGGAAAGAGCTGTATAGTTGCCCTCGCTGAGCTTCGAGCCTCTCCATCGTCCATCTACACCACACGGCACATTGACTTTCTGGGAGTAGGGTCCCCTGGGAACCAATCAATGCAATCCATCACTCCAATGTTGGGTTTTCACTGCCTTAATTAATCGGGATCTATTAATTCAGTTACGTTTTCCCCCCCATGTCCATCTGTTTCTTCAACCGACCTGAGAGAAGTGCTTCTCCCTCATCTTCACCTCCTTCTCCACCAGCTGGTGCCGGTGCGCCGTCTCGTCCTGCAGCCGCTGCTCAGCCTCCTCCCTTCTCCTGCGCTCCTCATCCAGCAACTGCCTGCGGGCCAGGGTCTCCCTGTCCTGGGAGAGAGCACGAAACCCCACATAAATGGGACGCGTCAATACACACGCCCGCAACAGGTTCAACGTGTCAACAAGTTCAACAGTGACCACAACAAGTTACTTCCACGTCTGCCTCAACGTGTAGCATGTAATTTACATTAAGCTAAATTAAGTTACATTAAAAACTTGCTATTTTTCAGTTTTTCAGACAAGACACCGGTATGTGTTTGTTTATCCAAAGGACTTACTCGGCTTTCCATCAGCCGGACTTTCTCCAGCTGGGCCTCCTTTAGCATCTTCTCCATCTCCTCGATCTTCATGCCTTCCATCCCACTAGCACTGCAGTGAAAATGGTACAGGTGTCGGGATACATGTTTCCGCTTAGCTTAGCTCGTTAGGAGCAACACAGCAAGGGTAACCTTGCATGGTTTTATGTAGCTGTTTTCAGCCACTCATGTCCAGGAAGGTTCCCAAAAGGGGAGGATGTCTGTCCATCTCACACCTTGTCAACGCTCCAGTTTTGTGTGCAGGTTTGGCTGTGGACCACACACACTTGACCGCCATTAAAATATACCATGCTGAACCTTCCGAACAATCATCTAAGAAAAGGTCACATCTAAACCTAACTTACAGACCCATGGCGCAGTCCAACACGATGGCTGGTTTTGGTTTCTACGTATCATGGCTTAATACAGCAAAACTGTAGGCGACGTCTATGAACTGCGAGTGCTAGAGACAGCAGTGGCCTCTAGTGGCTATTTTGCACTTACTCCAGGAACCGCTTTCTGCCCTGTTCGCAGTCAACGTTTATTTCCGGTAATTTCAAAACTAAATTAATTACAATAAAAAGATCGCTAACGTCCAGAATTAAATTTTTTTATCTAACCCCTTACTTCAGCCCAAGAGAACCATAAACACCTTCCTCATACTCGTATTCTGCCGACCTTTTTTTGGATATGTGTCAAGTGTCAAAGCGTTTTGCTGCTTCCACCACTAACCTGGACATGTTGTCGGGGGAGCAGGCGGAGTTGTTTCCTGTGGAAACACTGGTGTCCATGCTGTCGGAACTCTCCAGGCTCACAGTGTCGTATGCCCGCTCCCCAGCCGAGGGTGGCTGGTGGTGCAGGATGGAATGGTGCACCGCAGGTCCAGCTGAAGAGACAGGAATGTTGAGCTGAGTTTGAGACCCCCGCAGCGCCTCCCACTGGCACTGCGCCTCAACTGCAGCCTTCTGCTTCAGCTCAGCCAGACGACGCCTCTGATCCTCAATGACCTGCTGGCCTGAGGAGACATGGGTACACTAAATACACACAGACACATACTTATACACATGCTCTTTTTCAAACGCATACCAACATGCACTAAAGACATGCGTGAGACCCCTTGTAAGTCACCTTTCTGCTGCAGGGCCTGCTGCCTCTTGGTCTCAATGTCCTGCAGTGTGGCCACAAGGTTCCGAGGCAGACTGCCCGTGTTGTTGGGGACCACCATCATGCCCTGTGGAGATGGGGACAGTGTCTTAAACCTCTAACATAGACAGGCCTGAAAGTGTGTGTTAAACCAGGGACAACCAGAAGGTCTGAACCAGTGTGTTAAACCTCAAACACAGACCGGTGTGGAACTGTGTGTTTAACCTCTAACACAGTCAGGCCTGAAACTGTGTGTTAAACCGGGGACAACCAGAAGGCCACTGTGTGCCTGATGTACTACATTGGCAGCCACTTCAGTTGACGATAAAGGCTTTCATTTTTATTTTTAACAGTAGCTCCGATTTCATACGGCCTCATAATGCTGCCTGGGCTGGTGTTTCATCTGTACAACAATTCCAGTAATTTTATTACCATGGCCTTGCCATTGAGTTGACCTTAAAATGCAAAAAACAAGCAACATGTTTTAGATAATTAAATGCTAACATAGCATTAGCATGCACAACTGATGTGACCGGCAGACAGAGAGACAGCGCTAGCGTGGTGTACCTTGGTTGGCGTTCGGCGCCCCAGTGTGGTCGTGTTGTTGTACTGCGGCGAAGATCCTGCACTGGAATTCGCCCGCAGTGCCGTCGGCTCGCCATCGCCATCGCCATCCAGCTTAGAGCGGTACACCTAAGATGATAGGTACATGAATTGGGTCAGAAGTCATGCCCCAGAGACAGGTCCAATGAGAAGGCTGACTGGAGCCCAGCCTCATCCAATCGAAATGCACGACTACATTAACACTAAGCAAACGCTACGTTTACTCTGGGTTGATATTACAGCGGAAGCTGTAAAACATTTTGTTTCATGGTGAAGCTCCTCTCAAACACTGTTTTTTTCAACACTTTCCCACAGCTTCCGTGTGTAGCCATTTCAGGCAAGTAAGTGTCACCCGAAATTCAATGATGTAAAAACGCACCAATAGGCGGGCCTGGACGCTGAATGAGAGAACAGGCAAGAACAGAGCAGGAGAGAACGGAAATCAGTTAAGACAGGTGCAGCCCCCTGCAGTTACCTGCCCTGGCCTGCGTGTCGAGAAAGACTTGGCAGGAAGAGGGGGAGGTGGGCAGGGTAGGTCCACCGGGACAGCCCCCCCAGCAACCATGACCTCCTGGTACCACTGCTCTAAATCCAGAGCGGGGATCTGAGGCCTGCTCCAGTCAGGCTGGCCGTGGACAGACACAGGGGGGTCGCAGGGAGTGGGGAACAGAAAGAGAGTAGGGAAATGTAGGCAGAATAAAGGAGGAGACAGGAGGAAAAGGGGAAAAAAACATAGAGTGTCAGCCAGGATTCAAAGTGTTTCTCATGGTTAACGGGTGATTCCCCAAATTCCCCTTTCTCTGCAAGTTTGCTAAATAATTATTTGCACGTTGGACAGGAAAGACAACATAGTTTGTCGGTCTCAGATCTTAACGTTCCTTAACAGTTAACACCATAAAAACGGTTTCTCTAAATCTTCACGTCTTAAACGTCTTCAGAATAATAAACAAAACTGCACTACAGGCAGACCTGTGTGAGCAGATTATCACTTTTACTGCTGAGCCTAGTTCCTGATAATGCCCAGAATTTTCCGAAAGCTACCCTTAAACCCACCTATCAGTTTAATGATGTACACAGCTAGCACACCAGTAACAAGAGGTAAAAGGCATCAATGGAGTTTACATCCACCGCAGTATGCAGCATCTTCATTCTGTTAGATTTCAAATGAAAGGCGGATATACCTTTCTTAAAAAGGATTACTTAATTAATTAAAAAGACATGCACAACCTCAGCCATACAAAAGTTAGGCTGTATGAGACAACGGTACCACCCATCAGCTCTGCCTGACAAGAGGGCTGTAGTGTTCATCAGTCAATGGGCAGACTAAAACGGAAAGTGGAGGGGAGGTGGGTCTGGGTTGCTTGGGGGGGGGGGGGGCACACACCTCAACCGAGAGAGAGAGGGAGGAGCCTTGTGAGGTGGCGTGGCAGGACAAGGCGGGGTCTGTCACTACGGACTGGAATGATTGGATGGGAGAAGTGGGGGAGGGGTCGACCTTCGGCATCCCGAAGATCTGGTTTACTTGGCTGAGCGTCACATACTCCTTATGGCAGACATGAAGCGAGACACAAAATAGAGACAGGAATCGAGAGTGATTGACGCAGACAGACGGAGGGAGAGGCAGAGAGAATTATCAAATTGTTAACAGAAGAAGATTAGACTGACCAAAGAAAGCCTGTTATATGTTAAGATGTATGTTAACATGTTGAACTGAACACCACCAAGAAACTTTATAGGCTTAGTGTTCAAAGCTATTGCTATGACAGTATGCCTCAAAATAGCAGACAGCCCCTAAATTGTCCCTGAGTGATGTCATCAAGTGTTCCTGTGTGATGTCATCAAGTCTCTCTGGAACATAACACTGTGGAATAAGCTTGATACAAACAACACATAGGTCAGAGTGGCCTCCTTGGTCCATCTGCAATTAACAACATCTTTACGATTTAACAGAGTCTGCTGGTTTATCCAGCCACAATGGCTGCAGAGGCTTCAACAAGACTTAAAAAGTGAAACAGCATTGAGACAATCAGCAAGGCGATGATTAGGCAAGTAAAGCCATTTCCCCAGTTGTTAGGAAAGGAAAGAACAGCTAAAAGCCCAAAGAGACAAAGTGAAAGAGAGACAGAGTGAATGGGAGAGAGAGAGTAGAGCGAGAGAGAGAGAGAGAGAGAGAGAGAGAGAGAGAGAGAGAGAGAGAGAGAGAGAGAGAGAGAGAGAGAGACA
>JAOVYW010000032.1:1266208-1279245 GCA_025775045.1 Hiodon tergisus
GTCCTAGGTCCTGACACATCTACGGTGTCTGTGTTGGCTTTGTCCTAGGTCCTGACACATCTACGGTGTCTGTGTTGGCTTTGTCCTAGGTCCTGACACATCTACGGTGTCTGTGTTGGCTTTGTCCTAGGTCCTGACACATCTACGGGTGATGTCCCATCTCTGCATCGGAGTGCTCATCGGTCTTCTTTACCTCAACATCGGCAATGACGCCAGCAAGGTCTTCAACAACACCGGATTCCTCTTCTTCTCCATGCTTTTCCTCATGTTCGCTGCCCTGATGCCTACTGTGCTCACGTGTAAGACCAAGAGGAGGAGGAAGAGGAGGAGAGTGAGGAGAAGGAAGAGGAGAAGGATGAGGGGGTGTGGGGGGGGGGGGGCATAGGCCAGAGGAAGTTAAGGTTGAGGCTGACTCTCGGGTTTGGGTCTGGGGATTGCGTGATTGTGGAAGTAAATAAGCAATTCGTAAAGAAATGTGTTGTTACAGCAGCTGGTAGTTTTTAATGCTGACCCTGTGCGTTCTCAGTCTTTGCTAAATGTTTTGCAGTCCCCCTGGAGATGTCCGTGTTTTTGAGGGAACATCTGAACTACTGGTACAGTCTGAAGGCCTACTATTTGGCCAAGACAATGGCCGACATTCCATTTCAGGTGAGCTGTCGTCCGAACCTC
The DNA here is from genome assembly GCA_025775045.1 of Hiodon tergisus. Lineage (NCBI taxonomy): Eukaryota > Metazoa > Chordata > Actinopteri > Hiodontiformes > Hiodontidae > Hiodon > Hiodon tergisus. Next base: position 1,266,878 of record JAOVYW010000032.1, read on the forward strand.
CGTCGCCACGGTAAAGGCGCAGGTTCCCCCTGGGCAGTTACGGGCGTGTGATGACTCGTGATGACCGCTCCCGGCTTTCCCTTAGGTGGCCTGCCCCATAATGTACTGCAGCATCGTCTACTGGATGACACAGCAGCCCCCGGAGGCAGTGCGCTACCTGCTCTTCATGGCTTTGTCCACCTCCACGGCCCTGGTCGCCCAGTCTCTGGGGCTCCTGATCGGAGCCGCCTCCACTTCCCTTCAGGTGCCTTCACGTCGTGTTTCTGGGGTTCCTCGGCAGACGCGCCTGTTTGGAAAATACCGTTAAAAACGAACCCTGTTTGCCATGTGGGATGTAGCTTTCCATAACTCTCTGTTAATGGAAAAAGTCCAGTTTTAAAAGAGTAATCCATGTTTCTTGTTGCCCGTTGATCTGTGTACTGGCGCGCAGGTGGCAACGTTTGTCGGTCCTGTGACCGCCATTCCTGTCCTCCTCTTCTCTGGCTTCTTCGTCAACTTCGACACCATTCCCAAGTACCTGCAGTGGAGTTCCTACGTGTCCTACGTCAGGTGTGTCCTACTGCAGAAGTGACCTTGACTGTCATAAGATAATGAAATCACATAGAAATTTCACGTAGAAATCAACCCAAAACAGTAAAAATTACTGTGAACACGAAAAATTTGCATGCGGGATTCTGTTGTCATTTTGCATACAAAGAAGTATCCAGGACAACATGTTGTGTACGACATCCATACCTACACGACCCTGTCTTTGGATTTCTCGGTCGGGCGCATTCTGTGATATTACATACAACTGTAGAGAATCCCACCTCTTCTCCCAGGTACGGTTTCGAAGGAGTAATCCTGTCCATCTATGGGATGAACCGCTCCGAGCTTGAATGTCCGTTGAGGGTGTGCAAGTTCCAGAAGCCGGAGGAAGTTCTTCAGCTGCTGGATGTGGAGGATGCCAAGCTCTACATGGACTTCATTGTGCTGGGTATTTTCTTCCTGGTTCTGAGGCTGGGCACGTACCTGGTCTTGCGCTACCGGGTCAAGTCGGAGCGATAAGTGTTCTCCTGGCAGATCCTTGTTTATTGTCCAGGTGACAGGAATTATGGGAATGGGGAGTCTGACCGGTTTAATTTTTTTTCCCCTATCAGCTGTGAATTGTGGGTCGTTTTCTCACAAACGGCTTCACTCTCAGCCCACGTGACTCCTGGCACCGATATCTTTTGGGTCGCATTACTGACGAAGAAGACCCAGAGAGACTGGACGGTGGAACTAACCCAGAAACAGAAAAACGTATTGAGAGAATGTCTTACGTTGTGTTATCCTTTCAAAGACAAAGGCCCTACTGCCTGGAGGATTATAACTCCTGCCTGGAGGATTATATCTGGAAAAACTTGGAGAAAAACTTCAAAATTTGAGTCCACACGTGAAGAATGACTTACTAGTGTGACCCTTTAACACAATTAGAAAAGTACTTTCCTTAACCATGCATTGTCTATCCAAAGTTTTAGCCTATCTGATCGATATATTCTTAAAAGGAGAGAAAAAGTTTACTGTCAGATTTGCAGTTACTTAACAGCCCAACCTTGAAAATTACTGCCCAATTTTTAAGCTGTGTTTTAAATAATTTTTTCTCAGAAGAGTAGTGTAACCTGAACGGATTGTTTATTTTGTCCTTCCATTCTTATACCTAATACCTAATATATTTCTCAGTTAAAATTACTTTTTATATGAACATATTTTAAATATTTATTACAATTTGAGTTTCTCATCTTGCACAGGCTGAATGTTTTAGTTTACGCATGGAATATGTGCTTCCAAGAAGAAGGCAGAAATATACTGTCACCATAAAGACTACACTCAAAACAGTACACAGTGGAAAAAGCGTTCCCTGTTCTGTTTTCACAGGAAACACTGCCTTGGTTGGGTTTTTTTTTTTGTTGTTCTCTATATATTTTTAAATGCCACCTATGTCCGTGGGTTTCAACTCACTCATTAAATCTTTGTGACCAATATTTTGTTAAGCACTACATATTTCATTTTTGAGTGCCTTTTGTACACCTCCTGAAAACGAATCAGTAAACAATCAGTTCCAACCCTTTTCCTCAGAACATGCATGAACTTTAACCCCCCCGCCCCGCTTTATATTCCCCGTTCTACATCAACACCCTCTGTGTTTTACAGCATCTGACGTCTGTTTGAAGCACTTTGCCAGCCAACTGAAAAGCACTTGGCCTATGTATTTTCAATGGACAATTTTTCTCTTCCCCATTATCATTCACCCAAAATGTAGCTGGATCCGTATTTGATAGTGGCCTTCCCATATTGTTCTCCGTATTGCGCTGCATTTTGAATGTACCGAATTCCAACTGTCATTAAGAATCTAAACATGAATTCTGATTCCAAATATGTTAATCACTGTTGCACATTTTAACAATAATTGTAACCAATCATAAACAAACTCTGTTATGCTGTAAAATGTGCCGAAGCATACCTGTTATTTTGTAAATAATTACCAAGAAGCAATGTTCAGAAGGCGAAATAACAATGCAATACGAAAAGCTTGCTTTTCCCCCCCTAAAGACACCAGTTTTGCAAGTTTTAAAAAACAAAAACAAAACAAACAAAAAAAAAACTCAGCCGTAGTTAGCAGGACGACCGAGGACAGTGTCATACGTATGAGACGCTAAGTCGCACATTTCATTATTGTTTACATCCGCCATCTTCAAAAACGCTACAAAAATATAAGAACGCGGACATTAATTTGGGAGACGATATTTTTATCTCCCCTTTCGTCGGCCAGTGCCACGTGTATGATTAGTTTCTCGTGTCTTTTTACGCACTTGTGTATCCATGTGGCGCTGAGAGAGAGAGAATATAGGATCTGCAAGAAAGGAAATGTGTTAATAAACACATCTGTTTGCATTTTTGCATTTCAAAGTAATCAACCATGCATATATAGAACAATAGAACAAATGACCCCCAGCATATCATAAAGTTGTCATCTGCTTTGTGTCTGGAAGACGTTTTGCAATAATAATAATAAAAAAATAGAGCACAAATTTAGCCGTTGATGCTGGGATTGCATAGTAAACAGTATAAAATTGATGCATTTTGCCTATTTACATTGTCATATCAGTACATTTAAAAGAGATTATACCGGCAATGGACATATAACCTGAGCTTCCAAATGTTCACTTTTGTCCTCTCCAGTCCCCTCTCTCTCTCTGCAAATATACTGCTTCAGGGACAATCTTATGGTATGTTTTTCACTTATGTCTGCTTGTGTGTACTGTTTTATAAAACATCTAACTCACCTTACTACTAAATTGTCTCACAAAATAGTTCTGTAAGAATGGAACGATTATCAAGAATTCTGTCATTGCAGAGTTGTTTTTATTTATTTATTGTTTTTCTCTATAGTATAACCCATCTACGCTGTTGTCTTGTCATTCAGTGATTAACTAGGTAACAAAATGTCATAGAATGTCAGTTACACTACAAACAAATCCTGTGTGTTGTGATTACAAAGATTGGTTTACACTCACGCATGAAATGTTATGCCTTGTTGGGTAATGAAACTTAGACACCCAAAAATGACATTAACATTATTTAAAATGGAGAGAGTGGTCGCCTTTCCCAAAATTTTGAAACAGGACATTCCAACTCAGAATAAACAGAAAACTGAAATGATTTTGTCTGGCATTTTTGAAAACAGGTAGTTTTTTGCATTTATAATGTACAATGAAAGTATTTACGGTCCTCGCCACTGTGAATACCGGGTAATTACCCACAGTTTGCCTGTCGTCTACTCCCATTCAGGGACATCGTACAGAGGTAGGTTTCGAATCACGAGGCTGAGAGTTTGTTAATGAACCATGCGAAGAGCCGGCTCTGATAGGACGCCACTAAGGCCTGGTTGCGGATTCCCAGTCTGTGCTCTCTAATCTGTCGGAAGAGCTTTATCCGAGCTTTTCCAGCCCAGCGAGCACTCCCGGTGGCAACCATTCAGAGACTTCTAGGCCTGATGATAAATACAATTTGTGAAGAACAGTATTTTATTTGGAGGTTATTATTTTTCTTACTGGGAACGTGGTGGCACGGGATATTTCGCTAATGAGAATGTGCCAGTGTCTATAGAGAACGCAGCTGTCTAATCTCCGCCTACCAAATTCTTAGAAATTGCAACCAGCCCGCAGGAAGTTTGCAGTGCGAGATACTACAGCGAGGTGACATTGCAGTCACCCTGACTATATTTGAAAGTAAACCAACTAAATATTTGAGAATGACCATCTTACGCAAACAAAAACAAAGAACTAAAGGTAAGCAAGTTTCCGCATTCGGAGGGTTCGTTTGATTCGTTGCAGCCCATCGCGGGTAAAATCGGGATTTGTATTTTAAAATAACGGCAGTTCACTACACTCGGACGTGTGAGTAAAGACTACGTCTATAATTACGTGAAAATGTACCTCTACGTGTACCTCTGTTTGCAGTTAACGGACCAGTTTTGTGTATCTGTTTGTTTGTACGTTCTCTGAGTGTTTATGAATTGATCGAGGCGCGCTGGACATATGTCCAGCAGTGGCAAGAGTTACTCGGTACGGTATAGTCTGTTACATGGTCACCTTTTATATTAACGCTTAAAACTTCAGAATGGCACCACAGAAACAATGGGCGGGCGATCAGCTACACTTGTTGAACAGTCGTTGTCACTTGGTGATCTGTCTGTTATAAAGGATATTATTGTCTGAATTAGTCTGCGCCATCATACGGCCTCGAAATGACAGTTCCGGAAATCTTTTCCGAATGCTATGCTCAGACATAATTGTCTACGTAATGTGCCTGTGTGTTTGTAATAATGGATGTGGACGCCTTGCAAAAATCCTTTTATACATTTTTATTTTGAAGAACCTTCATGTCTGCCTAGGCTACACAGACAGTGACGTTATAATTGTTTTGCTCATTCTTAAATAGGACGATGTGTAGATTACTGAAAAGGGAATTTCGACGTAAACTCAATGCCTAGTCATTTGGTGATAAATGGTTAACTGCTATAGTGATAAGAGAACCCTGGTTGTCTTTGCCACACCGCTGTCTCACTTCACATGGTAATGCCTGAGAGCGTTCTCGTACACTGTCTCTGCTGCTGCAGGCGGGGAACCTGGAACAGGGAATGTTTAGGGTTCTAAGCATACAGAGAGAGGGTGTTTTAGAAGTGGTGTTGGGGGGGGAGTCTATCTTAGGAAGGCAGCTAAACTTGGATTCACGCCTCGTGTAGAGAGGGTGTAATGTTGGGGTGGCAGAGTTCACGCCTTGTGTAGAGAGGGTGTAATGTTGGGGTGGCAGATTTCACGCCTCGTGCGTTGTTGTCTTTTTGGAATTTGAGAATTCCTATACTGTTGTGTTTGAATTTCTCTCTTTGAATGATCTTCTGTTAAACGAGAATGGAGTTGACCTTGCTCCACAACGGGCTGCAGTATCTAAGCACCATAAAAATAAATTACATGGAGGCCTGTGGTATAATTAAATGGCCGTGAAGAAATGGGGTGTGATGTTTTAGAAAACAGCTAACGGTGAAGGTCTGATTAACATGACAAATTATGCCCTCAGGAGTCATGGATCCATGCCGGATATTTATGTTTTCTGTATGTATCAGGGGAAAAATAACGAAACAATGTGCAATATGGAACCAAGCAGACATATTTTTGTCCTTTACAGGTGATTAGTTGTAGCAACATGATGCGGCTGTTTTGGAAGCGTCCTAGTGCGCTGAGGACGGGCCGTGGGACGTTGCAAGACGTCTCCTACCGAACTTACACCGTTGGCTCTAGCCAGAGTAAGATCTCACCTCTTCTCCAACTCGGTGGTTCAAATCCAGAAATGAGTGTTTGCATTGTTAGAGGGTAAAACCAGATAATGCAGTAGAAGTTTTGTCTCTGTGTTTACTTTCAGATGTAAAGCCCTACTGTAAGGTCTACAGTGCAAGTACAGGAATGAATAGCCTTTTCACATTGAACGGGTAAGATCATCAAGTTTTGTGGACAGATTCAGAAATTCAGACCTCAGATCCTGGAAATTATTTTTTTTTTTTCCATCTCGGGTAGGTTGTGTAGTTACAGAGTGAGACGTATGTATGGTACAGGACAACGGGGCTTTGTATGCTATGTTAACTCGGTATATAAAGGCCCATTATTACCCCTACAGACGGCACGGCCCTGGTACAATGTTATGGAGATGGTGGAGGGTCTCCCCTCTGTATGCAGCCACTGTATCTCTACCCAGATTTCAATGCTCCAAAGCGTCTGCCACAGGTAAGAGATGGCTCAGAACACACAGCCAGTTCACCCAGCTGCAAGATGAATTTTAGGGTTAGGATGTCCCTGGGGGTGGGGGATCAGGCTTTTGGTGACACCTTTTATTTGGCATTATAGATGAAATTATAAACTAACACTACAAAAGACAAACTACTTACTGAAACGTAAACCTCCCTTTCTGAGAAAATTCTCTAACAAACGGTTTAAGCGTTCAAGTCCAAACAGGAAGTTCACCTTTCTCCAAACCAGACTTTTCCCGTCTTCTCTTTTAACCAGCGCTGCTTTCACGTTGAATCTCCCTTTAGCAGTTGGCACCTGAGTTTGGTTGTAATCAGAGTAACTTTCCAGGCTCCACGCCACCTGTACACGCCAGGGCATGTCCAGTCTGAGGCTGACCCGACAAAGGGACACAAGGGGGTGTGTGTGTGCGCCTGTCAATCTGTCATTATTTTAACAGACTTAACAAAACAGTTCTATGGAAAGACACGCCCGTTTTGGGAAAACAACAATCAAACCACTTTTAAACTGCACGAACTGAAACCACAGGTTTTCCAGCAAATACAGAGTCACCAAACACTTTTTCGAACTGAAACCACAGGTTTTCCAGCAAATACAGAGTCACCAAACACTTTTTCAAACTCAATCCTCCGCCTTTTTTTTTCGTGTGGAAAATTTTAATAATTTAAAAAGAGTGAATTTGTTTCGGTGCCTTAATTAGTTTTATTTGTTCGGTTGTCCTTAAAACTGGCCGAGACTATATCGATGTCGTTACAGGAAATATCACATCACTGACATCCCCCCCAGATCCAGTCGAGATCCACAAACACAAGCTGAAGTTGTGGTTTAGTCACTTACCCCAGGAGGAGAAACAGTTTGGTGGGTACTTCTCCCCGGAGACCATGCACGTCGAGCCCCTTATTCTGGAAAGGAAGCCAGAGGAGAGTAGGACCATCCAAAGAACGCTGTCGGGAGCAGGGTTCCCCCATCACCCATCCCGGACCATTGAGGAGATTTTTGAGCCCCCGCACGGGAACAGCGGCGAGCGGGGAGTGAACGTGGTGCTCTACGGGGCGGTGGGGACTGGGAAGAGCACAGTGGTGCGTAAACTGGTGCTGGACTGGTGCGCTGGAAGCGCGTTGTCCCAGTTTAAACTGTTGGTCCCTTTTTCCTGCGAGGACCTCTCTCAGTTATCCAGGCCCATATCTCTCCGAGACCTGGTGGGCAGGAAGTATCTGCATCTTCGGCGAACACCCTTCCTCAGCGGCGATGGCGACCAGGCGAGAGACGTGCTCTTCATCTTCAATGGCATGGAGAAAATGAAGCTGGATTTCCGTATCGCCTCCACCGAACTCTGCAGCGACCCAAACGAGGTTCTCCCACCTGGGGCCATTGTGGTCAACTTGTTGAGAAAGTACCTCCTGCCTGAGGTAGGAACTAGGTCCCCAAACCTGAAAATATTAAGTTACGCAACAATGACGGGAGAAAATGAATATGCAAAGGTGACTTTGTCGCGCCTAGCCGGCTGGAGAGAAATCGCAAAAAGAAACAAAATGGTATATTATGATGATGTGATGTTGCGTGTGTAGAGAATGTGTTGGTAAAACTTCTCATGGAACTTGAAATGCTAAGCAGAGCCACAAAGCAGCCTTGTCTCCAGTTTCCTTTCCGGGGCAGTCCCTTTGACCCACCGGCAGTAAATGTCTTTGTGGAGGCTGGCTGCCTTGGGTGGTTCACGTTGGGTAGTGGAATGTTTTTGTCTGTGAATTTTAATAACCTTCAAACCATTTGAAGTACACTGGCGTTAATTACCCCAGCTTATCCTGAAACGCAATGAAGATCGATTGCTCTTCTTTTAGATTATATATGTCTATCATTGCCAAATCTGTGTCTAGACTATGTCTTAATTTCTCTTCCTAGGTTAGCATATTGGTGACCACAAGACTGTCTGCTGTTGACCGCATCCCTAAGAAGTACGTGAGTCGTTATGTGCAGATTTGTGGCTTTAATAACCCAGATCAGCAGCGAGCCTACTTCACCAGCAGACTGCTGCAGCAGACCGGAAAGGAGCTGAACCCCGAGGCCCAGTCGCTCATTGAGTTGCTGTACCTTAACCTGCTGAGGGAGGGTCAGTTGGCTACAGCCTGCTTTTTACCTTCCTATTGCTGGCTCACCTGTGCCACCCTCCACTTTCTGCACTTCACTGATGCTCAGGCACCCATTCGTACCCTCACCGGAATTTACACCAGCTTCCTCCGGCTCAATTTTGGAGGGGAGATGCTGGAGGCCAGTGGAAATTTGAGCGACCCGAACCAGCAGGGCTCCCTGATGCTGTACGTGGTCCAAACTGTTGGAAAACTGGCCTATGACGGGGTCACCAAGAAACGCACCTTCTTTTCTGAGGAGGAGCTGGAGCAGTGGGTGGGTGGCAAGACCAAGACGGACGAGGAGCTGCGTCATTTGGCCGTCTTTCGCACCGACGTGCTGGACTTTTTCCTGGTGCCTTGTGTCGAGAACAAACGACTCCTCGAGAGGGGGAAGGGGGACGAGCGGCTGTATGTGTTCGCCATCCCCGCCATGCAGGAGTACCTCGCCGCTCTCTACGTGGTGTTGGGCGAAAACAAGAGTGCCTTGGAGAGGCTCAGTAAGCAGGTCTCCCAAGCCATAGGACAGGTCGGGGAGGACGTGGTCAGCCTGGTCGGCATCCTCTCCAAATTAATTCCCTTTAGGGTCTTTGCCATCTTCAACCTGTTGAGGTTTTTCCCCAGCCTCTTCGATCGGGTCATCAGCCACACCAAGGGGCGCATCGCACGCACCATGGCGGCCGAGATGTTCCGCAGCGAGGACAGTTTCAACGAGGACGTGCTGGACCAGGTGGAGCAGAGCTTGTTGGGAACCCAAGGCCCACAGCTCCAGCAGCAGCTTGACAAGAAAGCTTTCGAGCTCTATCCAATCTTCATGGGCGGCCTGCTGCACTACGGCAATCGGGCACTGCTGGATCAGCTGGGCTGCAGTATCAGCAGCGCGGCCGTGTCCCAAATCACCCGCACTCTGAAGAAGCGTCTCGTTAAGGACAGTCGCAGGGCACACCCCCCGGAGGAGCTGATGGACCTCCTGCTGCTGCTGTACGAGTTCCAGAACCCTCGGCTCACGGCCGAGGTCCTGGGCTCCTTCAAGGTCATCAACCTCTCCACGGTGCGCATGACGCCCCTCAAGTGCTTCATCCTGAGCTCGGTGTGCAGCTGCGCCTCTTCCAGGCTCCTGTTGGACGAGCTCAACCTCTCTTCCTGCCACCTCAACCAGGCGCTGCTTGGGATGCTGGGACCGGCCTTCCGTCAGACTCGCAGTCTGAAGTGAGGATCTTTTTTGTCTGGTAGATGGATTTATTGGTGTTGGATAAACTAAGAATTGTAAGAATATACATACATTAGCGTATATATATTGCTAAGAAGAATGTTTCACCGGTTTGGTGTTCGCTGTAATAACATAAGCTAAAGACGGTTTGCATGACCTCAGACGTTTAGTTCGGTCGACTTGCTGAGTTCATTATACCCCACTGAATGGTGCAGCTTTCTTGTGTTGTTTGCCTGGAAAATGATTTGGGCGGGGTATTCTAGTCGTTTGATTAAATGGATGTTATTCATTTTAATATTTGATTTAAAAAAAAAAAAGTATTCAGTGTTCCTGAGGCGACACAGGAAAGGCTGGTGTTTGAAGTGTGCACAATGTCTTTACATATTTACCAATGTTTTTTCCCCAAAAACTTTCTGTGCATTTGAATTTATAGCATGCACACCACTAACAGCAGGAATGTGTGTGTGATACCTGTGTACCTTCCCTCCCTACGCACTTCCAGTCTCCAGTTTAACAACCTGAGTCCTGAGTCCTGTATTATCCTGAGAGATCTTCTGCTTGAGCCGACCTGTGCTATTAAATCCCTACAGTAAGGTGCTCTCTCTCTCTCTCTCTCGGGGCGCGCACACGCACGACCTTTCGTTCAAATCTCGAGGTTGGCGACCTCTCGGTTGATTGACTAATGTCGGAATATTAGCATGTCAAGTCCTTGAATTAATAGGTGGTCGCGATGCATTGACACCATGAGGTAAAGCATCTTGGAAAATACCTTTTTATGTCCTTGTTGCTAGTTATCCAGAAATCGAATAGCGCGGGCACAGGTATTTTCATTTAAAACCCTAAAATAACTGTTGTACCGTTGAGTTTCATGGATCTTTTGTTAATGTTGCAGCCCGTTTGAAAACTATTGAGCTCAGATGTACTGCTCTGTTCTGAAAGCCCACGTTGATCACCAGTTATAGAACAGGTTCACTGGGCTCGGGGACAACGCGTCCCGCCGATTTTAATGCTCCGTTGTGTCATGGCAGGTTATGTGATAACTTACTGGAGTCTGGGGTGCGCCACCTGCTGGAGGCTCTCCCGGCCAACCGCTCGCTCCGAATGCTGAACCTGATGCACACGGGCCTGGGGGACGCTGGCGCCACGGATCTGGCGGAGGGGCTGGGTCAACACGTGGGTCTGGAGGAGCTGAACGTGGCTTACAACAACATCGGGGACGCTGCTGCTATCAGGCTGGTGGATGCCTGCAGGGAGCACCCCAGCATAAACATGGTGCAGTGAGTACAACCTGCCTTTCACTTTCACTTTCACTTTCGATGTCATTTAAAGGGCTTGTCAAGAACGACCCAATGAAACAATGTAGAGATTCTGGGAAACAAAGTTTATGAAACTGAAAAGAGTTACTGAATTCCCATTTAAAGGGTCTACGCCAAAACGCGGGGTGTCCATATTGAAACGTGATGATGTGACTAGGTTTTTTCCGGGGGGGGGCGTCTCTCTCAGAGCTGTACTTTTGTGTCTGTGATGTTTCCACAGTCTTTACCTGAACCAGCTGAGCGAGGTGGGTAAGCAGTCCCTGTACGTGCAGGGGGTTCCCCAGGGGGCTATCGGCACGGGCAGACGGGTGAAGGTGCTGGCCTCGGTGACGGAGGGCTCCGATGTGTCGAAGGACTGGCACCCCATCTTGAGTGTCATCTCCAAGAACTCCTCGTCCTGGGATCGAAGCCGAGTCAAAGAGCAGCTGCAGGTCTTCCTCCGAGACCTGGAGTCAGGGCGGCGAAAGCAGCCCAGCCTCTTCAAGAAGCTGTATTTCCGCCGGGTGGAGAGGGTTGTGACGGAGAGTCTACGCTTGCTGGAGAAGGGCTCCCCCTGAACTGGAGAGATGGAGGGGAAGTGAATCTATATTGCACCATATTAGACTTTTTGGACTTTACAACAGTATTCAGCCAAGTACAGTACGAGGTTCCTTCTTAAACCTCACCCTGTATTTGGGGAAATATGTAAGAGCATGTCATCTCATAATATAGGCAATGTAGAAGTACTGCAGAATTGTGGAACGCTGGGGTGTCTGGTCTGTCTCCAATATGCATGGTGTTACAATCAGGGTTGTTTTATGATTGATACTTGAATGATACAAGTGTTTTTACCATAGCAATATGAAATCTGATTTACGTGAAAATGTATGATTCTGCATGTCCTAATACTGTATGTGGAAAGGACCACAGGTGCCCAGAGTGATGCGTTTGTGTTTACATGTTTAAAGCCATATTAACCAATGCTGTTTCTGTGCCTGTTATGGTGTTCTATGGGACACGTGCAGTTAGATCTGCAAGATCGTTTACAAACATTTTTTTAGAGGTTTTCGAGAGGCTCAGTCGATAAAGATTTTATGTTCCGCGTATGTGATTGGATGTGTATTGGAATCACTTACTTTCCCCCCCCCCCCCCCCAATGGAACATTTCTGTATTTCAATGGTATTTCAGTAATTAAGCAGTCCGTATATACTTCTCTCTGTTAGGGTTGGGGTTGCTTACTCAAACCGTCTAATTTAATGCTAATATATGTAGCATGTGTACATGAATATAAATTTGGTACATAATTATCATCAGGAATTTCGTCTTTTTACATGGTATTATGGGTTTTTATTTGCTCCCATTAAATGCATCGGAGATTTATGTAAAAGATTGTTTTCTGGGTTATTTTTTGGTTTCTTT
>JAOVYW010000032.1:1281684-1293872 GCA_025775045.1 Hiodon tergisus
CCGCACACATGCAACACTGCTCAACAGCCACATCCAGCACACATGCAACACAGCCACGTCCCGCACACATGCAACACTGCTCAACAGCCACATCCAGCACACATGCAACACAGCCACGTCCCGCACACATGCAACACAGCCACGTCCCGCACACATGCAACACTGCTCAACAGCCACGTCCAGCACACATGCAACACAGCCACGTTCCGCACACATGCAACACAGCCACGTCCCGCACACATGCAACACTGCTCAACAGCCACGCTCCAACTCCACCTCAAGCCCTACCTTTGAAGTGCGACTGCAGGTGATCAGACAGAGTCTGGTAGAAGTCCTGGACGCACTCCAACAACTCGTCAGCACTGAGGTCCTGGTGGGCAGAATTTACATAATGGATTAAATGGATCTTATGAAACACGATATTACAAATGCACAAAACTGGCATATTGACACACAATTTCTTTAATAGAACATTAGTCTGCTAAAATTTGGAATCCTGAATTTTTTGCATCCAGTGGTACTAGACACTCCTCACAAATGTCTGATAAACGTGTCCAGTGTTCAATGTTAAACGCCCACTTGCTGGGTTTTCAGTTCACATATATTTGATCAAGAGAGATTTGGTGTGCGACGCACATTTAAACATCAGTTCCTCATTACAGATCTCCCCTTGGCCACTGAAGGACATCCAAGCTCACCTCCTTGTGGAGCATGACTTCCACAAAGTCCTTGGACTGCTTATAGATCCTGGGGCCCAGCTTCTGCAGGCCTTTGAGGAACTCCATGAATTCCCGAGACACGCGGTCGGACTCGATGACGGAATGTCGCCGGAGGGAGGGGCTGGAGGTCTTGGTTTCTGGGCTACCTGGGGGGGGTGGGGGGCAATCGTGGCAGGCAGTCACTGATTACTTGTGACATCACCACCAGAATGACACATTCAGAAACTACATAGGGTGTTGTCAGTGTAAGCCCACATTATTATTAGCCAATCTTAAAGCTCACCAGAGACAGCAAGCTGATTAACGATAGTACTGGGTGTGTCTCGATACATTAAACCTTAATCACATAAAGCGTCTTTGCACATTCCAGAGGAAAAATTAACCATTGCACAATCTTTAAGTATAAATTATTCATTCTAAATTACCATAATATTCTAACTGCCCGCTACAGGCTTGGTGAGGCTAGGGAAAATGTTGGACTACAAACATTACGTAGATATTCAAGAGTCTTAAGAAAATAATGACAGATTTTGTTCTCCAGTTTATAGTGGTGAACTCAATAGAAATAGCACCGCACTAAAGTCTATTCCTGTATACTTCCATGGGAAAAAAAAAAAAATACTGCCTCATTTGACTTCCTCCACGATTCTGTGTATTGACGCTTGACAACGGGGGGAGAAACGCGTGTCATCCTCCTGACTCAGGGGGAAAATAAGCCAACTTTGTGCCGTTACTGTTTGTGCTCGTTACCTTTCTTGGGCGAGGGACGTGACGTAGTTCTGAAAAACTTCTTCACAGTGGTCACCTTGCGCGTCTTCTCGTTGGTCTTCTTCTCCTCGAATTTGGAGAATGCTGTGAGGGAGGACTGCTTCTGAACCCCCTTGCCCCCCGTGTAGGCAGCCTCCTCTTCCCTTTGCAACCTGGGACAGGAGAGACACCTCTTACCTCCTTTCAGCCCAACTTGAACCATTCCAACATCCGGACGAATCAGTGAGAGACACTGCTAGCTATATGCCACAGCCAGTTATCAGAATGCATCCAAAATATTGATTTCATATTAGCACCAAGCATAAGAAAGTCATGATAAATAGCAGTTAAGTGTTAACAAAACTAGCGAACCTAGTTGTTGTTTTTTACCAATTATGATAATTAATAAAACTTTTCTGATGTTCAACACGATTAGGATTAGACAGGATTGCTGAAAAAAAAAAAAGTGTTGGCCATCTGCCCAATTGGCTAAGGACTGCGGCTTCGATTAAGAAACCCAGAACTTCCTCACCTCTCTGCCAGTGCCCTGTCCTCCTGGATCTGCATCTGTCGGGCCTGCTGGTACTCCTCTCTCCAGCACTTGGAGCAGAGACCCTTCCAGGCGGCGTAGCCGTAGTAACCGCATCCTTTCTTGCACAGTAGCTCTGACTGGTCCACATGGATCGCTCTGCGCTTTGACTTCTGGCTCATCACTCCGCTACCTGGGCACAGCAGTGCACGCAGTGAGCAAGAGATTAAGAGGCGGGTAAAGTGAAACGCTGTTGGTGTAACCAAAGGCATTTGGCTGATGGTCCTACGCGATACGATACATCATGTATAAATCAGTCAATTGTTACTTTAAGAGCTGATCAGCTACATTAAGTGAGCATAGCAATCATTAAGTAAAAATTTATTTCATTGTTTGAGGGACTGCTGACTACTGAAGCGAATTGACTAAAATATCTATGAGACAGAAAATCTAAAAAAACAGACCTGTTATCTTAAAACATGCATGGCATAGTTTCAATTTTGTGCAATTTTGCAGCTATTTTAGTTGGCCCAAACATGCCTACAGGCTTCCGGTGATGAGAATGACCTCAATTACAAACAGTTTGACCCCTTTAATATTTAACAACAATTTTTAAAAATAATTTTATTTTTAAGTACTGGATTTACTATGAAATACCTGTTAAAAACAAATAAATGAAAACGTCAATTAAATAAAAGTCTTCAATCTATTTAATCATGTTTTAAAAAAAAGTTATTAAACTTGTTCCAGCTCACTCAAGAAGGTGAGTGGAAGTTACCATCAGTTTTATTAGTACTATTTTTAGGAAGCCGTTATTCATTTAAACATAAACTGCAACAAAATTTTGGCAGTTCAAACATAGAACCACATACTCAGCAAACTGCAAATTTAATTTATTTATACAAGAGATCCACCAGGCGTTTAAAATACCCGAGTTACAGCTGCAGTGGACAAATATAAATAGTTTCAGTCAGTTAAGACAAAGAGGTCTTTCTTAGTTGATTAAAATAGAATGCGATCTTCGGCATAATGCGGTAGTGTACTTTTGTTCCAGTTGATTACGTCAGCCCAACACAGTAATGTTACACATACATGTTAAGCAATGTAACTTGCCATAAATTCTTTCTGAAAATAATATATTGTTAAGCATGCCTATGCTCATAAATAGTTGTGTAGTCATGTTTATTCCACTTAGGTTGTTCTGTTGTCGTTTATAATCAGACGCCGAACTCCTACTTAAAATTCAGCCATTGTATAGTGTTGGTTTTACATTGCTATTGTAACATAACGAAATCCACACACGATAGCCAGCTAGGCACCATAAAACTTAGTTTTATCTTAGACGACATCAATTGTACTTACTTGCATCACAGACTGCGTCCTACTGATGTGAGCCCAAAATATAGCAAATTAATACCATTGAGTATAGCTGAAAAGCGACGTTAAACTTCGCACACACCCTGACCTCAAACCGGAGCCAATAAATGGCTGGTTCGTTTACTGAACTTTTAGTCCGCTATGTAATCCGACAACACGCACTTCCTCTCGTACACTTTGACTCAATACTTACCTTTTTAACTGCCTGGATTTACTACGACTGCTACCAGTACTTTACTACATCCACACAGACCAACTTAGTTGCATGGGAGTAAACCTTTCTGTTGACAACCTGTTTCGTTTCTCTGGTTTCCTACTTTCGGGAACTGTGCCTACGTCACTGTGCAGCGCTGACAAAATTAATCTCCACTGTGCGCGCCCTCATTTACCTGGGCTACATTCTGGGTTCATCTGAGCCCGTGTTATTATTTTCAGCACGTGTCTGTGAACGTTTAAATAAATTCGGTACCATGAGAAATAGCTTTGATATGGTAAACAATATTACAACTTTCAACTCCTAAATGATCATTCTATGCGAAATTACTAGTTATATTAGTAGAATGTATTTTAACATGGTTTAATTGATTCATTCGATATCACGTTATCTACAGCGTCAGGTGGACAATACTAGTAAAACCACGTATAAAAGATTGTTTATTTACATGCTTAGCTTCACACTTTGAAACCTTTTTGATTTTGTTTTGGTACAAAAATGACGCACTTTCTTTATTACATGTAGTTCTCCTAATCAACTCATGCCTCAGTGCTATCTCAGTCTGCAAAATAATAATAACGCTTTATAAGTGACTTTTGTTCATTTATTTTACTGTAAGTCTTCGACTGAATATTTAAATCTGTGAACATCCAGCCACATATATACTTAAAATCTAGAACAGCAGAATAAAAATGTATGCTATGTTTGTAAAATCACACAGGGCAGTGGTTGCATAAAATGAAATTGTTTACATGGTTGAAATTTCAGAAAGCTGAAGATAAACAGGTGTGCGTTTCAGTAAAACCTAACCAATAAACTATGACTGAAATGTCATAGCTATAAACATACAAGTCAGCTCTGATATGAAGCATCAGGATAATCTTTGAACAGATTTAATAACGATCCACAAAAGCATGGAAAACACTTGATCAAATGCACAGATGCCCCAACGATAAAATCTCTACAGTAACATTGCAAGAACTTCCATTGGCAAACGTCACGATGCAGCTTGCTGAAAACTATAATTTAAATGAGAAGAAAGGCTACAAAACGTGGCTAACAAATACAAACACAACTTTTCAGCAACTGTAGACTTCAGCAGTAGCTTTTCCTAAACACAATTAATAGCTTTAAAAAAACCCCACCATCCAGGAGTCTGGAAAAGACCCCTCTCTCTCGCACGGCCGAGCCCTCCTCTATCAAGAGGACAAGAGACCAGGGTCACAGCACCACCCGGCTCCCTTCACCACCATGTAATCTTGAATTCGTAGATGGGCCTCTTGCAGTAGTAGTGACTGATGAGGTGCTTGTCGCAGACCCCGATGCACTGCTGTTCGGCAGTGATGCCGCTCTCCGCCAGGTCGCTGACGATGCAGTGCAGCAGGTCGTAGACGTCCGCCACCGCTTCCCAAGGCCCGAAGGACACGTCCACCTCGCACTGGTGCTTGAACAGCTTGCTCTCGTTCTCGGGCCGCTCCACGTGGAGCGTGTGGAAGAGCGGCCGCTCGTACGGCGTGATGGGCATCTCCTCCTTGTACACGCAGATCTTAAGCTTGGCGAAGCGCGCCTTCCTGTGCGAAGCCCGCAGCTTGGCGATCTCCACGATGCGCTCCAGGTTCTCTGGATGGGGAGGAAAGCGGAGGGATGGCGTCGAGACGGGCAGTTTTTTTCTATGACCTAAAAATCATTCCAACAAGGCGAAAGGCGATCTCAAACGGGCGTTAAGGTTAAGGAAGTTCAAAAGATCTATGTACATGTGGGTGTGAAAGACAGGCCTCACTTTTGTAGTAAGGCAGAAGGTCCAAGAAGGCCTGTCGCACTCTCTCTCCCGTAAGGGGTTGGGTATCCTCTAGGCTGTCAAGCAGGGGCCCGATGCCGTAGTACTGAGCTTCTGTGTACACTGCACGCACACGATCCATCAGGGGTAGTTCCCCGGACCGCAGGAAATTCAGAATATCCCTTCGACGGGAAAACGCGCGCGTTATGCTCTCCACATGGAAGAATCACAACTGAGATTAAGCTACTTATTTATTACTTATCTGTGAGGGATGGAATTGTTCATGTCAGCTTGTTCAACTCAATACTAAAGATTTGATGTACATTTTACATAAATGATTCTATGAATTTGAAAGATTCTGCAGTAAAAGATACCCTATATAAGACTCTTCAAATATCTTTATTGTCGAAGAGCAATAAAAAAAACTTAGATATTTCACTATACATCAGACAGTAAGGACAAACATTTTGAATCAATTTCCTCACGTACCAAAGTAAAATAATAGAAGTCAACTTAAATTATATTAGTCGTAGGTTGACATGACTAGCATCTTTTTATTGATACACGTTTTACAAAAAAACTTGGTTAGTTTTCTGCCAGAGGAGCAAAACTTACCCGAAATATGTCCCATCTCTGTCGATGAAGAACCGCCCCTCAGAATCTTGAGGAAGGTACTGGAGGCCACTGAACATGGCAGCCAGCAAAGTGTCGTCATAGCGACAAAGAGTGGAAAGACACGTGGTAAAGTATGCACCTCCCACATTCAGGGAAACGACCTCGGGGAACTGCAGATTCCAGAAAAAAAATTGAGTTTAGCTAGTAGCTTCTATCGATATATTTACTTAGAAGTACTTTGGACATACAATCTAATGGTTATTATTTTCCCCGTGTTTCGGGAATCGCAGAATAACACAACACTAAGTCAGGAAGCGTTCTCCATCCTGAACATTTTTGTTAAGTTACCACAGAGACCAAACATTGACATGCGTCAGGCAAATCTTAAATGACTAATAAAACTGTTTTGTCAAGGGTGTATACTTTTCCGTTTTCATAACACATCCATTTTCCCCCTGGACCATCATTATCACTGACTCCGAAGATACAGTGCGGTTTTAGCACACCCGGATGTTCGCGCCGTAAATTAATCCTGCAGCATCTACAAAACCAACATACGTAGCCCACACATTCGCTTACCTCCCGAAACGCTTTGAACGTTCGGAGTGGTACACCCAATTTCAGGTTGTGCATTGGAATGGCTGTTTTCCTGAGGCCATCAGCCGCAGAATCCGAACTCGACATTAAGTCCACCGCATTGTCAGTCTCACCTTGGTCCGAAAGTACCACCATCACTCCGGGTTGAGAGGCCGCTCGTCTTTCTTGCGCAAGCCTTCCCTGTGAACGGTGTGGAGAGACTGTACTGCAGTTGAAAGAAAGCGGTCGTTCCCGTTTAGAAGCCTCGTCAGTTCCATTACGCTGCATACACAAACACTAGGTCCGTTATTTCCACTGCCGTAAATAAACGATTAGATTGTTATGACAATACGATTCACTCCTCAGTTAGTTCAAGGCGACAGAACGTCAGAAGAAGGGTGGGACTTTAATGTTTAGAATTACTGCACTCGTCTGCGCACTCTCTGACACGTAGCCACCACGCAACACGGAGCGTTCAATTATTGAATAATACACACTAGTTACAGGCAGCAAATATAAATATAGAAGTCAATATACAGGATCAGTATATATACATACGGCAAATAAAGCACAAGCAACAATAAAAAATAGCATAACTTCCCCTTTCTCTCATTGATTCAGTAAATGCAGATAAAAGGCTTTTTTTTAAAAACACTAAAACACTAGGGATCATAAACACTGATTCATTGGACATTAGGATCACGCAACTGACTGCAAAAGAAAGCCCACTGTTTCATTTAGAAAATGATTAGCTCAGTTTACCAATATGATTTAATAAATAAGTTATACGTGTCTGTGTGTTTGTGTGTACAGCACGACCCCTTTCCCTTTAAATATGAACTTCAAACCTCCAATAAGTCCAAGAACCAATCAGAATGGCACAGTGGACGGCAGTTTAATGTAAAACAAGACACCATAAACGTCTGTCGGAAGAAGAATTTGAGAAAGTTTGTTTTGGGTAATCTGTATGTTATTTTGAATCAGCCATCAGATGGCAGGTAAGAAAACATTATTAGAAAGATACATGTTAAATTTGTATGCTGTCAATCATGCTAATAGTATTGTTCCAGTCTGTATGATTTTCCATTCTTCGGATGCAAGAGAATTATTCTAGTTAAAAACCCATGCGATTTCCTATTACACAGCTATTGATACTGTTACCATTTTGCACCAAACGTATTACCCCAAGGTAACACCTTTAAACTGATTTCCATGAACTAATTTAAATAAATAACAGCCAACATGTTAAACTACTTTCGTTTTCGGTTTTGTCCCTGGCTGTAGATCAGAACACGGGAATGTAACTGTATTTATCAAAAAACCTAAAAAGTACCTAAAATTTGGGTACTTTATGATGTAAGTAAATTATTGTATGAAATCCAATCTGATTATCTGTCTATAATTTAACGATAAATTAATATTGCGGAATGGAAGACGATTGATTGGATTAAATGACTTTCTTAAGGACTATGGTGGCACTTTTAAACCAACTACATAAAGTCGTGCCATGGTTTAAGTTGGAAGATGTTCAGATAATAAATGGCATGGCGTATTATTTTTAGCATGTATTTAGGAGTATTTTGCGTCCAACTGGTGTGAGTAAAGCTCAAAGTTCTACGAATGTGCGATCTCACAGCGGTCTTTGATCTAAGAGGGCCCATTCCGATACAAACTGGAGATAGATATTTCTACAATGCCACAAATTGCGGAATTCACTCCAGTTGTTTAATACCTGTTACGTTTCATAGATATAATATAGATTGGATAAGTGAACATAAATTGGATAAATTAGCCCTACTAAGCGACCAAAGGTGTGGATAAAACACTACACAATTATTAATAGTTTATTCTAGTTAATGTCACTGACATTAAAAACGCATGTCATAAAGCACTAGAAACAAGTAAATTAACATAACGTCCCTTTTCTCTTGTCGTTTTAATAAATGCAGATAAAACATTATTTGCGGTGCGGACGGATTTTGTGGAAAGGGTGTCAGGTGTCGTGATCAGTCAGTTGCTGGACGACCTTCTCTGGGTCAAGGTCCTGAACGATGAGGAGGCGGAAGAGGTGCGGGAGGGTCAAACCACAAGAAGAGACAAGGCACGCTGTCTCATAGACATGGTACGGAAAAAGGGTGGTATAGCCAGCGAGAAGCTAATATCGGCACTGAAACAACGAGACGCCGTCCTACTGGATGATCTGGTCTCGGGCTTGACAGCGGCTCCGGTCTCAGCCAATCAACGTGAGTACAGGCTAACCTTTGTCTCTGATCCTTCAATTCAATTGGTTTACACACAATTAATGACTGTACTAGCTTAACACATCTGTGCTCCTTTAGCAACCCCTCTGCCACTGCAGGAGAAGCCTCCGGTATCCCCTGTTCTCATCCACTCTACTGAAGAGTTCAAGAGACGAATACTCCAGGCTCACAAGAATCTGGTAAAAGATCTATTTTGAATCTTTGTTTTTAAATAATTGCTTTGAATTTGGACTTGCTAATTGATTTAGTATTTTCTCCCTGAATTTGAATTCTGGGTTTATGGCAATGCATCTTAGCTTCTCGCTACAAATGCTGCCACCACACCCGGGGAGGGTGAGGAAGTAGGAATAGTTTCCTCCAATCATAGATGCATTTGACCAGTCTCTTTCACACACAAAGCTAGACAGCCCGCACGACGTTCAGCAAATGACACACTCAGGCGATTTACAGACGCGTTTACAGACTGAGCCACTCGGGAGGCCAGATCTAGTTGGATTAACGGGAGGGGGCTTGGAGCACGAAATAAGGTGGTTTCTTTAAACTAAAATTTTAAGAGAGAAATATGTTGGATGGTGGATATATGACAGTGACCGTTACCAGCGACACTTCTAAGGTTGTTCAGGTGGTTTTGGTTTTTTAATGTGGGTGCTTGCTTCTCTTTTCTGTCAGATTTACCCGACAATGCCAAAATCAGAACGGAAACGGTTGGCTCTGCTGATAAACAACGTGGAGTTTGATCTGAAAAAGTTGCTGAGGAGAGGGGCTGAGAAAGATGAGGAGAACATAGAGAAGCTGTTGAGGGGTCTGGACTACGAGGTGGTGAAAGGGAGGAACCTTTCGGCCCAGGTAAGTATGGAGAGGAACAGTGTCGACGTCACACAGGTGTGTCTCAATCCTGATTTAATTAATTAAATTAATTATTGGTCAAATTAAACAAGTTCAGTGCTTCATCCCAATACTGAAGGTGATCATTTTTGTGAACGAAGTAGGACACCGGTATTGCAGGACTAGGAATAAGAACCGCTGCTACAAAGGACGTCGGAACATCGCGTTGGCTTGCCACCACCAGCGTCGGTGGCGTCGAAAACGCGCGTGTGTTTGTACGTCATTTACAGGACATGGAACAGACGGTGAAAGAGTTCTCCCAGCGCAGTGAGCACGCCCAGTCAGACAGCGCCTTCGTCGTCATCATGTCTCACGGGATGCGTGATGTCATCTGTGGCGTCCACTATGACGGCGAGCAGAGCAAAGACGTCTTCAAGATCGACCGCATATTCACTCATCTCAACACCCAAAACTGCGCGGGGCTGCGCAACAAACCCAAAGTCATCCTCATCCAGGCCTGCAGGGGGGGTGAGCTCGTTTCCACCTACACCAGGGACCTGTCTTCTCAAATAACGCGGACAGCATTCTTGGTCCGTCATGAGTGCAACAGGAAACGCATCACAGTCGAGCAGTTGTGTCGAGTTTTTTTAAAAAGATGGAAGCGTGGATGTGATCCACACCAAAGGCCTAAAAATCATCACCAGGATTAAGCTCAGAAACAACACATCACAAATCAACTCAGAAAGCCTCTTTTGCTAGGCGTTGGTCTATATTACCATCAGTGGTCAGGTAGACCGGTAAACACGATGAACGCGCTGACACTCGATCAAGGCACGTCAGTGACCGTCTGCCATTTCAGATGAGACAGGGTCAACATGGGTTGCGGACAGCGTACCTGCTGAAACCCCATGCCTCGAGGATGACTCCATCAAGGAGGAACACAAGGAGAAGGACTTCATCAGCCTCATGTCCTGCACTCCAGGTGTGGCTCCACCTTCAAATCACCTCAGTGTTTATTTAAAACTCCTGAACATCAGATGACAGGATCCAGTTTGCTACCATTCCTTTTAGACATACAAATGTATGAAGTTCAGAACCTTCAGCTTTACTAGCCCGTTTTCACAATATGTTAAATGGGCCCTTTGTTACCAGTGAAAATTAACTTTACCTACTTCTTTTTTCAGACACAAAGTCCTATCGACACGTTGAAGAAGGCACGTTTTTTATTCAGCGCGTAGTGGAGACGTTTAACACAAACGCGCATGAGGATCACATCGAGGAACTGTTCAGGAAGGCAAGTCCACACTGAAAAGATTCCCTTCATTTTCATTCGCACATTTTTTCAGCATCTACAGCAGAAATCCTCATTAATCATGTCCGTTAATTCCATTCCACTTACATGTACATGCTGTAGATCTGCCGATTGTCCTACTTCTCTAGAAATGCCTGTTTGTTACGTCCCAGTTCACTGTACATCAAATCAGCCGACTTAAAATGCCATGTCAAGGTGAGTCAAACCCTAAATATCCTAACCAAGTCATTCTTTGTATTTCTCTGTAGGTTATGGCGCGGTTTGAGGATTTCCACAAACAAATGCCATCCAAAGATAGAGCAACTCTGATCAAGCATTTCTATCTGTTTCCTGGGCTTTAAGATGCTGATTTTTTCCCTGCCTGGGTCTCAGAAGACCATAAATGCCTGTAAAATATATAGCTTAACTATTTTATGGACTGAAAACAGTCTATAAAATGCATATCTTTTTCCTAAGAATTTGAATTCTTCGCCCAATTTATAAAATGGCACATATAAACACACACACACACACACACACACACAGTATTAACAAATAGCATAATGAACCAGACAAAACAAAAAAAAATTTTGAGTCGGCTCATAATACAGTTTTCTTACAGTACAAATGGGTAACAGGAAACGTCTAATGACATGGTCGTAATGCACAGCCTTCATTAAGGGTCGAAGTAAACAAAATGGAGGCGCCAGCGAGGTTATGGATTTAATGAAACGAAAGGGTAAAGAAGGGCAATGTACACCTTTACACACAGAGAACCACGGCCCACTGGTAATCTGAAATCTGATAACATAACAAAGATGTAGTCTGTCATCTGTATTAGAGTCACGCCTTAGAGTAAATGGTTTCGGAATTGCTGCTGAATGTTCCCCTTGTTAAATCACCATCCTGCCAATCATCCTCCATCCAACCCAACCAGGGTGACATAGGGCATGACACACAAACACAGGGGGATTTTTCATACTACACACGGAGAGGTACCTGGCACTGTGAGTCAGCAACACTGACTGCGGAGATGACATCCCAGCCGTCTTTCCCAATGAAAATATCTAAGCAGGAAGAGGAACAAAGGCTTTGAGAGGGGATACAGATCTACCGCATCTCAGGTGGACTCCAGGAACTTCACCACCCAACTCTCCAAGACTGCACACAGCCAATCAGCCTCCCTCTCAAGAACCTGAGTGGTGGAGAACTGAGGCTGAGCAGGATATCTCTCCAAGGCCACAGCCCTTTTTTGCC
>JAOVYW010000032.1:1293972-1306769 GCA_025775045.1 Hiodon tergisus
TTTCCCAGGATCCCCAAAGACTACAGAGCAGCGCCACTCCGTTTCCCAGGATCCCCAAAGACTACAGAGCAGCCCCACTCCATTTCCCAGAATCCCCAAAGACCACAGAGCAGCGCCACTCCATTTCCCAGGATCCCCGAAGAATACAGAGCAGCGCCACTCCATTTCCCAGAATCCCCGTAGAGTACAGAGCACCGCTGGACTCCGTTGTGATAGTGTGAAACTGTCTTGAGTTTTTAAAGCGTGGAGCTTATTTACGACAGAGCGACGACCACAAGTCAAGGAAAGGCTGTTGCCCTGCATTTTTTTTACGCGCGCACGCACACGCACACGCACACGCACACGCACACGCACACGCATACAGGATCAAATATGAGTATGACACCACAGCAAGGTCCAATTCTTGGTTGCACCCATCAAGGACCCAGCGTTTGAAGAAAGTGAACTGCAATGAAACACAGTCAGCTCAGGTGTTGCTTTCTGTTAGAAAGACACTTCCTGGTGGAAGGGAACATCAGAGTACCCAAACTTCAATGTGAAGTCTGGTAACAAATCACAATGGCCTCACTAAGTAAAACAAAACCGAAAAACTCAATGGAAGCCCCATCTGAACAACCCAGGTCTCCAGCCAAAAAGATACAGCCCCAAAATGAA
The DNA here is from genome assembly GCA_025775045.1 of Hiodon tergisus. Taxonomy (NCBI): domain Eukaryota; kingdom Metazoa; phylum Chordata; class Actinopteri; order Hiodontiformes; family Hiodontidae; genus Hiodon; species Hiodon tergisus. Next base: position 1,294,627 of record JAOVYW010000032.1, read on the forward strand.
ACAACTACATCAATTCATAGTTATTTGACTATTTAATAGTAATAATTTAATATTTTTGGTATAAAATTGTGCTCCACCACGCATTTTCAACAACAAATGATTAAAATTTCTTTTGAAAATCCACTAAGCAGGAACTGACAGTATTTTTGTAACTCAAAACTGTAACAGGCATTGTACATCACAAAAGGACAACGTGTAATTTTATATGTGATTCTGGCATGAATCAGTCCTGACCAGTACATTTTCAAACGCAGACCGGATTAATAAAAGACACTTTCATGGGCAGATTGGAGACCTCTGAACACTGGCACTGAACACTGTTGCAGGTGTGGCTTCATTTCCTAACATCCTGGATATTAGATTTCACACGCACTTAATTAAAGTCCCTGCCCCTGTTTCAAAGTAATCAGCTGAAAAATATTCTTCTAGAAAAAGACTGCTTATAAATCTGGTAAAGTAGTAAAGTGATAAAATGCGAAGAGCTGGCAGCACGTGCTGTTAGCAATTTTTTTGTTTCTTTAAAAAAATGTTTTTTTTTTTTTTTTTTTACAAATTGTCAATGCAAATATTTTATACAACTGCCACCTACTCTGGCTTTGTAAGACTCTGCAGAATGTCGTATATCCAAAGACAAAGAGATGGAGAGACGGGGGGGGAAAAAACCCAACAAAACAACAAAACTATTTGATCGACTGCAAGTTCTTGTGGAGAACGAGGAAAGCTACCCAGCTCATTACAATCCGGACCTGACTACGCGCTTCCGACCTTTGACCTTTCGGTCAGAAGCAGCGAGGCGTGGTGAGACAGCTTCACGAGGGCCACTGCGGGGGTTAAACTACACGTGGCAAGACGGGAAACGCACACGTCGCAGACAAGATGGCTTCCCGTGTGCACCGGGAAACAGGACTTCAGAAAGAACTTGATCTAAGTAGCAGCAAGGCACTGTGGGAGTTGCAGTATTAATTAGCATCTCTGTGCTCCTTTTCCAGTGGGCGGATGTTGGAAGCCGCAGCAATGCATGCTGGTAACCGGAGGCCTAATGCGAATGGGCCGATGCCAATCCCCCCGCACTCCGGCAAGCTTCGTTTTCACCGCACAACCAAGGGGTTTGCACAACTTTGGTGCATACACGAGTCTGCTGCCCTCTGGTGTTCGCAGATTGAAGCACCAGAAGGCGGGAGACAAGTTCCCACAGCGTGAGTCTGGAAAGGTAAACGCAGCAGTGACACGTCCAAGGGAAGCGTACTGCACCCAGGTGGCAAACCTTTGGAAAGTTTAGGTCAACCTCCCCCGTGATCATTGGCCACTGATTCTTGATAACGGCTCCTGCGATTTGCCAGGGATCAAAAGTCACACCCCCTTTCATGGGCCATAAAAGAGGCTTAATGAAATGCTCTTTCCCCAAAAACACTCTGCTACCTGAAACATTAAAACTCAATTAAATAAACAGGGCAGCCCTAGACTGTTGATCCTTTCTATGTCCAGATCTTACTTAAACAACAGTTGACCTCTCATGACCGATCGATCGTAATCTCCTGCAAGCATGAGCATCAAAATTCACCCCACTGCCCCTTCCACTTTTTCGGTTAAATAAATTGGTACACATTGGAAAAGGCTTGGTTTGCTGCCAGAGCCTTACCTCCAGTAATAAAGCTATAATTTTTTCCAATGGATTAAAGATGGGGGGGGGGGGGGATCAAACGATAAAAAGAAACCAATCAGAACCAGAGAGTTTATATAGCCAATCGGAAAGCCCCCCAGAAACAGCCACAGCACTAGCAGACCATTTTATTTGATCCGATTGGGCAGAGTCTAATTGTTTTGACGCTTAGCCGTGCACCGGAAAATCGTGGAAGAACCCATTTCATCAACTGAGGTTCTTATTTCTGACACGGAACACAGAGTGGCTGAAATAATTCTACATCTGTGTAATAACTCTACATTTATGTAATCCAACATAACTGTCTCAATACTTCAACAACAGCAAAAAAATTACTTCAACACACTGAAATGGCTTAAATCGCTTGAGGAAAGGCTGAGAGATATAACAATAAATCTTTAAAATTTTATATGACAGTCTATACATTATCTATAGTATCGGATTCAGCTGAATAGAAAAATATCTACAGAGGGAGAGCTGTTGGATTCTTCCAAAATACAAAACAAACATCAAACGGAATCATACTGGCTCCACGGCGATACAATTACAATTTCGGCATCGAGTCTCTAAAATACTGAAGATATCACTGTAGCGAACACTAGAAAACACAGAAATGCCCTTTGCGTTATGAACCAGTGTCACTTTGGGTGATTGCTACTGGATCTGTAGAGCCCCTTTCCTCTAAACTTCACAAGACGATCGCAAAACGTTACCCATTCTCTCGAAAGGTCTAAAGACAAGTGCACAACACAGCCAGGAAACCATTCGTAGATATTACTGGCGGATATATACAAACTGACACAAAACCAGAGTGTGAAGGTTCGACCCGACTCCATAAAACAAAACTAGCTCAGAAATAACTTTCTTGCTTTTTCCAAGTCTCAGTATCGACATGTTCAAAATATCTAATTTGTAAAAGCAGTTAGTTAAAAAGAAAAACACTTTAAAAAGGGAAGAAACCAAAGTACGGTGTTAGGTAGCTTTTACCGCAAGCTTTGGTCAAAGCTCGTTTTAATGCTTTTTAGCAAGCTTTTCCCCCTCAACTGGGATATGCCAGAGCGATTACCAAAGGGAGACGCCTCACAAAACTCTTTAAAGGAGTCTGAATCCGCGTATTGGCGGGTTGAGCCTGCCTGCGCCCCCACCCACCTTAACGGAGCAGGACGGAGAAGGGTTGAGCCTGCCTGCGCCCCCACCCACCTTAACGGAGCAGGACGGAGTGATGTCGAGCTAGAAAACAACACTGATTCAGTGATGATATTCTCCCAGGTTATCCAAGGGGAGCGTAATTGCCCCTTAACACCACAGAGTGCTTTTGCAAGGGGCCAAATGAGAGGCCTGCTATGACCTGAATAAAACAATATCAACTCACAGGCTTTGACCAGACTGCAGATATGAACACGTTAAACCCGTTTCGCCACTGCTATTTGGTTGCCATTAAATAACTCATCAGGAGTTGAATTTCTTTTGACAGGACGGCACGTAAATTATAAAACGCATGGAAAACCAAAAATGACACAGCAGTGTAGTAATGGAGTTAATGAGTTAGTTACCAGCCAATTCAGACGTTTCGAGCAGTACAGCTATCAGCGGCAGACCCACTCTTCAAACAAAAGGACTTAATACAAACCAAAGAAACACTTAATGCCTGACAATAATGAATAATTACATTACCACATCTCTTCTCTGTCTCGCGTCACACTTACACGAGTTTGGTTTTTTAAACTAATGACATCAGAGCTAAAACCAGGGACTCTTAAAAAACAATGGCTTTGGGCCAAACTCTCTCGCGGATAAATAAAACTAAACGATTCAAAGACGCAAAAGTAAGAAGAAATGGGAAACAGCGGGCTGAACTCCGCCACCCGTTTTGGAACATAAGGGAAAGAAGAAGAAGAGTGATTCCCACAAACCCTTGGGAATTCCAATGTTCTACACAGTCACCTGATGGGTCACAAACTTCCACTGCTTAACCATTAAGCTCTGATCCATTCAGTTGTTGCCCAGCATGCAACAGTGAGCGTAAAACTATTGCATCTTCATCCTGCACCAATCAATCCATGTCAGACTCAGGCCTACAGAGCTCAAAACTACGTTTCCCATGAAGACACTTTATATCCATCTGGAAGACACTTATATGGTTGTGAGACTCCATACCACTTGGGGGAAAATAAAACATAAACCCAATCCCAACTACGTGCATGAAAGCTTCCTAAAAAATCTAGTTTTAACCCTACGTTTCCACATTCCATACAATAAAAAAATCTCTTCTGAACGAGTTACTGAGCCCCTCTCCAAGAGCCTTAAATGGGGCAAAAAATTGAGGGGTACTCTCCTAGGGGTGAAAAAAAACCCAATCACGGACTTTGCTTTGTGGGCGGGATGAAGTGAGAGCCAATCATAACCAAATAAAAAGGAAAAGAACCAATCACGGACTTTGTCACAACACACACGCTCTGCAGAAGAGATGAATGGCAAACCAATGGCCTCGCTGGCTCTCCGACCGTTTAAGTGCTTAAAGACAGTGTCTTCTTATTCAGATGAGGGGGTTTCAACTTAAGACTGCGACAGGCCATACGTAGTCACAAAGCAGACATCTTCACGAACGGCTAACCGTTTACCAGTAATTATTCAGCAGCTTGAATGGAGTCAAACTCCATGGAACCCTTCCAAAAGTGTTGTGCTTTTAAACAGGCTAAATCTCATAAATCATTTTGGGTAGAATATTTATCAACAATTACTTGAGCTCAAACTCACCACTAAGCGCACACTAAACCAACTTATCTTTAAATACAAGTTGGTTTAGAACAGTGGATTTTTCAGTGGATTACGCATTTTAAAAGACATATGACCATTGTAGGTAATTCCTGGCTTCGAATGAGCTCAACTACTGATTGTTGACCTCGAAGTGTTGGCCCAAGGCAGTTATGAGGGTTGTACGTTACCGGACAGGAATGAGGTATTCAGAACTTTCCCTTTAAAGCAAACTGCCTGGCAGTGGGAGGGGCCTGGAGGAGGACAGTGGGAGGGGCCTGGAGGAGGACAGTGGGAGGGGCCTGGAGGAGGACAGTGCTACAGGCTCAGTGGAGGCTGTGCTTGGACTGGAAGTCAAGGCGTTTAGAGTCCCTGGGCTCTGTAGTGGCGGACGTGTGCCGGTTTGGAGCACAGGCTGTTAAGTGCTTAGTTCTGCCTGGTCTAGACCAGAGGTTCCCAATCCTGATCCTGATGGACCACTCAGAGCTCTGATCAGAGATTTTTCCCATCAATCTCCACTGAATGAGAAATGACTAGATTGGGCAAAGTACGCACCGTCACGCTTCTCCGTGGCAACCCGAAGTTCAATCGGGGAGAACTGGGTCATCGGTTCTGAATCGCTTGGCGTTGAACAGTGAAAGGTTGGCGCACGCCACATGCTACCACAGACCCGGACAGTGTTTTTAACCTTAAGGTATGATGCGTTAGGGAGGAGAATGCTTTTAGCACCCGAGTTCGGCACGGAGGAAAACGTGCCCAGCAGGGCTTGTGCTTGATGTACCGTAAAGATATGTGGTTTACGGCTTCAGGCTCGCAAACATACAGATTTCTCACTGTTGAATTGCCTTTTCCAAATGGATCACATTAATAGTAAGACTGCATTCACACAGCTTTAAGAAATATCGTTGCCCACACAGACAACCACATTTAAAAACTGTAATGCCAAATTTACGGGACTAAGAGCTCTCAAATTCCTCTCTGTAATTGTCTATTTATTATTATTATTTTATTTTTTACCAAAGATCAAGTGCAGGGCAAAAGAACGTTTCTGAAGAACATCGATGCATTTATTTAAAAAAAACGTCCCAAATCATTGTTCTGTATCTATGCTTTTGTCCAGAACAAGCAATTCTGCCAGATTACCATATGAACAGAATAGTTCTAAGTTTTTGAATGACTGCAGTGTGTGCTACTCAAACCATCAAACCGTCACTCCCGACAAGAGCCTAGTGCAGGGCAGCTGGGTCCACACGATCTCCGGCTTCAGGGGATGTCTTTGGGTTTCCCCCCTTCCCGGAGTTCCGACCGGACCAATCGGTCAGACGGGGTCTTCTCGTCACGCAACACATCTGAACCCCACGAACCGCCGCGTGGGCCGTCGGGGGTTGTAAATACAGAAGCCCCCCTGGAGCCCCCCGAATGGAACGCAACAGAACTTTTTAGGAACCTTCGGGGAGATGCTGATCCGGCCGAGCTCAGGTACCCTTTTCGATTGGGTCGGCAGAAGTGCTTCTGGGTCGGAAAGCGGGAGACCGCTCACGGCCGCAGAGAGTGATGTGCGAAAGCATTAAAACCCGGGGTAAAGGAGGGGCAGAGAAATCAGTCAAGCCATCAGCACGATTTCAAGTGTGCCGAGGCTGAACGACGCTTATGTCCTCTATAAATAATCAAGTGCATACATGAAGAGTAATAAAACACACTGAAGATGCGATATTAAATCGTAAAACCGTCAAAACGCTCCTAATGCTATAGTTACGCTGTGTCCGCAATCCTTTCAAAACAATATAAATGACACCGTCAAAATAATCTTAATAGTTCATTAATATACAGGTATGACAACTACATATTACCCAATACTGCCGGCAGTCTATCAGTCTAAAAATGTAACATGCCCCATATAATCCCTTCCGTTATAAAAACAGAATAAAAAATAAAAATAATAATAATAATAAAACATCAAATGAAAAATACAGCACCTATAAATAAGCAGAACAAAAATTTAAAACAAAAACTTCTATATCCACGTAAGATATGGCAATAAAAGAAAGTAGAATTAGGTACTTATAAGAAGCCATATAAAGAGATCGCTAAGGAAAAGGGTGGCAGTTGTGTGTAGGTAGGTGCAAATAACAAACCCACACAGACTTATAAAAACACACCTGTGCCACAGACTCCCACCCACTAGGACCAGGAGACTGGACCGGGCCCCGCCCATTCTCAAAACCACTCCCATTAAGGGGCTGGGTGACTGAGCAAGACCCCACCCCTTTACATAACCACCCACTGTGGCTCCTCACACAGGCATAGACAGACAGAGCGGGAGGCAGCGTGTGCCTGGAGGGGCTGTTCTGCTGTGTTGTGAACCAATCGGGCTTTAAGTCCACTGCAAGTGCGCCATACATCTTAAAGCAGGTCCGTTTAAAAAACTAAACAAAAAAAAAAGTGTCAGGATTTATCTTGTTGGGTCCCCCCACTAATCCCACCAAGCAACCCTTGATGTATCTGGATATCCTCAAAAGGTGGCCAGAGTTGCACAGAAAAACAGCAGACTGTTATTGGTAGGAGGAGATGAATTAACAACCGGGGCAAATATTTTCAAAGGTGGAGCATAGCGCCATCTGGTGAACACAGAACAAAGTAATCACTGAGATGTGGGAGAACGTGTCCAGTGCTGAAGACCCACATGTGGGTCCACATACCACCACCCCCCCTTCACTGCACTTATCAGTAGCACCTGTGCGCAGATGAACTCGCCTCGACGACAGCGAGACTGCGGAGGTCTGCTCAGCGAGGGAACCCGATCCAAGCGTCTTTCAGGAGAATTTACACAGGCGTGATAACGTACAGTCAGTCCTCTCACATTCGTTAATGAGAAGGGAGTCTGGATTAGCTCGTCTTTCCCGTCTCGTGTATGCAGAGAATACAGAGCTGGTTTTAAACCATGCGAGGTCTACGTTTCCAAAACGTTTGAGGTGGGTACCGGTATCAGTTATATGGTTAAGTATTTGTATGTTCTTAGGATTTATAATATTGTCTTTGTTTACAACTTAGCAGCAGTGAAGAGAAAATTATCGTGTTTTTCTGAAGGTTTTTTTCCCCCCTAAATTCCCCTTACGCAGACTCACAGATGACAGAGTCAACCTGCCCACTTATGAGTCACTTGCTACAACAGATCTACTGTTTCTTTAGCTATGCACTCAGTCACTGCGAACCTGACAAGATGGCTCCAATAAGTTCCTCTAATAGCACCAACGTGAATACGCTTCAGATACGAACAACAGGGAGATTGTGTAACAGAAAGTGAGTGCACCCGCCTTCTGTATAATGTGAAAACTTCCTCCAGGATATGCTTTGATATGCAATTCATCATTGTACATTTGATTGGAGGGGGGGGGGGGTGTAGGGGTGACATTTCAAGTTGATTGGTCAGGCAAGTGTCTATCAAAGATTTCTCACTGATGCCAATGAAAGGTAAGGTGTAACCGACAACCTCCCGACTTCTCAACCATGAGCACACCATACGGCGAGCTCGAAGGAATCATCCTGATATTTCTGCACAGGCTCGATGCAGAGTCAGCAGCCAGTGTGGGCGACCTCGCTCTGAATCGCGCCAAGTGCGGTTGCCTACCTTTGTTTAATCTGCGTAACGTGCCACCTATGAGCTAAAATAGCTAACCGTCTAAAATTCAATTTGCTTTGTCAATTAACATTAACGATATCAACACAGGCCTTTATTAACCAGCGCGCTCCGCTGCTGTGTGCGCGCGCGCATGACGAGCCTTGGTCTCGGGTGAGAATGAACCCTGACAACCGAGTGCAGTGAAACGAGCCACTCAAAACTCAAACTGCAGTCCTTTTCACGGGTGTCTCACGGTGCAGCGAACAGCCCTGCAAGATCTGTGACCACACGATCTAGGCATATTCTGCCATCAGTAAACGTTCATCCGTTTTTTTTGTCGCCAAATCGAGGGTCGACACAACCAGCGCTATGCTCCAAATAAACGTGAACCACCAATAGCCCTGGATCACTCACGAGAAAAATACAGCACGCCGGCTACCTCGGGATTTCGATTTTCCTGACATCACCCTCCTTTTAAGTTAAAAACGATGCGACTTTTCTCTGTGTTCTCCTGACTGAGTTTTAAAACAGCAACTGTTCGAAGTTTCTCGTACTTTTTTTTCGTACTCGCTCCCCGAATTTCTATTGCCGTTTAGAGTCGGCAGACTGTGCAATCTCTGAGGCAACTGAATCGCTATTTATAAAACAACAAAAAAACCCTGGAGGAATTAGGAAAAGAAAAGCGTCTTCCTGGTTGAAGAGTCCATGATGTCTGGACCATCCATGGCCATTAGATGGCTGCTTGTTGGGTTAAAAACGAGGGATGGAGAGTTGACGAGGTCCACCATCTTGATTCCGGGCCCTTCTTCCTGTCGCTCAGCCCGTGGGACAGCCAACCAAACACGCGATAGAAAAACTTTAAAAAAAGGACAGAACCCTATAAAACACACAAGGGGGGAAAAAAACCCAACAAACTGTAACAGTTATTCAGCTCGATAGTGTGAAAAACCCGAGATGACGAATCCCCTGCTCTCCAAAATAAAAACACAAAATCTCTTTCTCTTGATAGTTATTTTTCATCCAAACGGCACGATTTCCAAGGCTTTGCCCCTCATTGCCCCTGGCGTTTTCCCTCCCGCAGGATCGGCTGATGGTGTTGGAGCCCTGTGGCCAGCAGGGCACCTAAGTGCTTTTCTCGGTACTTTACGGTTCCCGGCGCTCTGGCAGATCGGGGTAAGGGCTGGCTCCCTCAGAACTCCCACTCGGAGGGCTCCTCGCGGCTGGCAGCCTTCTCTAGCCGGTGGATAATGTTGTTGAGGTTGGCGGCTTTCTTCTTGCGCAGACTGCTGTCTCTGGGGTTCCCGCCGGAGGGCGGCGGCGCCGCCTCTGGGAAGCTGAACAGGCCCGCGACGGCGCCCCCCCGGTGGCTGCTGGTGCCAGGCGCGCTGGCGTCCAGCCGGGCCGCCGTCGACACTCCCACGTCCTCTTCCTTAGCCTCCTTCTGGTCTCCCCCGTCGCCGGTCCTGCCCTCCACGGTGCCGTCGGATTCGGTTCCGTCGCAGCTGTCTCCCTCGCCCGCCTTGCACCCCGGTCCTGACGGAGAGCCCCCCGCAGCCCCAGCCTGGATCTCCTCGATGAACAACTCCCGGCGGATTCGGGATCTGGGACACGGAGGAGGACAGTAGAGGTGTTAAAACAAACAGTCTGGGACACAACGCTCAGGTCGCACAAATTCCTTTCAGTCCTGCGGAGTTACCCTCTCGGAAACCACTGAGCTCCTGATGGCAGAGAAGTCTCATTTGTTAAGCATGTTAAAGAGCGAATGATGAACATAAGCACGTTTAAGGACCAGGTACCAACTGAGGGTGCGGTCATCGTTTCAGCGTGGAACAGGCAGAAGCACCATCAGCTGACCTGTAGTTGTGGAACCAGTTGATGACGGTGCTGGTCTTGAGGTTGAGCTGGTTGGCCAGCTCCTCGATGGTCTTGGGTGAGGGGTAGGGCTTCTGCTGGTAAGCGCGCTTCAGAGCCTCCTTCTCCTCAGGGGCCAGGACAACACGGGGCTTCTTCAGGTGCTGGTGATGATGCTGGGGGCTACTGCCCTGGCTGAAGTCTCCCCCGGACAGGGCGCTGTCAGCAGGCAGGCTCTCACTCACCGAGCTGTGGCGTCGCTTCATGTAAGCTGCAGACACAGGAGCGCAGGGCAGGGGGGTTACGTTACGGGCGCGCTCCACAGTGTCGCAAAACCACTAAACACGCTTATACTCAAGTGGTAAGTCTATAGCTGAAAGAGGTGTATAAAAGCCAGATTGAAAGGGAACAAGGAAGGCAAACATAAAACGCATGCCCACCAGGGGGCAGTATCACACTACGTTGCGAATGTGAAGCGTTCAAGCCACAGCTAAACGGACGAGGATTTATCACAACAAAGGCTGCACATGAAATACAGCTAAAATTCCCCTCACATCGCGTTATTCGTTTCAGGTACAGAGTGCTTTTAAAAAGGCTCTGCTGAACAAATGTCACAAATTACAGAGACCGGTCCGAGGTCCGCGGGGGGGTAGGGCATTTATCAAAGTCACAAGGTCATCCAAACTGGAATCGGGTTCACACGAAAAACCTGCATTGCCACTGACTAGATGTCAGATGGAAGAAGACGTAATGCGGAGAAAATAGAAGAAGAGCGTTCTCATTCCTCGGCTCGCAATGACGGACAGACGGGCCCGATTTTCACTGGGTCACTTTGAATCCATTCCACGTGAATTCTTACTCTTTAAATTGTACTAGAACTGAACACAGTTCAGTCACAGTTCTGTGTGATACTACAACTCAAAGACAGAACAGAACTGCATTGGCACAGATTAAACCAGAAGGTTCCGGAAGACCAGGATAAAAAAAATTGTTGGATTTGCCAAGTAAGGCAACATTACATTCTGTAAGGCAAAGTACATTCTGCTGGTGTTCCTTGTGTTAAAAGCACAACGTCGTCAAACGGTTGTTAGTAGAAGGGAAATTAAAACAGCACAACACCACCTTGTAATATTTGTTACAATATTTAGTATCGTGTGTAAACTATACCCAAACTGACAACATAACTGAAATGCAGTCAAACAAATCCTATCAGGAGCTGCACGTCCACATTTAAATATCAGGCCTTTTTTTTTTCTCTCTGCTGTAGAATTCAACTGAATGGGATTTTTAACCCTAACCCCCGCTTTCACTGCAAGTGAATAATAAAAATAGATTGATTTTCACTGCAGGTAAGTACAGGTTCTTTTCCACTGCATGTTCTTCAGGGAACCCACATTTCCCCCTGCTGGTTATGGGGTGCCTTACACTGAACAGGGTTGGAATGGAAACAACAGTATGCTGGGATGGACAGAATACACGCTTTCTCTCCCTGTCCATACTGAAAGGCAGCTTCGCCGCCCGCCATCTGTAAACCCGAAAGGACCAGCAACGCCGATTTTAGCCCGCAGAGAAGTGTTAAACAGGCCTAATCACTCCAGGAATGTTCACTTAGCCTACTGAGGGGGAAGGAAGAGAGAGAGAGAACGGAAGCACTGGACTTTAAATAAGCGGACCCCGGAGATACTCAAACATGTCACATCTGATGAGAACGAGGACTGATCTCCCCGATCAGTTCGGACAGCGCTGGAGAACGCCTCCTACCCCGAGAGCAGGGGAAGGGTGCAGCTTATCTGGGGCCGGGGGACACAGCACTGTTTACAGAAAAAAAGAGCAGTCCCTCCTGCTCCAAACCCTCGCTGTACACACATCAAATCCAATCGCTTACCCCAGATGGGCCCACGCAGCCATGGCGACTCTCAGGGCCACGTAGCCATGGCGACTATCAGGGCCACGCAGCCATGGCGACTCTCAGAGCGACTCTCAGGGCCACGCAGCCATGGCGACTATCAGGGTCACGCAGCCATGGAGACTCTGAGAGCGACTCTCAGGGCCACGCAGCCATTGCGACTCTCAGAGCGACTCTCAGGGCCACGCAGCCATGGCGACTCTCAGGGCCCATGCAGCCATGGCGACACTCAGGGCCACGCAGTCATGGGAACTCTCAGAGCGACTCTCAGGGCCACGCAGTCGTGGCGACTATCAGGGCCCACGCAGTCATGGCAACTCTCAGAGCGACTCTCAGGGTCATGCAGCCATGGC
>JAOVYW010000032.1:1306869-1342941 GCA_025775045.1 Hiodon tergisus
CTACCTTGCTAGATACAAGCTAGACATGTTATCTGGTTGAGCTAGCAACCATTCATTGAAATTAGGTGTACTAATACGGTACGGCCTTGTACTAAGTGTTGCTAACTTTAACAAACCGAATCAATTAATTTTCACCTAAATGTAGGCCAACTGACATCTGGTTATGCAGATGCCGTCATTTCATCAACTTACCAGCGAGCGTGCTTGAGAAACATTGAAATGAATGGGGGTCAGTGCAGGAACCATTCAGTATTTGGAACTATCGGTTGCCCAAAACCCCACGTGACTTCCGTATTCTTCAATTCCAATAGAAGTCTATGGGAGTGTCGCGGCTCTCTCTGGGCGGAACTAAAAAATATATATATATATGACGCGTACTCTTCGTAACCATGAGGGTTGAAAATAATAATGTCTTCAAATTTTACAGCAGCAAGAATTTTGTCGTTTGTAGAATTTTTTGTAGTTATTACACACAAAGTAAAAGTCTTTGATACTAGAGACGAAAGTAGGGAATTTAGTTGAATAAGTCAAGTTAATGTTCTTAGCTGGCCACAGTATTTATGTAGCCTTTGGATACCTTTAAGAACTGTGTGAATTAACAGGAAGATACTGTCTAAATGTTAAATCCTCACTTCCAGAGGATTTGCATATGTTAAGTATCAACCTTATGAAAATTCGTTGGCAAGCACTCTTGGTGTGCTGCGAAGTAGTATAATGAAAAGTCCCAACGGCATAAAAAATGGGTTACAGAAGATGACGAAACTGATCACGGAGTTTAAATTCACAAGTGGTGAATTGATTTCGATTGCTGTATCAATTACTTTGTTCATTTCTTCAAAATGCTGTAATATTTCTGCAGATGTCTTCCGCCTGGGAACCGATGTTGTTGTGAGCGGCCATGGTAAGGTTGACACTATATTTATTCAAGTTGTTAGCGCTTGTAGGAGACTTGCTAAATTTTATCTTTGTAATGGAAATACTTTTTCCCGGTAGAGATTCAAATCATGAAAGTATAAGCTTATTTTCTTAATTTTTCATCGGTTTCGTTTTTGATCCGTTGGAAACCAGCAAAGTTTTGAGTAATTGGAAGTACTGGCTTTGCATTATATGTTTTTTTTAGTTTTTTTGTTTTTTTACATGAAAGTGATCACCAACCGATAACCACAGTCAATAGAAAGACAATTTCATGTAGCTAAAATTAAATTGATCATTTGCATGCAAAAATGCTATTTCCTCCAAGGTTGTTAAAATATAGACTGAGATCCATGACTTAAATATGTATTTTATTAAAGTACAATTAAAGTATTGAAGTGCAGTTCAGCTCCGGTACAAATATATGCCAAGATATACAACAATATAATTTGCAGTATTTGCCTTTGCAGTTCCCCTGAAATCCGTTGCATGTTATAGCGGTAAAGTTCTGATGTTTGGAAGAAGGTTGAATATCTGACATACATTTCATGCAGTGTCTCTGACTTTTGATCTCTATCTTCAGAGTATTCTGCCGGCATTCTTTCAGTTCAGGATCATTAAGGATGGAGTTGAAAGAGAAGCAGACACCACCTGGTTTCGATGCAGTTTTGTCAGCTGTGTAATATGTACAATTAATTTTGCCCTCTTTGTTAACCTGCTGTTGTAGTGCACAAGCTCCTCACCTACTCCTTCTTCCACGAAGATGTAAGCCTTCTACTGCTGAGCATCGCTGTGCTGATGCCCTTCAGCAGTAGCCTGGAGAAGAGTGTGGGCACTGTGCGCTTCCTGTACCTGCTGCTCTTGCTTTCTGCCTGGACCGGCCTGTTGCACACGGCGTTGGAGCTCATGCTGTTTGCCGCAGCGGAGCGGAGCCACGTGCAAGGCTTCGTCCCAGCATCCCTCTCCCTCATGGGCATGGCCACCATGCAGTCTCGAATGCGCAGGGCCCTCCTGCTGGGTGTCAACATGCCCATTGTGTGCGTGCCGTGGATCCTCCTGCTCATTACCCTCTTCATCCCTGGCACAGTCATCCTCTGCAACGTAATCGCTGTTGTTGTGGGAGAGCTATGTATCCTTGCCCTGGGCTTTAAGGCTTGCTTTTATGTTTGAGGTTAATATGGCTTCATATAGGTTAATATCATTTGAAAATTGTGAAGCTTATTATCATAATAATTTATATACAGCCTGAGCCGTAATTTATTCGTGATTAATGATGAAAAAAGAAAAACAAGTGGAAATTCTTGAAAAATGATTCCCCAGGGAATTATTCTGATAAATTAACCTATTGCATACCCAGGATTCCCACCCTCTAGTTGCATTTCAAACAGCCAATTACCGCCCTATTTGAAACTTCCTTGAGCACACTGTTATTAAGCACTGAGTAGATGAGTGTTCACATCAAAGTGTATCAAATTTTCCTGGGTTAGTATTTACTGGTACAATAGTCCTGAATGCTCTTGAAATATGGGTCCAACTTAAGTATAGTATTACTAGAACAACTTCAGCTGGTGAGTTGCGTTAAGTTGAAAGAGTTGGGACTGGGCCTTTTCCTTAATCTGTGCTTTTAACAAAGTTGGCAGGGGATGGTTTTCAGTCATGGACATGTCAATGGCCAGAGCTTCGGTTTTAGATAAGAAGATGCCTTTCAGGCTGTTGAGAAGACTAGGAGGCATAACATATGTACCTGCAACTGCTGAAGAGAGAAGAAAAACCTTGTACCCACCGTAAGTATTAACAATAGATGGACCACAGGATAGATGATGATTGTTAATAATAGATTATTTTGAAAGGCTTGTTGTACTGGTGTCCAGCTCAGTCTGATTTTGGGTCAGTCAGTTGTTTATGGAACTGTTTCTTAAGTTCCAGAACCGCAGCTTCAACTATATGTCAACACACGATAGCTCAGCTGTGCATCACTATGTTAATGCTTACATATCCGCTGGTCACGTATTTGTGATTTTCCTGTCGCTCACCCATTTCAGATGTTATCCAGCACCAGGGTCCTATCCAGTTCAAGCCTACGCCCCAGCATCGTCCATTCCACCCAAACAGGCTATGGAGGGTCTTCCCCAGATGTACGAAAGATGGCAGCATTCCACCCACACACAGGGGAGCTATCACCCACCTTCCTTTAATCATGGACAAAGCCACGGACTCAGTCACAGTCACAGTCACAACCTAGGACATGGCCTCAGTCACAGTCATTGGCCTACGTCGGCCGCCGGTCAGACCATCAGTCAGTGGAACCACACAGACTCTCCCTTCACCCCTTCCACAGAGTTTCCCCCTACGCTGGGAAATGTCGCTCTTCCCTTCCAATCTGGATTTCATGCAGACTTCCTGGGGCCGTCGCCAAGCATGGATAACCACGGAGCCCCTCTGCCGCCCTCTTAAGCAAGCAGGGATTGGCTACTATTATTACGTGGTCTGCAGTATATTTTCAATTCAGGAGCAATGTTGACAATTGTTTTTGAGATGACTTACAAAAAAAGCATGACACTATTATTTCTGATATAAAATAAAGTCTTAAGAAGTTTTAGTGTAAGGGTACACTTATTTACTTATTTCAAATTGTATATACCATTTGTCTTTAACACTCAAGTCACATTTTTTTGTATTTGTATATGCTTTCATTTAATTCATTTCTCTAATTAAATGACCTTTGCTGTGATGTTTGTGTAAAAGGAAAACATTATTTACTTGTTTTAGCTATCACTCAACGAAGATGGACAAACTGTTGAATATTGTCACTTCTGGTTGTTTACTATAGTACATCTGCGTCATTGGTCTGCAGAGCTCTGACAGGGTAGAGCCACCACAACTGCAGTTCATCCACTGTCAAGGGAGACCTGAACACCCACAACTTGATTGGCATGCAATGGGGAAAGCACCTTTGGCAGAAAGAATAGGTATAACCACAAGAATACACCGGAGCCACCGGCCCTCCATCAGTTGCAGTCAGTGCTCACATACAGGGTGTGAAGCACTGCTACTTGCTTTGCTGAACCAAGGCAGAATGATTTAGAGGGGCTCATAGGGAGCTTTAGACAACAGCTCAAGCACCCGGGTTATTCTCATGCCACATGTGGTTTATTACAAGGGTGCAAATGACAGGCCCTGACAACTTACCATGTGGCCGTCAACCCTGACGTGAGTTGTAGAGATAACTGAAGCAAATACCTTTAAAGTGTTAACAGATCCCCCTATCTCCATTAGAGTGCAGAAAAGGCAGAGTCAATGAGACAGGGCATGACAGTGTCCACCAGCCCAAAGAGACCTGGTGGATGTTGCTCTAGCAATATGCATGTCTCCAACACAGCTGTATTACGTCTGTGAGATCAAGTTCATCGGTAGCTAGGCCCACTGCTGTAGGGCCATTGGACTGGGGTGCCAAATGTGGCCTGCGTTTTGGGACAGGGGGTCCCTCCCATAGTTTCCCAAGCCGTTTTAGCCCCACTAGGAGAACTTTGTGACTACTACGTGTGACACTGTCTAGAACTTAGAAGCAGTGGGTAATTTCCTTTTTTAGCAAAGAGGTCTATGTTCGCTACTCTGAACCTGAACCATATCTGCATCACTACCGTTGGAGAGGTCTTTTGGCCTGATTTGTGAAGGCAATGGGTTTTATGCCCCCTTAATGGTAGACATAAAATACTGTTGAGGTATTGTCTGTCCACACCAGGACATGTGTAACGCCCTAACATTCTGAGACCTCCACCAATGGTCCCAGATCTCTTTCGCTTATCTGCCCATCCAGTGAGAAAGGCATCTAGATACCATCCTTCTTCTCAAGGGAAGTGCCTATCGAGGAAAGTATGGCAGTATAGGCCCTGTAAATGCAGGGTGGGTAAGGGAGACTTCTACGCCTCTTGTAAATACCAGAGGAGCTAGCAACCTTTTGAAGGGTAAAACAGCAGAAGTGAGTGAGTCACTCTCTGCCATAATCAGCAAATTGTCGGGGTGCTAGGTGCATGGGCACTCTATATCTTTCCCTCTGTCATGTGATAATGCACTGCATGAGGTCTGTGCTTTGGCCAGTGATGGTATAGTCACAGCCTCAAACACATCCATGCGTTTAGCCTGTGCATAAAGAGCTCTGTCTATCTCACAATCTGGAGGTGGGGGCATATCTCCTAGCGTGGCTGTGATCGCTCGTGCCTGTCATTTTTTAGGAGTGACATGTCATTTAAGTGTGTAAAATGGAAGATATGCTGTCATGGAGATGTAACTGTGGTGCCTTGTAGCTACTGCTCACCTCCAGCTTCTCCAGCGGTCTTGTCAGGTCCTGTACATTGCATCCACTATTATGACAGCATGCTACAGTAAGTTATCACTAACAGAAAAGATTGCTCGAGCAAAATCAGGCGCAGCGGCTTGCCTATGGTGGGTGGGGGTAAGATGCTGTTCCAGACCACAATCTGAACATCATCCAGATTATGGCAACAGCAGCCCCTGCATCATGACCCCTCTGCTTCATATGGCTGGAGTCTCAGTTCTGATTGATTCTCTTGCTCCAAATGACTTTCTATATTCCAGCGCTAGTGCTTTAGATATTAAATCCACTGTTGGCAAGAAGCCATGGCCTCCAAGTTATTACCACAGGTTGTCCATGCCTGATACTTGCTACACCAAGTTTAAGAGAACTTGGTACTGTCATAGTTGGTTGTGGCCCCTGCTTGGACGTGCCCTCCTTAAATCTCAACAGGCAATGACTAGATGGTGGATTGATTTTGCTGTTAAGGGGATGGCTGTGGCACGCCAGGTCTTCTGGTCGGTCTGAAAGCAGCTGTAGACAGTGACACAGGGGCAGGATGTATGCCTTTTATTCAGCTTCTCAAGTAACAAATGTAACCAGTACAATAAACAAAGGGGTATAAACTCAAACCAAATCGGTCAAAACCAAAATAAAGCAGCTTCACTCAACAGTCAACTCCATAACAAATAAGAATTTCTATAACGACCAAAACATGCCAACCAACAAACAGACTTTTCCAGTCTAACTTCCTCAAGACAGCCTTGCTGGACCTTTACGATTAGTGAAACCACACTCAGGCGCACACAAGATTGTACAATCTGTACAAGAGAGTTCAGGTGACAATTGTTCACCTGGTCCAAGACTGAAGCTTTATAAACATTTCATTGCCTTCTCACATGCATTTTTTTATTAAATCGGAAGACACAAAGCTGAATGGCGAATTGGCAGGAACTTTAAAGATTTCTGTGTGATGAAACCAAATGTTATATGTTTACAGGAAATGTGGTTAAAACCATGTTTGCAGTTAGTTGAGTCGATATGGTGTGACAGGGAGGGGGATGCAGGGACTGGATGTCCCACTTTTGAATGGGAAGGGTTGACTTTTTGGGAGCGTAAAGTAAAGGCTGAGACTGAGTGTGTGGTGGTAGAGATAAGTGTGGGTACGGATATGGTGTCATTTAGTATCCGTTATAATCCTTATCCAACACTAATTGGGAGGGTAGTAGCATTATAGAAGTAATCTGTTCATACCAGTTAGTTACAAATACATGGGGTCAATATATCTATATATAGCACTTTGGCTATTTTATTTATTAAGGGGACAGATTTTAATAAATTGGAAACTTAATGCTTTTGTGTCTTTTACACACGTGTCGGCAGAAATACCATAATCGGCGTTTCCAAGGGAAACTTGGCCCAAGTGTTAAAGGGTCCAGGAGGACTATTTAAAAAAGGCCCACATCGAATCCCAGTAAGCAGATGATTGTACAATTGACTAACTACATAATCATCAGGTGGATTACGACAGCCTTCATGACTCAAATACTGTTAATAAGACAAATATTGAGCTGACTATAGACCAACAAAGGTTGAGGCATTACTAGTATAACATTTATATTCGGGTTAAAAAAAGAACTTGTTATTGTTATCATTGACGGAGTTTATGTTTTTTTGGAAATCGGTATCAAATTTAAAACCATGCGCCTGAAACTTATATCTTATGCGAAAGTGAGTGTGTGTGTGTCACACATGATATGCAATAGCCCACCTTCATATGGTCCGACAAACCAAACGGTCAGCATACACAGGTCATTGGTGCAGGGATCCCTCAGCACTTCGGCCCATGATGTTGAGAGAATGCAGCACCACCAAGGCACTGCATTTATTGCTCCTTCTAAAAGATGAGTACCAGAGATCCCAACATGACCAGAAGGGGGTGCTAAGCTGTGTTCTTAGTAGCGAATGGTCCAGTGTCCAGCGAAAACTCAAACAAGGAAACCATGCTGTTTCAAAATGACAGACAATGCAAGTAATAAAGAAGTGTGATCCCCGTAAAGACAAAACTGTAGTGAAATGTTTTATTTACTCTGCAGATGCTGGCACCGGGTTTCCAGGCTTTTGTCCCAAAGCTTTTTTCAAAGAAAATGAATCACAAATTAAGGCTATAAAGTTTTTATTATTATTAAATGTACAGGGTTGTTAGGTGGAACGCAAAAAAATGGATTTCCCAATCTCTTTGGTAGCATAAATCCCAGAGAACAAAAGCATAAGGAGTTAGAAATAAGAAATTGAACATTGGGTGGGGTGGTTAGTTTTCATGACCCTTCACGAAGCGCAAAGAGAAAGAAAATGCATTGATACATTGTACTAACTAGCTTGAATTTTCAGAAATATATTGCTCTTTAGATGGATATACAGAATTTATTTAAAATGCTGTAACAATCATAAAGCCCCTATATGTGGCATGGATCATTTAGTGATGTAGTAACTATATCACCACAGGCTGAGGATAATAGAGTTATGTGGCAGAGGTATGTGGCTGGTGGCCTACATTAATTTCACACAATATAAAAATCCTTTTATTTTCCATGGCTATACATGAGCGCATTAACTTACTGTCTTATCGGCCAACAAAAATGCAGTACGTTTGGCCCAATAATAATAAAAAAAATAAAATAATTTAAAGTATCAGAAATTATGTGGTTTTTACATTCGCAGAGGCTGAAGTATCATAAAAAAATGACAGCATCTGTGCACCCAGAATGGGTACAAATCCTACCGATGCCTCAAAGAATTGGTTAAGTAGCATTTTCTAACCAAACCAAACTCTGCCGTTTTACTTGCAAAACAAATAACCGGCTACCCCAGACTACCTTCCCAAAATTATAACCAGTGATCATTTTGGTAATATTGCCTATGCAACATTTGTGACCCAAGTTTCTATGAAGCTACCCCACAGCACATCTCTCATAAACATAGCCGTTTGCTACGCTAAAGTGCTGCTACCACACAACTGAAAGCAAAGTGGTGCATTTTTATTATGTTGAGCCATAAGGCATGCTGAATCAGCAAAACTCTTGGATTTCTTACAACCTCTCATGATTGCTGGGTATGATTCTTTATGTTAAATCCTGATTAAACTTGCAAAACAGAATGGAAACAAGAGGGAGTAAACCAGCTTTGTACAAAATGAAAGAAAGAAAAAACAAATTGAAAGAGCAACTGGGAAATGTAAACTGCTTGCATCACAATTAAAATGGGGACACAAATACTAATACTAAGAAATAAAAGTACGTTAATAACATTTTTTTATGAAATGTCGGACCAATCACAGGTCAAGATCCCCGTCTTTACAGCTCTCAGGGCCTCTTAGCCTTGGACTGCTTGTCCCTGTACTTGTGATAGACCACGCCCAGTGTGGTAAAGAAGTTTCCCATGAATAAAACAAGGAAGGAACAGCCACACATGATCACCTGTGAAGAAGAGATGGTGGATCAGGACAGAACAAATGTAAAAATGTATTTGAAACAATTTTATCGATTATTTCAGGAATGTTGAACAATGCACAACAGAGGCCAACCTGCCACTCTTTCCACTCTGGGAGTTGAGCCATCCAGAAGAGTGTCAGTCCATTGTACAACTGCCAGAACTGTGACACACACACATACACGACACGACACGACACAGTGTCACAAGGTCACAAGGTATAACAGATTTAAAACAAACAATGTTCCCAGAGCTGGTTTCAACTCAAGTCTGCAAACTGCCCAGCAGAAGCCTGATAGAGACCAGCATCCAATAATAGCCTTAGAAAGATTATCTGTAAACATGGAATACTATTTAAGACCCTTTACGTAACCCTCCAACCAATGCGCTTCCTCCAATTGTAGTAGAATTCTAGAGGACGACTCGACGATATGTATCTTCCCAATAACAAATCTCATTAAGTGTGACGATGGTTTCAGATTATCAATTCAATGCATTGATGACCCAGAAAAATTAACTGTGGGGGACAGACTGCATGAGAGTGAAAAAAGTTTCAGTAGGGTGACAAAGGGTTGAATAAGCAGAACTACTACAAGCCAAGGCTAACCAATACTCACTTGACCAAAGAACAGGAAGGGGAGTAGAAATGTTAGGCCTCTCCACATCCAGGACTGAAAACCCTCTGAAAAAAGTAAATGTCCAAGCAGAGACCTGAAGGTCTTTCCAAATAACCATTTCTTGTATGAAGACAACATGAAACACTCAGTGGTCAGTTTATTAGGTACACCCATCTTGTACCGGGCCGGACTCTCCTTTGCCTCCAGAACGAGTGGATTGTTTTGGGGCATGGATTCTACAAGGCGTCGTAAACGTTCCACAAGGATTAATGCAGTCGAAATAGCATCACGCAGTTGCTGCAGACGGCGGTACATTCAAGCTGCGTTCCAGCCCAAAGAGGTTCCTTTGGGTTGAGGTCTGGGGACTGCACAGGCCACTCAAGTAAACTGAACTCACTGTCATTTTCCTGGAATCATTCTTAGACAATACATGATTTGTGACAGTATCCATGTGACGAAGGGTAAACTGTAACTACGAAGGAAAGCACCTACTCAGCAACAATATTCAAACGCGTCTAAACGCTGCTCAATTGGTATCACGGGATCTAATATGTACCAGGAAATCATTCCCCGCACATTATACCACTGCCTGTATCCTTGACACCAGGCTGGATGGTCCATGTGCTAAATCCTGACGACCCACTGGAGGAGTTTTCACCCACAGAACTGTCACTGACTGGATGTTTTTGTTTTTAGCATTTCCTGTATACCCTAGACACTGTCATGCGTGAAAAGCCAAGGATGACAACCAGTTTCTGAGATACTGGAACCGGCACGCCTGATCATACCACACTCAAAGTCCCTAAAGTAATTTGTTTTGCCCGTTCTAAAGTTCACTCAAACATAAATTGAATTCCTTGACGCCTGTCTGCCTGCTTTATATAGCGAGCCACGGCCTTGTGACTCACTGTCTGTAGGAGCGATCCACTTTCGTGAATGGGGTGGTATACCCAATAACTGGCCACCGAGTGCATTTACATGGCATATAAATGAAACATAATATAACACATTATCCCGTGGGAACAGGAAGGCCAACAAGCAGTGCCTTCCCTCAGAAGAACGAGAATGGCAGATGTAGGACCCGAAGGTCTCTCACTCACCAACAGTTATGTCCATGTTGCGTCTTTCCCCCAGCGCTCGAAGCCTATACAGACAGCCACTCTGATAGTAGTACTGGAGGAACTGCACAAAGCCTGCGCCCAGACCATCGACACAGACTTTAAACTTGTCTCAGTATCGAACAACTCATTTTAAACATACTTCAATATTGGTATATTTTATCTTTTGCTTAATTCGTTTTGAATTTTGAGCAATATACTGCCAATTCACAAAAAAGTATTTTAATAATTACAGCCTCGGCCATGTTGACAAAAACAACAGAGGTCTATCCGAAAAGCACCCAACACCTGTTACCATTAAAAACAATACATTTAGACAAAAAATGCCTGAACCAGTACAGAGTCAATTTCCTTTCTCGGTGACCAATTGAAAAAATACTTTTGAGTTAAGTTTAAAAGGCTGGCACACCAATGGGCTGAAGATGTATAACATCATGGAATGCCTAATAAAAGAGGAGGAAAGCCCCCAAAGTACCTTTGTAACGGTGAATAGCATGAAAATGGTTAGCGGCCCATTATTGGGTTAAAATCATTTGGGGCGAAGAAGCTGACCACTGTGTCCTAGCTAACCAACTGCAAATGACACCAATTTAGAAAAATCTATTTCAGCACTGAATGTCAATAGCATCGAGAGGCCACCGTTTATTTTGCAGAGTGAAGACATTTATCACACTTACTCTGGTACAGGGAGTGGGAAAGAAATTGGTTCCTGAACATCTGGTAGAGTTTTCCATCAGGCCTGTGGTAGGTGAAAATAGTGATGAATGCGTAGGCCAAAACTGCCAACAAAATTTTTTAAGACCTACACCAGAACTGTACTAACCAAATTAAACAATACTACCTTGCATTGGTTTAGGCAGGAATTTTACCTGTAATGGGGGCTTCCTTTAGGTAATACACAAAAGGGGAGGGGGCATTCTTGTGGAGATCTCTAGGACGTTGGCGAGTCATACTCAACTATGTCTTCCATGCAGTTTAATTTGTTTGTTTAAGCAAAAATGCTTCAGGGTAACAACAATTCTCCTATATTTCCAAAGGAGCACATTTACAGCAATTAGATTTTAGCGTAACAGGCTGATTTTAGTAGCTGACATTCTAAGATTGATGATGTCAGCGAGGTGACCTTTGTGGCGATGGCGCTGCACTGCCTTTCAGTACCCACTTATCGGAGATTAAACGGCCCGCCACTCACCAGGTCAGCATGACGCCGGAAAGGAAGGTGGAGACATAATGATGTAACACCCACCAGCCCTTGATTCTGGAACAACGAACGACAGACGACAGAATCCACGTATAAAATCAGGGGAATCTAGATTACTGAGTCTGGTTCCACTAAATTAAAATCCAAACTTCATTTGTAGCATAATCACAGTGCCCACTAATGTACAGCCAAACATGCAGTTGGAGTGAAATTCAAATGGGTTTAGTTCGTTTGACGAGGCATCACATCAACAATTTGTGAGTATCCCAACGCTGGATTGTAGTCACAACAAGATAGTACATTTGAAATAATTATGAAATATTTAATAGATTAGGCTCCAAAGAGTGTATGTTAGTGGGTCACAGCCGTGAAGGCCGGCCACAGAACACTTTCCCCCACCTCGTTCTATGGTGATCGGGCCTAATAAAGGTAGACTGACCTGGAGCCGTTGTTTATGAGGATGCTTTCTCGTATGGTGAGAGTGCAGTAATACCACACCAGCAGGAAGTTAAAGAGGGCGTCTAGGGCCCTGCCAGCAAACGAGACAGACACACAAACATCATTACTCCACCAGTTCAGACTCTGAGCTGAAAGGTGAATACACAAGGATTGCTCTGGCCTCCAAATGTATTTATATACTTGACAATTATTTTTGTTACAAGAACTGCCAACACTAAATAATAGAAGAACAGCACACCTTTAACAGACGACTTCCCCCACTAAACCAACATCCCTCTCAATGAAGTGCAATTATTAACATACTTTCTACAGCATTCATCTGTATGTCCCAGTTTTCCTTATTTATATCTTTATTTCAGTGTTCCCATCAATTTCCTTTTTATATTTTATATGCTCATGCGCTCATTATACTCATGCAATAGTATAATCTTATCCATTATTGTCAATTAAGTGAAAAAGATACATTTTGTTTTCATTAAAAAAATTCAATCCCCCAATCCTTTTTTCCAAAGACGGGGGTTTTGAGGTCTTTCGACACCCTTATATGGGCATGTACACAGGATTGTACAATCGAGAGGGATCAACCACAAACTTACCTAGAGCTGACCAGAAACCGGCAGGTGAAGGAGAAGAACAATAGGAGAACCGTGAGGCACAGTTTAAATTTCTCATATTCGTCTTTGTACGCGAATCTGAGGGGGAGGAGAAATGAATAAGATCCAAATAACAAAGAGGCAGCTCTGTGTCACACAGTTTGTTCTTCTAAGATTTAAGAAGATTTTGTAAATATACAAACATTCAACGAGGCGGCGTAGCCAAAAAGTTTAGGTAGAAAACAATGTTACGGGTCCCTCTTGTGGCGATATGCCAAATTGCTGTCTAAAGCGGTTAATACAGTACGTTTTTAAAAGTATGGGTGATGGTTAACAAGAATTAACTGATAACAAAATTTTTAAAAGTTAATACTTCTATAGTTCATGTTTAAAAATTGGTTAGTGAATCCTAAAATTATGAATCCATTTTCCAAAACTATAACCGACACTGACAAACTGCTTACTTGGAGTGCTTGTTGAGTAGCGTTACATTAACATTCCCCAGAACAAGTTTGAGATATAACCTGGAGAAAGAGGGAAAGAAATATAACCTTGTACACAAATTGAATACATTATTTTTACAGTTTTTGTTGAGCGCATAGTTGGAACTAAACCTTCTAAAATTAACTGATAAAATGTTCCACACACAATATTTGGATGTTGTTTAACTGTTCATCAATTATCCACCAGGCGAGTCTTTGAACTTCTTACAAAAGCCTCTGAAAAACACATTCCGTCTGACATACAAAACATTTGTGGAAAGTTAAAATTTGTTTACCCATTCTTCTTTGGTAGGAAAGCTTCCATTTCAAAGAAAATGTTTGGTCGCTCCTTCATAGAGACCTGAATTCCATCTAAAGCAATGGCTTCCTCTGAACTTACAGTCTTCCTGCATCTGAGAATGAAGAAGTTCAGTGCTTATAAATCTGTATGGTACTTATAACAAGGCAAGTACTTAAACAATGGCCCAAGAAAGACATATTTGGCTTGGAGTCTGCAGAGGAATCGCATTGTGGCTAATTAGTACCCATGAGAAAATTGCCCTTGTTAACTATGCAGGGACTATCAGAAAACTATCCTGAATTTACTTCCAAAAGTTAAATTAACTTAAAGTATAGCGTATAAAGGGGGGGGGGGTTGTCCACCTCTACAAATTACCTGGGACAACCACTGTTTACAGAATGCCCTACAGAGTACCCACAGTTCTCGCCATAATCATTGCTTGTCTTTGTAGCAGAATGGTATCATGCTCAAATCCTTAAGTCCCTGAGCTGAGAGCGGATAGTTCTTTAGAAGAGGACGGAGACAGGGGCAACTAGGATTTGAGAAACACCCACTCTTCCAGAGACGCCGACAGCTCCTTCAGTTTCTTCCTTTGCCAAGCTATTGAGGCCGAGCAGCTCTCCTGCAGCTTGGAAACCTCCTCCAGCTTCTGTCTGTACAGACGGTGAGTCTCCTGGATACAGGGGAAATACAGGGTCGGCACGAACCATGTTAAGCACAGTCATATGCTGCGTTTTAACAACGCTGAACAGAATTACCTCAGCTTTTTTCAGATCAAGTTCAATTAGGGTTAAATTTTGATTGCTCAACCATTGTTTCTGAAAAGTAATTGATCTGGAAATACAACTTTGTTATTAGTCTTAGTTAGTTATATTAGTATTGTGAGTTGCTCAATTTGACCTGTTAATAAATTAATGAGGACAATCATATTCTAAGAATTAGAAAAATGGTTCAATTATGCATTATTCACCTTTTAATCATGGAAAGGTAAGATCAGGAAAACAAGACAAAGAATGATACTGAAAATATATATATTATAGAGAGAGAATGTTACTGAACAATTGTGTGATTAAATATAACTAAATGGTATATTCCCATCGTTGTTATTTAAAATCACTAATTGTTAGTAAAGTGAGATTCTACTGCAATACAATCTGTAATGTAAATGTCAACAGTCAATTGTAACTTTGACCTTGTTTCCACATCTCTCAGAACTGTAAAGAAACTCGAATGTCAACAGTCACTTATTGCATTCTGGATTGAACACAGAAATAAATAATATATAGTTAATAATATCTGTGGGGTTAAAGACAAAAAAGAATTCGCCATCTGTATGAGGGAATTTTAGGCTCTCGCGTGGTTTCCTGATGTGGAACGCCATATGAAATAACTAAAAGTAAATTAAAAAAACATCTCTAAAAAAATTCAGCCACGTGATCGAATTACTATTAAATTAGCTAGATAGTTACATGTCATGTAAACCCTCTAATTAAATAGTCCTTCAACACTGAAGAT
This sequence comes from Hiodon tergisus, assembly GCA_025775045.1. Taxonomy (NCBI): domain Eukaryota; kingdom Metazoa; phylum Chordata; class Actinopteri; order Hiodontiformes; family Hiodontidae; genus Hiodon; species Hiodon tergisus. The sequence continues at coordinate 1,321,869 of JAOVYW010000032.1, forward strand.
CAAACCGTAGCAGGCTAGCAAACAAGATGGGTAAGTAAATGAACTGTTGACTAAACAATCGTTAATCTGACAAGAATTAAAACAACTAGGACCATTGCTATTATTGCTAACTGCCTGACGAACTAGAGGATTACGACTTCATCCGTATGACTATTACTACGTCCACTTGCGAGCTGCATAGTATTTTAGAGTTAGTCGACAAAACCTAACCTGAGCCTGTTGGTACTGCTTTTCCAGATCCTTCCATTCTTGCAAACAGTCTGTTAAACTATTCGAACTGTCTAACATCTCCGCAATCTCTTTGGGCTAAAAACGAAAATTACTATTTCTGGACCACAGGTTGCTCAAGAAACCTTGACATCTCCACGCCTCTTCCAATTCTGGCGACCAATAAAAAGACAGATCTCAAATCCTCACCGCACGTAAATTTCGACCAATAGGCGGTTAAAGATATAAGGGAAGATGGAATTCTGTCTTGTGTATTTGTAGTTATGAGTCGTCCTGTAACATTCGTTTATGTCGTTTGATCATCCAACAATATGTCAATCACTTGACATATTGACAGGTAAGTTTTAAGCGCTTTTAGGAGACAGCTGTATCATCGTACAGGTTCTCTTGTTGTATCCGCGTTTTTATTTGAAACATGAAGCCTATAATAAAGGTAATTCAGTTTGGTTTTCCTTTTTATATTCAACACATTATTTTTGGGGACCAAATTTAATTAAAATTAATGAACAAATATTCAACTGCTGAAGGCATCTCCTGAAGACTTCTGATAATTCCAGAGAATCCAATTTATCGACAGTTATAGAAGTTAGAAGGAATTTTATTTTTAAATTACTTAAAAATTAAATTGCTTCATGGAGATTTAAAAGAAGGCCTGTAAAGAGTTAAGCACCTCACGTGTAAAGTCATTCTTCGTTTACACGCAAGGTACATGCAGGTGTGGCCGTTTTGCATTTAATTACACCTCATTCTGTTTACATTTTGATAAGGCTCATATCAGTGCCATAGACTTATGATCCTATTGCAACACAAGATTGAGAAACCAGAGTGAGTTGACAGCACAGCCGAACTAAATTGGGTCTCCAGGGCCTGGATTGTGAACCACCGCTTTATAATTAGACATTTCATAGAATTATACGCACAATTGTCATACGTAATCAGAAGGCACTAAGTATTGTTAATGGTAGTCACAGAATTTGCTCTTTAGATGTTATAGAGCATTTTTAATCATCATGAAAATATAATTATAAAGCAATTTAGGAAACAAAACCAGTATCTCTGTCAAAATTTGAACCTACATCCTAGTTCAAAATCAAGCGCATTAACCAATATGCAAATATTGTTTCTATCTGCTGTGTTTTCAGTGAGATATTATCAAACTCCACCCTGACCTTGACTTCTGCCCCATCTTGTTCTTCACTGCTCTTCTTCAACTCATAACATTAAAACATCTCCCTGTTCTGCAGCTCAACTTCTTTGAGTTCTGTCATTCCCTTATCTTTCATATCCTTCCTACATAACATAAACTTTTAAGTCCTGTCCGGCAATTGTGAAATAAATGTTCTTAACACTGTTAGATTGAAAATGCCTTGATTTACCTTTCCCTGAATGAAAATTCCCCTCATAACATAATCTCCTTTTGTTCCACCAAAGTTCCTCATACCACACTGATCCCCTTCCACATGCAAAAATTATGTCAAAAGCTTCAATATTCAAACTATATTAGAGCTGCAACAGCTCCTGTTATTTCCTTCTCAACGACTGACTGACCCATCTTTTCCTCAACAACACAAAACCAAGCTACAGTGCACCAAAGACTCTCCTAATTGATATTTCTGCCATACCATACCACCCATACACTTGAAACAATAAGCCCTTGATGGGGTCTATGATGTGATAAATGTTGCTGTCAGAGGTCTCTTCACCAATCTACGCCACGTCTACGGGCTGCATTGTCTGCAGTGTGTAAAATGACAGGTAGTTCAAAGGATATTGGATTAAAGGAGACTAATTATACTTCTTTAAACCTCCCTGTATGTGTTCGCAGGATCTGGGATTCATTAGTGTAATTGGCAATTCCAAATTGGAAAGAAAATGCAAAACACAATTGTAATGTCCACAATTCTTCAAATGACTTTATTGATGTGCATTTAACATTTCTGTAGTGGAAATTCCCCAAATTCAGATGACATAGAGTTTATGATACTCACAATACATGCTTTAGGAGGAAAAAAAGATGAAGAGCGCTGCTGCGGTGACTATTCCACCCGGACTTCATTTAGTCTTCAGAATCCTCTTAGTAGTTTGGCTCTGCAATGTCAGTCATTCTCACTCCCAGTGTATGCAGCTCCCAGTCAGACAGTTGTTGCACAAACCCCCGGTTTGGCCTCATTTTTGTTTTGCATTTCAGCACATGCGCCCAAGCATCCTGCAGTAACCAGCAGTTAAGGGGAAATATTACTGAAAGCCACCATACTCAGTAACTGTGGCTGGAGCAGTAAAGCATTGCTTTACCAGATGAGATGACACTGTGTTTCGTAGAGACTGTGTTGGTGACACTTGCCTCCAGAGTGAATTTCAGGTGGTGCACCAGGAATGCCATTGTCACAGTACTACAGCGGCTAATGCCCCGCCTTGAAAATATCAAGACCGCAGAGCCAGCATTAAGACGAGGACCTAAGACACGGGAAAAGACAGCAGGGCTGCTACTGGAGTCAGTGTGCATTTATATACAGTACTGTGCGGTAGTCTTAGGCACCCTAGCTTTTTTTACATAAATTTAGTGTTTGATATTTATGTTTTGTCTTCTGCACTAGTGTATAAGTAGAATAAAACTAATTTTATATTTCTAAACACTCTTTTTCCAAAAGAAGACCAAGGAGTTCTGCAACAGATGGCTTTGTCTCCATTGAGCCCTGATCTCAACATCATCGAGGCTGTCTGGGATTACCTAGACAGACAGAAGCAAGCAAAACAAAGTCTGTAGAAGAACTGTGGAAAGTTTTCTAAGATGCTCTCCATGATCTACCTACTGATTGTCTTATAAAACTGCACGACAGAGAATAGAAGCAGTATTTAAAGCAAAGGACGGTCACACCAAATATTGAATTTATTTTTTGGTTGTTTTCGTATTATTTACTTTATTTTACGTATTTAGCGTTTACTGCCATTTATAGTTTTTATTTTATATTTAGAAACTTTTTTCATAATTTTTTTTTACATGTGCCTAAAACTTTTGCACAGTACTGTATGGTATCAAATAAAGTTACCAAATTCAGATTACTAGGAGTTATAATGCCACTCATAAATGGCAACAATCAACAATCAAATAATTATTTAATTTTTTACAAAAATAAAGGCAGTTTCTCCGCTTATCCAACAATATTGTACCTGAGTTAAATTTAAAAAAAATTTTTTTGATTTTGTAGATAAAATAAGAAAATGAAGCATATAGCCAACAAAACTTACTGATAAACCGGCAAACCTTTTCAAAATGGCCATAAAGATCAGCCTCTACTGAGTCTGCCACAGGAATATGTAACATCATGCAGTTTTCTGCTTCAAATCTGCTTTGAAAATATAAAATGATGTCAAGTATTACTGAATTTGTGCAAAAGCTCACATCAAAAACATCCACAAGTCACTACTTGAGACAAGCATTTTTGACATAAAACCATGAACAAGACTTCCCGATTGGCTGAATCGGTAAAGGTACTTTAGAGTCCTATGACCTGAGGTTTACTGGTTCGAATCCATCATGCGTCATTTGTCGATTGTGACTGGGAACACACAGAGGCGGTGCCTAATAGGCAGTGCACTGCCCGGGCTTGGTGGGTTAAAACTCTTGGCAGGGTTTCTCTAAATTCATCACTAATGAGCATCACAGGCGCATGCAGGCTCTCCTTCAATCGGCGCTGAACCTCAAAAGACAGACTATGTAGCCTAAAGAGTATTGGGTGAGTGGGTTAAAGAGGAATACAATCAGATGAGACTAGTTGTACTTCTTCAACCTCCCTGTGTGTGGCGGCAGGATTTGTGGCAACGAGGTGAAAGCACTAAAATAATTGCCGATTCCAAATTTTTAAAAACAAAACGTTTGCTTACACATGCTGGGTGCCTTCAGAGACATTGATGAGGGCGCTCAGTTTGAGATCTTTGTGGAATTGAAGATTAATGGCTTGTGTGTAATCACCCATGTACAGCTGGCCTGGCAGGATCTCTACTGGGTAGGGTTTCAGGCTCTCCAATTCCTGCAAGTAACATCACAAGCATCAGGCCTCATAGGTCTGGAGCTTATATTTGAGAAAACTCAGCATCCACAAGGAAACAGAATCATATTCCATGGGACTCTGGTTTCACTGTTGCCAATACGCAGGCTGGCAAAGGGTTATGGATAGAGGTAATTGCAAGTAAGCAGTGTGGCAAAGGGTCGCAGCGGTTGAAGTGTGTTAAGGGCTTAAATGGCTTGCAGACTTACCTGTATAGTGTACATGATCTTCTGTGTTCTGAAGAAAGGGTAGAAGGCTGAGAATCTCTCATAGCCACCTTTCAGAATCTGAACCGGATGTCGGCTTGATTTTGCCAAAATTTCAGCACATTCAATAGCTGGACCTACATGATCATAGCAACAATATTAGTATTTCTAGGACTGTTTTTTTTAAGTACTACAAACATGTAAGCAACAGTCACCCCTAAATTAAGTATCAAAACATTTCCCCGTGCAACATCAAGTTTACTGCTCTAACTAGGCATTTACCATACAACGTAATAAGTTATCAGGGAGTATAGGTTATAAATACAACGAAAGCAATGTTTTTTTGTGCTTTGTTTCACAGTAATATAGTCATTTCAGTTTGTAAACAGACACCAATGCAGTAAGTAGAAAATATAAATAAAAATCTATCTTGTAACATAATAAGATACAGGCCACTGACTTTCACAAAAGAATGTGTAAATTACACATTCATTTGTCTCATGTATTTTCTGTGCAATTCGCTATGCTTTATGCAATATGCTTGTGTTGCAACCTTTAGAATCTTACTACATTTACTTAATGGCATCCTTTAAGAAGGTTAAAGAGAATTAATATCCTTTTAAACCCTTCAACTCAGTTTTGATACATCCAGTTACAGTCTTGTTCATATTCATGTTTTCTTTTAAATATAATTAGTCATATGTATGTTTTATGTCACCTTTAACGACAACCATAATAATGACATAATTATGTTGTTTTTTTTAACATTTGAAATTGCTAATTATTTTTTGTATTTTCTTCCCAATTTTGAATCACCAATTGGACTTGTACATTTTGGCTTGTACCTAGGATTCCTGCCAGCGCACACAAGGAGGGTATGACCAATCTCCTCCAATCCAAGTCACCTATCTCTTTAACAGTTTGTAGACTACACAGCTCACACCAGAGGTTCTGTGCCAAGTGAAGGAGAGGCACGTCCAGACAAGCGCTTTTACAGACTAAGCCACTTGGGAGGCCTTAAAAATTCTAAGTTTAATTAGTTGTGATTGCAAAGTTCTACTCACCTGAATCTTGCAAGGAACTGGTGTTACTGTCATACACCACACAGTATTTCAGACTCTCAACCTCCACACCAACAGGCAGTACAAACTTGCCATCGACGTCCTAAAAAAACAATCACTCGATTAAATTTTGATGTTCTGAACAAATGCCAACAAATGCTCACTTTCCCCAGATCAACAAAAGCTTTGCATAAAATAATCTGTGAAACTATTATGATGATTTATTGACTTAGGAGCTCTGAGAATACCAATTTTGCCCCTTTAGCAGTTATGATGTGGCTCTCATTGTATTCATCTTTAGATCGTGCATCTGGAAAAATAACACAGACCCATGTTATCAAAAATCCTGTCACAAACACACAAAAAACAAAATGTATTTTGTATAGGTGTGTTTATTTGGTTTAACAGCTAAAATGTGTATTTCCACAGCAAAGAAGGTATATATCACACACAGATATGTATCACACATATAATTTATGAACCATATTATTACAATTTTGAAAGGGATATAAAATTACTTTGAACAACAGCCTTGTCAAGCTGTTCCTTACCAATTAAACACAGGTAGTGGAACTCAGCCAGTCTGGATACACGGGTGTATTGATTCAAGATGTTGTAAAGCTCTGACACTTCGCAAAAAATCATTCCAGCCATTTTGAAATCTGAAGATTAATTGGCCAACAAATAGAAATATACAAGATAAATCCTGGCACAGAAACTGCCAGAAGAACACGCCTTGGTAATAAGGTAGCCCGTAGTAGATTATTGCATCTCCTTTCATGAGATGCAGCAAGTATAATCTTAGTGGTTAAGATGCTTATTATTTGCAGTGTCCTTTCCTATTTACATAATGGGCAATTATTCTATTAGATGCAAATGCAGATGCAGCACACTGTTATTGTTGTGCAATCATCTACAAACTAAGATGCAGCACAATTTTAATTTAGTTTGAATTAAGTCATGGTGTTTTATCACGTGCTCTTCCTTAGCATTTAAACGACTCTCTGGAAAAGGTGTCTATAGTGCTTTCACCCTTCAGTCCTACTGTTGCATGACTTCTTTGTTAACTCCAAGCTTTGCAACTATGCCGTCCTAGCTGCTTCTAGAGATCCCAATCCCTAATAAGCAAAGCAATGAGGTTTCGTTGACGTTTGTCTTTTTAAAAAAAAACATTTGTGTCACGAAATTAACGAATTAATTGTAATTTATGTGGCTAACGTTACAGTTTCAGGTTACCTACTAATAAAATATTCGTTAGTGTTACATTGAAAGCTCAACTTACCGTACTGAAAAATATGTTTGCTAAATCTGTTTTAAATTTAAACAATATTTCAGTCAAAACAGCTAATACGCGGCTTTTGATGAAACGTACCAAACTCAAGAGTATCTATACACGAGTTTGTTTTAATGACGTATTTCTGCTGCCTAGGAACCAAACACAAGGACTGCCATTTTTCCCCTAGTGCGATCCAGCGGCTTTGAAAAAGAGTTGCGACACTGCTTTAGACTTCTGTTGTAAACCGGAGAATGCGGAAGTGACGCGTGTCGTCTGCAGCAGATAGTTCCAAACACTGAGGGAGTTCCAGACCTGAACCCCATTCATTTAAGCGTTTCTCAAGCACACTCGCTGGTAAGTTGATAAATGACTTCATTTTTTGACATTTTAACGCATTAGCTGACCTCTCATGAATCTAGTCAATAGTGATATTTTATGTAGCCAACTTTAGTTAATGTTTATCGTTTGATAATAGCTAGTTAGATTCTAATTAGCTAACGTGAGCAACACTTCACTAGCTACCATAACCAAATATCAGCTGGCCTACATTTACCTCAAATGAATTTCAGTTATTGGCGTTCGTTAACAGGCGTTTAACTAAGTTTATCTTCTGTGATTAGAGTTGTTGTACAAGTCCGTACTGTATTAGTACACCTGATTTCAATTAATGGTAGCTAGCTCAACTAGATAACATGGCTAGCTTGTATCTAGCAAGGTTGTTCCTTGGTTAATTCAGTCATTACACACATTGTTTGTTAGCTAATGCATCAGGCATGAGGTTGAGAATCTCAGCAAAGCACATCTGGGCTGAAAGAAAAAAGTTCTGCCAGACGAAAAGGGCAAAGATGGCAACATATTGGCCTAAAACAAGCAGTTCCCCACCAAACTTTGATTGTTGTCATGGAGGAGCTTGGTCTGACCTTTGTTCTTACAAATGCCCCAACACCCAATGGGGGAGGGGAGTGTTTATAAATGTTATTGTATGTATGACTATGTTCTTTCGATGCCAATAAATACAATGTTTAAAAATAAAAAACTTTTTTAAAGATCGATGTCTTACCATGGTTGGCTGTGCGGCATTTGGATGCACCAATCGGTCCGAGAAAGGGATCCGGATGTATGGCTTCCCAAAAGATACTGACAGGAGAAAAAAATGGTTGACCCAAGCCAGCAGAAGCAACCTGACCATCACGAGAGACTACAATAACAGAAAACTGTGTGCGGTAAGTTGTGTGTATACTACGCATTTGGACATTTCACTTGTGAATCAAGGTTCAGTGTGTGTTACTGTCATATGTACATGACTGCAATGAAATTGTGATTGACAATCATGGGGTAATATCTGGAATATGTGTGGAAATTAAACTCATAAGCCACTCTGCAGGCACATTTTGAGGGAGAGCAATTTACAAGAACAAAAAAAGGCCAGCTGAAATTGAGGGCGGATGCTGTTCCAACCATATTTCTGCATCGGCCTGAGCCAAAGAGGAGGAAGGGTCCTGCAGTGAGAAGTACCACAGAACATCCAGTACATGTTCATGCAGTGGCCAGTGACCACACGTACTGTCCTAAAATGAACTTTGGTATGAATAATGTGAAGTCATTATTTATATATTTATAATTTAAATGAATAGCTTACGCACTCTCCCTGTAACACTAACAATGCCATGTCATCGTTTCAGAGATAGAGGGGGAAAGTGAGAGAAGAGAGGACAAGGAAGGTGAAGACTGTGAGGAGATTGATAGGGACATACCAAAAGCCAGTGATCGTCATATATAATAGTAAAACACTGACCGGGAACATTTTTCTGCAGAGTAAGTACTTTTACTTTTGGTACTTAATAAACCAAAAAAAAGTAAAAGCTCTGAATACATCTTCCACCACTGTCTGCTTCTTGCAGTGGAATGCCTTCCCCCAAAAATTCAAGTAACTACAGCATTACTTGTGGCGTGAAGTTTAAATGTTTTGGTTTTGACCAATCATCATCCAATTAAGTTTATTGAGCGCTCATGGCCAGATGTCCAGATCCCCTTTCCCTCCTACTGTTGCGGTGTAGGAATGCAATGGCCATTTTGAACACTTTTATGCCTTTCCTGGCCTGCTTTCTGCCATCTTTCTCTCCCTGGATATATTATATAATAAAATGTTTTATTGAATGCAATTGGGTGCCTTGTTTATGTTGCACAATTGACCAAACTCCTTTCTTGGGTTAAATTGAGCAGTTGCTTGCATTCATTGTTAGTTAGTTCTTGTGCATACTTGTGTGAATGTCTTAACATAAAATAACATTAGGACGTGAGTAATTACGTTATGGGAGCAATCGCACTTCCCTACAAAATTAAACACAGAAAAACTGATTAATGCGGTCTCTCCATCACTCCCCGGAAAAAAAATGCTACAAAGTAATCAATGCAGATTATGCGTTATTAACCGAAAATTGCTGCAGATATAGTCACTGACGTCGCAACTCTTTCAACGGCGCTAGCGCGATCTAAAGTCTAAAACCCGCCCACTTCTTGAAAGAAATGTCCTTATTTAGATATTTCACCTACTTTGCGTAACACTTTGTGTCACGTGGTTCATTGGCGTTCTAAGAACTATGGTATTTCACCGAGGCTAACTGTCATGTAGCTCTGTTTGAAAATGGTGTCAAACAGAGATACAAATACCTCTTTTGACAAAAAATAAAAGGCAATTAATGTATCTGTGAATCTGCAACTGACATTGAAACTTTTCATAGCAATAGGGAACATTATATTATCAAGAAACCGATCCATATATTCTTAGGTTAATCAATGACGCATATTATCGCAGAAGTTATCATTTAGGAGTCTCTTCAATGCAGGATAAACAATCACGAAATACCAGTACCTTTACCCTCCAGCATAAACTAGTTAATATAAATGATTGAGAAAAACCTTTCTTATGATGGTGCTGCTCTTTGACTTTGGGTTAATTGCAGTTCGTCGCCAACTTGCCGTCACCTATCGTGAAGGAGTGTGAATTGAATTAGACCAGACACTCTGGCCCAACTATTAAGACCCGTTTCATAAAATAATTTCAACAGATACTTAAACAGCAGCTAGACACATTACAAATAACGCCACGTCTAGTGACAGAGTGAGGCAGAATTATCTTGACAGAAGCTTTTCAGAGAGGCAGGCATTATCCAGATATCTAAGTGATAATATTAGGTTATTTTAATAATTTGAAGAGTTAATACTTTTTATTTCTTGAGGAGCATAATAGTACAGTGGTTGCATGTACATATACACTAATACCCCGGCTAAGGCTAATATCCGACTATGTAAAAAGTAACGTAAACACCTTTTATCTGATATCTTTAGTCGGGGTCTTAATAGCAGTAACACACCAAATTTCCGCCCAACACTTTTAATCTGGGCATGTTATCAACTTTGTCAGTTTTTCATGTTTGTTAAATGCGTTTATGTCTGACTACGTAACGTGCGCCAGGTCTTTTATAAAGAGAAACCCAGCTATTTCAGCGATCGCATGTAAACAAGGTTTTTAGTGTAATCGATGTATGGCTGTGCTTGTAAACACTTCAACACAGTCGAATTACTGCCAAAGCCTGATTTTTTTCCATCAGATGTTTTGTTGTGCGTGTGGGCGCACTCCATAGGCTGCTAGATTGGACACGTTTTCAAACAATATCCGAATGCATTATATCAATTTGTTAAAAAAAACTTGCTCAGGATTTCTACAACATAGATTATATATTCTAAATGTAAGTAAAGATCTCAGGTTACTAATACCTTTAGGAATTATCTGGTGAATATAATTCTTATGCCAGCCATCATTTTATAACAAAGGTGTCACTTTTATCAATTGGTGGATATAATTAAGTTACACACTTTAAATGTTAAGCAATTGCCTGTAGCTACTTAGTCTAACTATTTAAAATCAGATTATTCTTCCTTTCTTTTTAAGAGATTAAAATTTTTATGTTGTTGATTTCACTTCAGGGTATCACCCACCTCTACTGTATAAAACTGCACTCCAGTGACAACACGAAGTAGTTTATACTCTACCGAAACCGCCTTTCTTAAGAGCCAATCAAAAGCTGTCACTTTCAAACTCTGATTGGTTCGAAAGAAATTCGTTTAAACTTTGAATGTGGAGCCGCTTGGTTATTGAATGCCTTTTGCATGGTATGTATGACGTTCATTTTTTTAAATTTATATATTAATTACCCTTGGTTTTAATATACATTTTTACCTGACAATAATAAAAATACAGGGAAATATAACTAGCGATTTCATTATACCTTCTCGTTTTTTAAAACAAATTGTGGATGGTGTCGTATCTATGTTGCAAACGAACAACTGTGCCATCGTTTCATATTCTGAGATTGTAATCCACGTCATGTGATGAAAATTATTGCGTTCTACTTGTCTTGATACATTCACAAACCATTGGCATTTCGCTTGTTATTCGAGTTTTCCCCCACAGTTTAATAATTCGGCATTCAAGCAACCCTGTTAGATTTTTTTCCGTGTTCATCGTTGTTTTCTGTTATCATCCTCAGTGCATTTCCCTTCTAACCATCAAAGGTTTATTTTGTAAGGTGGTTATTGTTTTAATTTTCTCTCGCAGTTTATCAAGAACATCAAATTTTACCCCTAAAGTCGGACCCAGTGTTCAGTTTAGCATGAGATTAAGTTTATTCTGAAAATGTCAGATAATAAAAGTCTAAGCGAAATCTATATTGGATTGTTATAATGATAAAATGAAGAAATATTGATTCCATTCGCTAATGATTCACAAAATAATAGTACACACGAATAATACGTTCAAAATATTTATATAAGTATTTTATTTTGTTGATGCTTTTTTTTTATATATATATCCCCGCTTCAGAAACCCGTATGGCATTTACCAATACCGTATGTGCTTGGTGGTTCGGAGTGTGGTTCGACGGCCGGCTAATATGGGCATATACAAATGTTTATTTAATTTTTTACTTTAGATTTTAAAGTATTGTAAATGGTTATATATATACACACACACACACACACACACTATCACCCTGTAAGTAGGCTTCATCTTCTTATATCTGTTTTATCATTTCTGTTAAGTGGTCTGCCACCTAAAAAACTGAGAACCACTGATCTCCTCTATGTAGTTTTTCTCCGAAGTCAAGTCCAGATATCCCAAAATTCAAATAATCAGTTATTTAATCATTTTTACTGATAAGCTTATGTGTTTTTTGAGGTCTACAGGGGCCAAAAGCGGTAAAACATTTTCCAATTATCATGTTTTTGTCTTATCTAGGACGACATGCATGCAGGTCCCCCTGTTAATGACTGAACCCACAACCATGCCATAGAATGTAAAACCATAGCCCACGATTAACTGCTGATAACACTGACATCTGACTTTGATGTACAGTTGTTACATTTAACTGTGATAGCAAGGATATGTTGTGGTTTTAATGTATTGTCATACAAGAACTCATTGGGTACAGAGAAGAAGCTGGCGACTCAGATTTTGACGCAATTGTTAATAGGATATTGATGGACAATGAAAATTATCCTTGCATTACACTAGTCGTGCTTTCTAGTTAGCGGAGCATCAGAGTCTCACTGCTGCTTTCTTTTTCTTCAGGGATTTTATCTGCGGCATGCAGCGGCACAAGAGGAGGACCAGCAGCAGGCATTTGGCCCTGAGGACCAAACGGCAACAAAGAGCACGACATTCAGTCAAAACTACAAGCTCATGGTGAGAACTTTTAACTGGGAGTCTTTACGGTCTTTGCTGGCCCTGCCAAATCATGTTATGGTATAATTTTGATATGATCCAAAGTAATATTGACTTATTTTTACCTTTTGTTTAATGTTATTAGCTTTGGTATTGAATAGGAATTGAAGGTAAAACAGAAAAAATAACCATCCATATACTTATTGGTGAGAGTGGACAATAAAACCCCATTAATGGTGATTATATATTTATTTACTTTAGTCTCCTTTAACTCCTTCCAGTTGTTCAGCCTCTAGTCCAGCCTTTCCAGCCAGCCTCGTTTCTAAGGAAGATGTCAGTGTAAAGACCAGAGAGCTGTGGGCTCCAGCGATTGGTGTCACGGTGCTACTGCAGGCACTGGGCAGTGTGTGTCAAGGCTGGAGAATCAGGTTTGCCCAGGTGTGTGTTCGGCAGTGCAATTACAAATTCAAATTCATTCTTTAGATTTTGTTCTTTTAATGCTGTCCTAGCAAAAGGTTTACGCAAAACATGGCTTCCACAACGTTCAAGAAAAAATGCTTATTTTTAGGCCCTTTTAGCCAAAGGCTCTCCCTTCCTGACACCCTTATTGGAACAGGTGTGTGCTGGATTCCTGAGTTCCATGTTCTACTGGCGAAGATATGCACAGCAGTTGAATGTTCTTCAGCAGCAGGTGGCGGAACTCCAGCGGGAAATGAGCCTCCTGCAGTGTGCTTTGAAGGTTGGACAGATTATAAAACAAAAATGCCATAGAAAGCAATGCTTGTAATCACTTTTTGAAATCCAGAAGTAAACTCAAACAAATGCAGTAGCACTACAGATACAATACTTATGTATGTTTTAATTAGTATAATTGAAATGTCCCTCTCCTTTGCCTCTCTCTGTGCATCAGTCAGGGGGTGAAGTCAAGGCTGTGTGCTGCTGTCACAAGGTGGGATCTGTTGATGCAATGCAGTCAATGATAGCTTCAGTTACTAGTGGCTGTGGATCTCCTGTGGATCCACGTCCTCTAATTACTCCTCCAGCTCCTCCACCACCACCACCTCCTCCTCCTCCTCCTCCTCCACCCCCATTGCCAATGGTCAATCAAAAACCACCTTTGATAATCAAGAAGAAAGCAGCATCTAACCTTCAAAAGGTAACAAATAGTTAACTAATATAACTATGCAGATTAGGAGATGCACAATGAGACTGTGATATGTTTCAGATTGGTGTTTTACTTCAGGATTAGCTCTCAGCTGAATTGAATTGTAAATTGGTATGATCCTCTTCCTGCAGAGCTCTCAGGAAATGCAGGGCTGCCTTGTCTCTATCAGGGACTTGCGGGCCGTGAAGCTAAGAAAAGTAACTGACTCCAACCGTAAGCAACCGGTAAGAGCTAGACCTTCTACGGGTGTCAAGTTAACCCGAAAACTGAAATCGATAATTGGACCCACAATGTCAAATCGATCAATAAAAAAAATCTATATTTAGAGTTATTTTTGTTTTACCTACAATACAAAATAAGACGCCTCTATATTATATTTGGAAGACGGTCAAAAGTCAAACTAAAATAAAAATGCGTTATAAAGTAAGTGTATATATGAGTACCCAGGTACACATAATATAAACTTTCAAATGAAAATATGTATAAGTTAATGTACAGTAAGTGACTTCCTGTGTGTTGTCTTTAAGAAATATGCAACTAGATCAATTAATTATAGGGGAGTTTGCGTTTGCATAATTTACCTACAACGTTTTTTTATTTTCAATCGTCCAAAATCCGAAATGATGGCAGTATTTGCTTTTCATACTGGGTGGTGTGACAATTGTGCGCTCAGGAGTGCTTCTACCTGCTGTGTTGTCACTTTTGTCAAACATCTTTCATTTATGAAAACAATACAGAAGAGAATGAATCAGTTTCACGCTGCACTCGAGGAGATAAATTTGAACCTTAGTGCCGGGTATTGGTGTCGGTATTTCAAGTCGACATTTTGGTGGCGTCCTGTAATTTTAAATGCCAATATTGGAAGTTTGGTGCAACATTTAGTTTATAAATTCCAGAAATTTAATAAACTTTACAATTATCCATAATCCAGTTTTATTATCGATGATCGTAATAAGGAGGAAAAGCATGAAAAAAAAATCCTGATGTGTTGGTCAGCTTGAATCATTAGAAGAAATACCATTTGATTGGTCAATCCACCCTTGTCACAGGTCTCCCCAAGCAGAAAGCGTGCTCCTCTGGTCACTGTAGCAGACTTGCAGAAAGTCCGTCTCAGATGCTCCCGTGGCGACCTTGCCCCCAAGCTGCGCCTCAGTCTGGGGAGGTAAGCTCACCCCTGAACCACCCACAAAAGCACTGTGACCCAGTCTGCCTTGTGCATTGTGTTAAACTGACTTGATTAAGTGTGCCCATGAGCTTTTAGGATTTTCTAGCCATTCTCGTTGAATAAGGAACTTGGTGGAAGACAATTCTGAAATTTTGGAATATAGTGTATTTATTTGGCTTGGATAGTCTAGTTTATGAGTAAGCACGAGCTGTTCGAAAACAGCCTAATGGAAAACCCTGGCATTGTATAAATGTGCTGTAGGGGGTTTGTCTTTGAATAAAGCTTGAACTTTATCACCCCTTCAATTTATGTTTTATGTAGAACACCTAACAAGAGTCCAGTGAATCTGCGCAGACAGCTTAAAAAAGTCTATATTGAGAGGTAAGTCCATTCCAGCTTGTTTCTTAACTTAATTATTTTTTCTTGATGAACATAGTATTATTCACTTTATTTCCGACTGAGAAAATATAAGCAGTATTGATCTGCAATGCTCCAAAAAGAGCCGTGATGACATCTAAAGGTTTATTAATAATATCAGTTATTTAAATCAATATAAAAAGCTTTCAAATTTGGGTATTTTGGAAATGCATTTTATCAATACTGTAATAGTATTATGGACTCTTTTTAAGGTAAAACTTTAAATTCTAAAAAATTAGAATTACTTTATTACCTTACTTACAACATGGGGGACAGCCCAGTCTGACTGAAACAATGAAAGCATTCTCACTTACATCATTGCTTTGCAATGTTTACTTACTTTTTTTAAAGAACAAAAAAAGTAGATGTTTCGTGTTGACAAGAATAACAAAGCAAGATTACTATTCAGAACTAAATCAGTAAATTATCTCAATTATTTAAAAAAAGATTGAAGAACACATCTTTTCCTAACTTTGTTACGCAATCTTAAGGGTTAAGCATTTTATTGTTCATAGGAACAGCTCAACTGACAAAGCTAGAAGGGATGTCTTAAGTAATCGGACGGTAGTGAAAAGAATGGTCATTTCGGGGGGGGAGAAAAGGGAATTTTGTCAATTTCCGGAAATCACTGATTATGATTCTTGGATCTGAGCCTCTTGTGGGTGTTATAACACATCAGGTAAATATTCAGCATTGGATTTTCTTTTTTCTTCAAGGAGCCCAGGAGGGACACCTCTATTTGACAAGGAGAACAAAGAGACCGGCACAGGCCTCACCCCTGTGTTAACCCAGGCCCTACGACGTAAATTCCAGGTGAAGCAGTCTTGCAATGCAGTGTCCTTACTTGTCTGTCGTAACTGTTCATGCATTCACTTTGGCCTTTCATGTTTGTAGAGTCTCTCCTCTACTTGTCATCAGCTGTTAACTCTCTTCTTTCCCTCCTCAGAGTGCTGTGCTGAAAAGCCCTTCTCCAAAATCTGGGGCTGCTAATAGGAGCTTTGATGAACATGACTGAGATTTGTTCTGTGTAATTACAATTTTGTTGTCCTTTGTCATTAAAAAAAATAATACTTGTTACATATGGGGACAGAATACAAGCTATTGGTTGCAATGGCTTTTGGTTTTTAGTTATGTTTTCAACAATATTGCTTTTTGTACTGTACTGCTTTCCTTACCACTATTAACTATGTAATCTGTGGTGTGCCTACTGGTTTATTTGTTGTCAGTGACCTGTTTTTTTTTTTTTAAATATGTGGAGCCACAAATCAGGATGGACTCGGGAGAACTGGGTCACTCTCATACTCAGGGATGGCACTTTGCATCTTCAACTCACACCTGTGCCTTAGTTGCGTGACACGGCGACAACAACAGACTGAGAGATATGGGATGATACAGGTGTTCTCTTAGCTCTGAGAACCAAAAAGATGTCACATGGTGAAAGAGAGGAGACCCAGCTTGAGCTTTTTTCCACACTGTTGGTGGAGTACATCTATGAGACCAGTGAGAGGTGCTAGAATGTTTTATTTTTAAGATCAATTAAATGAATATTCAAAGTGATATAGGAAATTCTATTTGTGATGCCTCAAACTGCTGAAGGGAGTTGTTGCCACATGTTTCAGAATACTGTAAAATTATTTTTTACTTGTTATGCATGTAAATGCAGTATACTGCAAATTGCACAAGGGGTCCAACCCCAAAGATTTCTTATGTTTCTTGACCGTTTTTAAAACAATGTGTTACTAATGACATGTATTTTTAAAATACTTGAACTGCATAACCTGTGCATGTATTCAAAGCTTTATTAAAAAATACTTTAAAACTACAGTTACCAGTTCCCTATGCTGCTTTGTAGGAATGAGGCCATTCCTAACATGTTTTGACATGTCATTTTGGCGAGTTAAATAAATAAATGACAAAAATTACAATTTGATTGCACAGTTTTTCACACGCGAAATACTGAGTACGTAAAACGACGACGAGCACTTCTTCAGTTCTTCAACCCATCGTTTATCGTCTCCTTTGGAGAGCAGCACAGTGAGATTTATTTTATAAATGAAAAGGCTGCTCCTGATGAAACAGACACTTTATTTTAGATTATATGGGGTGGTGCGAACAATGACCAAATATAATAAACTCAATGAATATATATATATACACATCTGTTTTAAAAAACTTAACGTATTTTGAAACCTTATGTTACTCTGTAGAAATCCAGTATGTGTGATTGGATTTTTTACTTTATAAAAGAAATTTTAAAACAGCATGGAGGTTTCATTCATAGAATTTTGTGTACAATGGCTAATTATGTCTCACATACTTTAATTCTAAGAATAAATGTCTAGTATGAAAGACTGGAATATAAGAAAATACCTCTTATTTTCACACCTGTCTATACTTTAAAACAGGATCTATCTAAACTGTCGCTTTAATAGCTTGCACACTACTTTTATTAGAAGATAAATAAATAAATGATTGAATGTCAGATTTTTACAACTATTCACTTTTTAAACAGTATTTACAAAAAAGTATAAGAACGTGCATATACCAGATATACATAAAAACAAAACATGAACATGTTTCCCCACGGACTGTAGTTTGTGTTCACGGAAGTGCTTCAGAAGCGTTTTCTTCCGGATTCTTTGGTTTTTGATGTTTAAACTAACCTCCGTAAAGATGGCGGTTCCCATCAGCTTGGGTTCATTGCTACTATCGGAGCCCGCAGAAGACCCGCTGTACAAAGATGAAGGTCTATGTGTGCTTGGTATCTTCGGGAAAAGTGCGATGCAGCCCGGTTCATCCAAAGAATCCCTCATAAACGCACTGGCAGATAAGCATATTTTCCCTTTGTTTGGGCCAGATAAGGCAGAGTGTCCGGGAGGGGGTAGTTTGATTCAGGCATATTACAACCAGGAGAGCCGTGTTCTGTATCTAGTGCTCACGTCAGTTTATGATAACCGACAACTTCTCCGGGCTTGTGAAATTCTGGGTGCGGGGATTGGGCACTCCGAATCGCATGAATTCTGGAAAGGGGCAGAGAAGCAGCATTGCTTACAGTTACTCTATCTCTTCTCGCTGTGCCATGTTCTTCTACTGGTCCATCCTACCTGCTCTTTTGATGTTACCTACGATAGACTGTTCCGTGCTTTGGACGCGCTTCGACAGAAAGTTTTGCCATTGTTGCGTGCTTCCATAAAAGATAGCCCGGTGTCCAAGGAATGGAAGGTGAACTGTAGACCATGTCCTCCTCGTCTGCTGTTCGTATTTCAGATGAATGGGGCTTTGAAAGTCAGCGGAGGCACTGGAGTGTCGGGGTTAAGTGGGAATAGCACGGACGCGCCAGGAGGAAATTCTGAAAAACCCAAGAAGCACTCGCCGCGTAGGCGACTACAGCATGCATTGGAAGACCAGATCTACAGAATTTTCCGTAAAAGCCGAGTTCTTACAAACCAAAGCAGCAACTGTCTTTTTACAGTTCCCGCGAACCAAGCTTTTGTTTATGTTGTTTCTGGTCCCGATGAAGACCCGGTGGGTACCTTGCTGGGGCAGTTGCGGATAAACTGCACCCTTCGAGAAAATGATACCAGCATGTCAGTGTCTGGACTGAGACGTTACCAGCAAGTGCGCCAGGCCATGAGACAACCTTCCTTCACTGTAGAGAGCAGTAGTCTTTCAACTGCAGGCGGTCAGTTAGTAGACTGCACTCTAAAGGAATTCCTATGGCAGCATGTTGAGCTAGTGTTGACTAGGAAAGGCTTTGATGATAGTGTGGGTCGCAATCCACAGCCATCACATTTTGAACTGCCAACTTATACAAAATGGGCTCAAGTCGCTTTTAGATTGTATCAGGTAATGATAGATGGCAATGATGAGGAATTGTCTGAACTCGCAATTAAAGTACAGGGGCATCTTAAGGTGTTGGAGGGCTTTCTGGACGCTGACGCCAAGTTCTCTGAAAACAGGTGCCAGAAAGCACTACCGCTAGCTCACAGTGCGTACCAGTCCAACCTACCGCATAATTACACTACCACAGTGCACAAAAACCAGCTGACGCAAGCCCTGCGGGTGTACAGTCAGCATGCCAGGGGGGTGGCATTCCAGCGATATGCGCTGCAGTTGCACGAGGACTGCTACAAGTTCTGGAGTAACGGGCATCAGTTGTGTGAGGAACGCAGCCTTACAGACCAACACTGCGTGCACAAATTTCACCTGTTGCCAAAGCCAGGTATAGTACAATTATTGTCTAGATAGACTTGAGCTGAGAGAAAGTGGCCATACTGTACACTTCATACAGTTTTAAAATATATGTTTGTGGTTTAACTAGATTATATATTAATTAAATACTTCTTACAAATACATTTTTAATCTAAAGATTTTTAACTTTTTGTAATTTGAAACAATTGCAAATGCTAGTGCACGTCTAATTGATTGATATATTATAAAAAGCTGGATATGAATCAATTCGCATAAGACTTGTGCCTTGTTGGTTTATAATGGCAGCCCTCAATAACTTTGTGCAGGAGAGAAGCCTGAGATGGACCGAAACCCACCTATTCTCTACCACAATAGCAGGGGTCGCTCCACCAGTGCATGCAACTGTGGCCGTAAACAGGCTCCTCGCGAGGACCCCTTTGACATCCAGGCTGCAAACTATGACTTCTATCAAGTTAGTACTTGCTATGGCTGACCTCTCCAAAATGAATCTCTTGGCTCAGAAGAATTATTTTGAAATTGCACCCAACAGGCATTTGTTATGCTCCTTCTTTTCAGATGCTGGAGGAGAAGTGCTGTGCCAAATTGGAGAGGATTCATTTCCCTGTTTTCCAGCCCAGTACTCTGGACCCAGCTCCAGCTTGTGATGAAGTGTCCAGGCCTCCTGAGGCAGGTAACTCTGGAGATGGAGAGCAACTGAAGGAGAAAGAGACTGTGGCCCACACCCCTGGGGAGAGTACAAGCCTGAGCCTGGCCCTCAGCTTGGGACAGTCTACTGACAGCCTTGGTCCGTACGGTGATGGGGCTGAAGGACAGGAAAAGAGGCCCAGTCTGGTGGACCGGCAGCCCTCTACTGTGGAGTATCTCCCAGGCATGCTGCACTCAGGCTGTCCTAAAGGTCTACTGCCCAAGTTCTCCAGTTGGTCCCTGGTTAAACTAGGCCCAGCCAAGGCCTATAACTGCCACACTGGACTTGAGCAACCTGGCTTCCTCCCAGGCTCAGCCTTCCTGTTGCCTTGGGATGTGGTTATTCGCTGTCGGTCAGAAGAGGATTTGGGATTAACCGAACCACTTGATGGAGGCCCTTCCTCCTGGCCAGCTCCAAACAAGACCCTGGCTGGGAAGAGAGGAGGAATGGGAGGACTAGCTCGGGGCCGCAGACGTGATGATGTGGCTCGAGCCTTTGTTGGTTTTGAGTATGAGGACAGTAGGGGGCGCCGATTTCTAAGCTCTGGGCCTGATAAAGTTGTGAAGGTGCTTGGTCCTGGTGGTGCCAAGGAGCCAGCAACTCGGGCGCTTAATGCTGACATGCCCCTATACATTCCCTCTCCTGCCCAAGGACGTGGCCTTAAACCACATTATGCCCAACTTGCACGGCTGTTTGTTGTGGTCCCTGATGCCCCCCTGGAGATTGTCCTCAACCCACAGGTAAGCTGTCTTTTCTGTATGTGGTTTTCTGCTTTTTTGAGTGGGTATATTGTAGAATGGTAGCTACAAGAGCACTTTATCTTGGTATTCACATAGATAATTAATCAATTATCCATTAATCATTTTGTTGCATTAACTATGATAATTGAA
>JAOVYW010000032.1:1374739-1394197 GCA_025775045.1 Hiodon tergisus
GCAGATGTAACTGCAGATGTAACTGCAGATGTAACTGCAGATGTAACTGCAGATGTAACTGCAGGTAACGGACACATGCCGCGCGTGAGGCAACGGACAATGGCGCCAGTGCGTAAGATCTTTCACAGGAGAGTCAGTGCGAGGTCGTGATACGCGGGTGACTCACAGGAGTGCAGTTTAAATAGTAGCTTGACAGTGTAGTCGTACAGGTGGCTGGAGTCCAGGATGACTTGGATGAGGGGCGCCAGTCGACACTGCCCGGCCGCCGTCACGGAAACGGAGCGCGACATGTCCAGGGAGCTGAACACTTTCAGTGGGGGGGAGGGGGGACATTTTTTTCAAATTAAAAATGATTTTTTTTTTAAACACATGGCACCCTGAAAACACTTTCTTCAGCGAAAGCTAAAGTAGTCACGTCCTTCTATGGAGCAGGTAAACGCATGGGGAACGTGAGTGAACTAATTTACAAGGATAAGCAATACAGTTCCCAGAGATTCCTTAACCCGATAAAGTGTCTAAATGTTTGTATAAAACAAGAGCGTGTCCGGCCTTGTGCTTCCCCCGAGATGGGTCACAGATGCCTGGGAAAGGGAGATTCTCTCCCTGTGAAATTCCTGCACGAGCACACCATCACCTCCCAGGCCTTCGAATTGGAACTCGAACCCCACCAGGCCCTTCGACACAGCCCTAAAACTAGCCCTGGCCCAGGTCAGGGAGAGGCACACCGAGACTATCTCAGGTGGACAAAATTCCCAGGCATCCCGGGAGGAGACGTCAAGGCTGGTGGTCTAAATGAACACTGCCAAGGGTTCACTGAGGGAGACAGTGTAACAGAGAGCATCAAGCAGACCAGGCAGGCAGCCTCTCTCCTCCTCTCAGACCTCAGCAGAGAGTTCCCTTTTAAACAGAGGTGTGGTTTCCTGCACAGCCCTGTGGCAGCAGAGAAACACACGTCCCTCTCCAGAGTTCAGCGTTGGGGTTTCCGCAAGCCATGCCAATCGGGGATCAGGAGGGACGGACCCTTTGGCTCTGAGCTCAACAGAAAACATCAGGTGAGCGGGAAGCAGGCCACGGTGCCCATTGAGAGGAAGGTCTTACCTCCCAGGAAGAGATTCAGCTCGCACTCCAGATAGTCAAACATCTCAACCGTCATCTGGAAGCTTCTCCCACAAAAGGCAAGAAGCAGAAACATAGGGAAGGGGGAGTGAGATTCCTCACGGGCGGAGGCAGGCACACTAGACCAGACTACTGCCTCTATCTGAAATAGCTCCAAAAATAAACATCTCATTTGAGATTAATTAGGTGCAACAATTTGCCCAACTGAGACATTTTTTTGTTGTTGCAGAAAATCCAGAGACTAAGTTCACGAAAAACAAAGCAGAGCACTTACAAATTGTTCACATCATTCTCTCCTGCTTCATCAAGCTGTCGGTCCGTCATCTGGAGGTTGCCTGGGAAACGAGGATTCTGAGGAAAAAAACGAGAGGTTCGGTTATTCCAAATCAATTCCCTTTCTTTTCAGCTCAGTTCCCGTGTTGACACTGACATAATAAGTGCAACCAGTGAACGCCGGCGCTCAGCTCACTGCTGGAACACACTCAACCACTCGACCGTGGCTTTCTGGTCCGCTTCGCACTCACTTTGACGTGGAACTCCATTTTGGTGACGAGCAGTCTGAGGTAGACGCTACACAGCTTTCCGTAGCCTTCACTGAGGTGACCCTGTGAAGGAGAGAGCAAAAAGGGTGACAAAGCTGACCCTCCAACCAGAGCACCAGTGTGGCGGGACAGGGACGAGGGGCAGGGGGGACTGCAAGTGCCTCCTTTCATACTACAAAACACGGTCCTCGCCAACACACATACAATCTTCACGATCCACAAACGTCGTCAGACAGGTCCTGAGAGGATGGGATATGAAAATGCGGAGAACTGTGACTGCTTAGGCAACCAAAAAAAAAATGTTAAATTTGCCGAGACTCTGCGCCCTGAAGAGACAGCCAATTTTCTGCAATCTGCATTTGGCAGCCTGACTACCGGCGAGACAAGCTTGTGGAAATTTTTTCAAGAATTCTCCCTCAAATAAAATAAATAAATGAGGTTATAAGTATGCGTCACAGAAAATCTATGGTAATGGATTTCCTTCCATTCCAATTCCACGCATAGCAGAGGAACACTGAGCAGTTCAGATGCTCATTAAGCTTTCTGGCTTTCCGCACACTCATCTCCCACACAGGGTGAGGCCAGCCAGATCACTGCCTCACTTCCTCATTCTCCCACACTCTCACATCCTTCCAGTTCCACGCCCTTTATTCTCAATCTAGGCAAAGCCAGGAAACAAAAGCTAAACGTACGCCGAAATTCATCGACTCTCTACACAAATGGATCTATCATGCGGCAGTCAGTTCTGGCTGCGGGACGGAGCACGCACTGGCACCGACCCAATCTGCCCCAACTCCTCCAGCAAAAGCACTACATGTAAATCACTTCCGGGCCCATGGGTCAGAGCAGCCACAGAACGTCCACAGCACTTACCCACATCCTACCCATGTCATTCAAGTCTCCTTTGTTCCTCATGGAGTCCTTTATAACCTATAAACACAGACAAAGCCCCAGAGGGCAGGAGTTATAACAGTGGCAACTATTGTCATTGCCCTTTCTTTGCAACGCAAGTAGCATGTGTGTGTCTGTGTGTAAGCGTGTTAAGCGCGCCGACCGGCGCGCGGGGAGGAAGCCCAGGCCAGACTCACGTTGGGGTGCCCATCCCGGAGCAGCTTGTGGAAGACGTGGCAGAATTTCCAGCAGAGCACGGCGTTGCTGGAAAGAGGCAGGCGGTTGACTGCTGCCCAGTAGGTGTGGGCACCTTTCTCCTGGTGCGTTCCCAGGATGCAGGGTGGGAGGTCGTCGTCAAGGACAACAAGTGAAAACAGCCGACACCACCGGCCACCTAGAAAAGCCTTTCGCTTCGCTCAGTCAAATCACAGCAGTTATTCAAACTGGGGCCCAGATATGAGTTTAATTATCTATTTTATTGCAAACATCCCTGAGACACTAAGAACCGCTAATGACTCTCAACAAAAAGGGGTTTTAGTCAAAAATAGTCTCTATTCCTCCAGCTCTCTCACCGGCACGCATACACGGGTTCGTGGACGCGGACGCACACCTTCACACGCATATAAAAGATATTTCTGGCATGCTTTTCTTTGACAGCCACCTCCTGTGTGTTGATGGCCTTGTTGATGCTCACAGCCTGTGCGAGAAACAAGAGGATGAGGCAGTTATTGGAAAATCGACATTTACAATGGCAGTCACACAGTCGCAATTCTACATGTCAATGACCTCACGCTGCAGGTTTAGTCATCGGCAGGCTTGTGACATAAGCGATGACACGGACAGCTGGGCCACGCTAGATGGGCTATAGTCCACAGAGCAGAACACGGGACAGGGGTGGTCTTACGGATGTTTGGAAAGGCTATATTCAGACTAGTAACGGCTATGAAGGGAGGGACCAACGGCTGAAAAGGGGCGGGGGGAGATAATGATTGGCAGGTTGACTAGTGTCCAATAAAGCATAAGGAGCCTCACTGGATGCCAACACGATGTTTGTGTACTTAAGCTCGTTCATTGCATGATACAGAATAAATCACCTGAACTTTCAGCGATTCTTCACTGTCAACTCCTATGAAAGCAGTGGCGTTAATGAGTTATCAGCTTGCATTACTGGACACAGCAGAGAGAGAGAGAGTTAGCGAGTGAGCACATTCAGCCAGACTCTTCACACCGTGTCATTGAACTGCAATATCCTGTTTCGCACCACACAGCCGTGGAATGTGTACATCTCACCCCTCTCACCCCTCCGCAGGCGCACGTCTCTTGAAAACCCTTCACGGTCGGCAGAACTTTAACCTCTACATTTCCTCTCCGCAATGCAAACGGCAGAGCCACGTCAGACGTACGTCAGGAATGATATCAACGTGTCCGCGTCACTGTGAATTTTTGTGACCAGCTCACTGGCGTTGGCAAACAGCTAGGTGAGACAGAAGACCACTGTATGGGAATGTCAGATGACCTTTGATGGGTGAAACTGGTTACAACGCTTAACACCCTGTTCTTGGTTCCCCCGCTATTCGACAGGGAGGTCTATCTGTGCATAGACAGTGAAGGAACATCACAGAGAGGCCTGCCTTGATTCAGCCTCCCTCCCCTTCCCTTTGGCTGACTACTTAAGA
This sequence comes from Hiodon tergisus, assembly GCA_025775045.1. NCBI lineage: Eukaryota > Metazoa > Chordata > Actinopteri > Hiodontiformes > Hiodontidae > Hiodon > Hiodon tergisus. The sequence continues at coordinate 1,378,965 of JAOVYW010000032.1, forward strand.
GGTAGTCACTTCTGGTGTAGATCTGCTCATACAAACACAAACACAGAGTTTCAATGAGAGGAGGGTTTAAACTGAGAGAGAGCCCAAAAACCAGCATCTCATGTGGCCCGAGGGGGCGGAAGTCTAACGGCGACGCCCCGTATTAACAAGGTGACCACAAGGCCCTTTCAAGTCCAGCTTTTCGGACTATTCTCAGAACTCACCATCCGTCAACCTCGGGTAGACGAACAGCGGAACCGGTTGGTCTGGTGACCGAGTTCCTTAACGGGTCGTTAACCGAAGCTAAAAGGAGGGAAATTTAAGACCTGCCCCGACCGCGACCGTGACAGTACTTTGCCCTGCGCTACACTAGACATGAACGTACGGACAGATGCAGGGTGTCAAACGCAGCCAGATCGCTGTGGAAAAACAGGAAATCAATAAAATAGCTTTGAGAAACTGAGATTTTCAGCAGTGCGCCTGTCCGGCGGAGGTACAAAAATATCGGCGCTTTTATTAGCGAGCCATTAAGTGTAACGAAGAGCTGGCCCTCTCCAGCCAGTTTAAACTCACTTTTACGGACAGCGAACACAATGACTTTTTTTTTGCCACACGCCCTATAATGTAATGAATGTAGGCAAAATGTACGCATTGTTGTTAACCCCCCCACCCCCACCACCCAATCTCCCTCATACTGCAAGAAACAAAAGATTAGCAAGAAAAGATTTAACTGTACAACAATACACACAATCATTATGGATTGCCTCAATAGTAACCCTTTTGCTTTCACTACATCCACACTGCGATATTATTAGTTACGGGTTATGAGAACCTCACTTGGATGCTTTCAAGACATACACCAAAGAGGTCTATGATCTTTTCTGTGCAGACAAATTTCCAGAAGAAATACTAAACTCGGGAAACCATTGAGAACACCAATAGGGAAGCTTTTTCCTGATAAAAAAGATAAAATGGGAAGACTGCATAACCATGACTGGGTGGAACAGGAACAGAATCTTTTTTTTCTTCTTTTTTTTTTTTAAATCGACAGGCTGGAGCAAGTTCTTTTTTAGGGCCCTCACATAAAGCTTAAAGGTGGCCTTCTACACTGGCTTTTTAAAATTAGTATTTTTACAGTTGTCTGTCTGTTCCACGGCATAAATAATTCCGAAAAATGGACGCAGAGATCGGTCGTTTCAGTAGGAAAAGGGCCTAGAATTTTTGCCAATGACCCTTGACTTGACAGGGGACAGAGAAAACCTCTGCCTGAGGCGAACGTGCACCTGCTCAAGATACACCACCACCCCCCACCCCCAATCAGGCAGTCAGAAACATACCTGGATACTTGGTTAATGTTTCTCTCTTAACAACAGAGGAGCCTTTGTTTCACTTCTTACATTTGCAGGAAACACTTATTCTCACCTATCCGTCCAAACTTGATAAATGGTATGCCTACTACTACTTACATCTGCGATTCAATTTACATAAATAAGCAGTCCAGCATAATAAAATTTACTCCCATTTGCTACGTTTTTTGATGAATTAGTCATTTGAATTCTATTCAAAATTAATGTACCAGCGGACAGACACAAATGGTACTTTAAACTGTTCAAAAGTTTTTTAATTGGGAAAGATGAAAAGTACCATCGCACAGTTAAGTTGATTATACGATTAACTGCCATTTAAAAATTAGGCCAATAAAATAGATTAATCGTTCATCCTATATTTTTATTACTTTAGATAATATTTCAAATGCAATTAAACCCTCAATAAAAAAGTCTACATATGAGCACTTACGTAAGACCAAGAACGCTACGGATATGGATACGATAACTACTACAGAACATTCGATTTCCTTTATTTACAACTCTTAATACCCTAATACGGAACTAGGACTGGCCACTAACGAACAGATGTGGGATCGTTAACCTCAAATGCACTGCTTTTTAAATAGCATTACATGGTAAACTCTTAGCTCTGACTGGATATAAAGTATACTTCCCCCCCAAAAAAACTTCTTGTTATACGAGATGTGAACAGCCTATAAACTATACAAAATACGCTATTTAAGAGGATGCCCTTTTTCCGCCACCATCATTAGCATACAGTTGATTTTACATAGCGATAGCTACTGCTACTAAGAAATAAGATAAATGTTTAATGAAAACAAAAGACCCCCGCCCCCCGGTAAAAACAGGGTCTCCTACCATTTTATTCTGGTCCATCGTTTACAAAAATGCGGAATGTAGGGGATCAATTAAAAGACGAAAGACGCAGACATTTATTCCGCCAGAAGGACAATAAGGAAAGTCCGCTCGGGGAGAGCGAAGGGGGTGGAGTGGTCCTCTTTAGCGCAACATGTGTCCCGAATTGGAATCAAACAGTTTTTTACGTCCTCCCTCTCGCCAGTTCTCAAATTATCTTGGCTTAGTCTTTAACTACAGCATACAGGAACAGACTCATGACTCCGGGAGAGACCGCGTCGATATTAGAGTAGTCGTGAGTAGTAGCAGAGTCGAATATCATCAGATTCGAGGTTACTCCAGCAAGCAGAGGCCAGCTCCGGTTGTTTCAGTTGTGCTTTTAAGCGATGTTGCCTGCTTCTTTTAGCGTAAACTTGCTCGACACCGAGCGGAAATTTTATAACCCATGACGATCGTCTAGCTCCTGTGATGTAACTTGCTCCTGACGCCCACCAAGTACGGCTAAAATTTTAAGACAATCGAAATACTGAGTGAGAGAGTGGGGTTACTTCTAGTGCCTCTATTTCTCAAAGCGGTCACGTATTTAAAGGAGGCTGAAAGAATAAACTGGCGCCGGAAATATCACCGTACTGCGAGACCCTTTCCGCTATGCTGACCTCCTGCTTATTTTAGAAAACGGTTTTCAGAACATAAAACACTCGACGTAGCCCACAGCAGTCTTGGGATAACGTCCTCTATATTGGAGAACTGACGATTGACATTGGACGATAGGGATATAGTCAATTACCCCTAGTATATGCAACGACGCTATCGTAGTGGTAACCCAGTAATGATCTTCAGTCCAGCGGCCCATCAGTCTTACAAAGTCTAACAAAGTACTCTCAACATTTTTTGTAGTATAACATAATATATTTTCGTAACATCAATAATAACTTCAAATACAAAGCAAAAGTGTTTAACCATGAGGGTTAAAAACTGAATGATGTTTCCCTTTTGGGTTTTTGCGGAACAGTGGTAATTATCCGCTCGGGTTCCCAATCCGGGGTACTAGAGGACACCCGTTTTTGTGTTTTAATTTAATGAATTAAGCCATTCATATGGACGTGCATTTGTTTAATTTTAATGCAACATAAAGCCAAATACCTACGTAAGTACTAAAAGACGTGTTTATTTTATTTCAAGTGATCGGGTTAGGTGGGTTTTAAGAATTAACCTCTAAAAGAGCAATTAAACAAAACCCCTAAAACTAAAAAATTTTTAATTCACAATATTATTCACCGAATCGAATGTTTGCATTCGCTGGATATCGACAGAAACCTCCATTCTTTTTACATCTTTGTAGCATCGTTAACCCATACGTTCAACAGAGGTCGCTGTTCTCCAGATGCCGAGAACTATGTCAGTATGTTCAGAAAAAATACCACTTTGTCAATATGTAACATTAAGAGATTTGGATGGGGCGTCAAAAAGCATGTATTATACATATCTAAAATAGTTTTTATGATATACACGAAATCATAATTGAGGAAATGCATTAAAACATCTTAAACGTGTTACAAGACATCATTGAATGTTTAACATTTCCCTTCCCTAATAATTAAGAGTTTGAACCAACAAATTATTTCCCGATTCTAGTCTCTTTTCACACTGTTACAGTTGATGGCTATATAAAGCGATGAAAAACCTTGTAGTGACTTCAGGCCCAAGATTGGGAACCCCTAGTCCCAAACGATAATTTATTATTATTTTAAATCAATAGATACATGTATTTATGATCAAAACGCGTCAAATTATTAAATAGTTATGTAAGCCAAAATTATTAAACCGAGCAATCAAAATACTTTCTTGACTGAATAAAATGTAATGTTGCCTCAGGCACACCTAAAAATTCATGTTTCAAGTTTCATGCCACTCAGTCATTGGCAATTTGTTTCCGTTGGCTGAAACCCTCAAAGTCTGGCATGAAGCAAGAATAGTCAGATCTAAAGTTTAATTGGTTCTATTTTAATACAAAGTAGATCCACCCCCCTCCGTATCCATCCGCTCTTCACTTCTGTACACTGCTACCAAAATCAGTGCAACAGAAGGACGCAGGCTCATCATCAACCCACAGACCGGGTACCGGAGGAACGCCTTCCACAATACGCTTCAGCGTCTCGCGCAGAGCACATGAGTGTACTTGACTGACACCCTCCATCATTCCCTTTGTATCCACGCACAATGCGCTGAAACACGCTCGGTATTTGCCTTTGGAAACAACGGAATGCAGCAAAGACCTCACTGCCGGGGGATAATACACGTTGTGTATTAAAATACAAAACACATTTTTAGGGCAAGGCAATTCTTCAATTTACCGTACACATTGCGAGAGTGAGGGCAGAATTTATTTGTGCTTCATAACCCTAACCGCAGTTTTTAAAGCGGGTTTCACACCAGACATGCCAGTCGTCTGAATGCTGGAGAACAACGGCAGGGGAGGCAAACCAGTCTCCACAGGAATCAGCACGGAATGTGGCTTTCCACAAGATGCACCGGAGGTCAAACAGTGTGAACTTGGCATAGGCCAGTCCTTGACCTTTAACCACGCAACCAACCGACCAATAGTAGCAGATACTTTCTCCTGCTTCCTACTCTCATGATGGACGGCAAAGTGGATGAGAAACTAATTCTCGCAGTTTTCTTAAGTTGTGTAATCAGTGTTTTTAGCTACCTGGCACATTCAGTATGAAAACAGCATTGGCGTTTGCCTCCTAGCTACTACCACAGCGTTTCTCAATCCCCATCCTGGAGGCCCACTGTATTTGCAGGTTTTTGTTCCAGCCAAGTAAACAAGCTTTTAAATTAAGTAATTAATGACCAAAATAACTAACTCAGGCCTAGGAGCAATTTCTCCTAGGCCTGAAGGTGATGGCGATTTAAAAAGAGTTGGACAATCCACTGGACAATGGTCCTCCATGATACAGATTGGAAACCACCGTACCTGCATTAGCATTATGTCAAACCAGAGTCTACCAGAGTAGAGTAAAACTTCAGTAGAGTCTTCATAATTACATCACATACACACCAGAGCAACCAATAGATCTTTAAGACTGGACTCCAGCCATCTGGGCCCCAACCCCCCTCCTCCAGATACCACAAGGTCTTGGATTTTCCTTCACCCCTCTCCTGGAGGGCAGCACACTCTACGGACATTAGATTCTTGCATTAATTCAGCTCCTAGTTCCAGCCAGCAGGGGGTTCCTCTCCTGACAGCCTAGGGAGTTTTTCCTTGCCACTGGCATGCTTTTGAGGGGTCAGGCCTGGGACATGATATATTGCCCATTATTGTGAAGCGTCTTTGTGATATGGAACCATGTGAAAAGTGCTTTATAAAAAGAAATTGATTGATTGACTGACTGACTGACTGACTAACAGGACAGGTTTTCTATGTTGTTTTTGCATATTCACAACACACGCTGCCATCAGAGTGGATTTGATCAGGCGATACAGTCAAAGCCAGTGCTCAATCACTCAAAAGGACAAAAGCTTTGAGGACAAAGAGCTTCATTTATCGGGGAGCATTTGAGAATGAGCAGCAGCAGCTCCAGTGATCCTGAACGCGCTTGGTGTATTTGCCTTGGCACGGTGCATCCAAAATGACCCTTCCTGAGTCAGTCAGTTAAGGGGGCCTAACGCAGACAAAGGCCTATGATGGGGATTTCACGCGTTCCAATCCAGATGTTATTGCCGGTTTTTGAGTGGGCAGCACCCGGAACGCATTGGCTGGGAACTGAGAATCAGTGGGGCTTCTCTCAGTTTTTCGCTTGCAAGAATCTCCCGCAGTGCCGTCGGAAAGGAACAGGCCTGTCTTTAATGGACATTTCTTATACCTCTTGTAGTGGCGGCGTACTCTTTAGCGGGCTAAATGATGGATGGCTTGATAGGATCGTTTGGAGACCAATCGTACCTCTTCACAAGATTTGTGACGGACCAGAGATTTCGGAAAAGGAAGCCCATCCGGGGCGGGGCAGGCCAACGGAGGCTCGCGTGGGATCTCTCAAAAAACACCGCCATCTTAGAAAGACCTAAAATGAAATCCCCCCCCCCCACTAGTTCACAAGTCATGTCTGTCTAATCATCACAGAACGCTGTCTTGAGGTAACTCCGTTTCCAAAACAAGTCACTTTCATGGACCACAGGAGTAGCACTGATGACAGCAACCGCAATGCACATCTTTGCGTTTTCTTGCATAACGGCCTCTAGAGGAAAGACAGATAAACAACACATTCCTGCTGTTAGCGAAAGGGAGCAGATATCGGCCGCTCAGAGGAAAGCAGATCAGATTAGCTCTAATCGGTTTGATCCCTACACAGACAGGATTAGATCCAGCGATATTAGCCATGTGAAGCAGCCATAGGACATCACAATCACAGAGCCCCTGCAAGCACTGGTCCTCGTTCCATTCTGAGCCTGAGAAAATGTTCTGTGCGAGAGAGGGAGTATGAATCTGCACAAATCACCAATTCACCTCACTGCCCCAGGACATATAGAAGTGGAAATGAGCAGCAATGTATCCAGACTGAGTGGGTTCCGGCCATAACCAGAGGTGTAGGTGTTTCTGATTTTATCATTTTAATTTTAATGGACCGAAACTTCCCACGAACACTCCAGCTCGGCAGGCAGGCCATTACGCGGTACAGAGGGAGCAAAAGAGAGGGAGAGGGAGAGCACAACCCGGGCAGAATGAGCGAGGTTTGCATTGCAGCTGCATTAGGAAGCACGCCGGCTGGGACGTTTACTCGGGCTTGACTCATCTGACCTACTTTCCACCCGGGAAGGATGAGAGACCCCTGCACACTTAGGAGCCCTTCAGCGGGACGGTAACGCTAAATGTCGATGAGCTGGTCCCGATGTTAAACCTCAGCTGAAAACCTCAACAACAACAACAACATCACCACCATTACATTTTCACCAACCTATCCTCACCACAACGTTCTGAAAAAAGCTAAATCAACACGTTTCTCATCGCTCATTATTAAAAGCCAAACTCATTATGCAGCTTAAAGAGAGGATGAAAAATGCATACAGCTTTAATTTACTATCATCACAGCGATGCATAAAGAAACTGGCTACAGTAACAGCAGCTTTATTAGCACAAATTAACAAATTAAAAACCTGCATGAACAACTTTAATTTTGCTGGACTACTGAAAAAGCCAATCATGGACAATTCTTCACTTTCTTACAGCTGACATTCGGATTGAAAACAAACACTGACACAACAAGAGAAGTCTCCCTCTACGACCAAGTACAGGCAGATGCTTGGCACAAAACATGTGAGCAGCATCACAGTTTTCAAAGGTGACTTGTATCAACATTAGTTTTGATAGATTTTATATTTAGGACATCAATAAATGGGAGGGGTTGACCTCTGAACCAGCCTGTCCTCCAAACACTCACACCAGCCACAGCCTGCGGTTATCACACACAAAGATGGATACAGAGATCACGCTGGCCTCCACAAACTCCCATTTTCATAACACAGCCGATCGACATTTGGAGCGATTTAACCTAAATTAATTCAGACTTTACAGGCGATCACTCTAAAGGTAACTAAATATAAGGTCACTATTAGCATTTTCTCTTTTTTTTCTGCTCGTAAAGTGCAGAATTCCTCAGTAATGCAACCTCAAATAGATGAAAAACACTTGGCTTCAGTATGGCAGCTGTTTCAGACAAGGGGGAGGAATCTTTTTATGAAACCTGAGTAAACACTTCCTAATCAAAGCAATATGTCATACCTTTGCACAATCATGCTTTGTGCTGATATGATTGCCATACCGGCCAAATGAATTTAATCTTAAATCAGGACCTTTAAACCTCCAGCACTGCAGAAGGCAGAAGTATCACGTTAACAATTCACTTGCTCAACATTGTGAGTAAAACGAATACAATCGCATTATAAAATTATGATTATAATAAATATTTATTTGCCAGAAAATTGCAGGCCTAGGCAAATAGACCATAAGATATGCTTAGGCAACTAATGAATGCAGGGTATATCATCTTTGAAAAATAATAGGGATTAACAGATAACAGAATAATTAGTACCAGTGTTTAATGTCACCTCCTTCAAGGCGCCGAGTACTTCAAGTAGGAACTGGATATATCAACGGAAATAAACCATGAAGTATGCTCCATTTTACAGAAAGTCATCCAGCAAGCCAATGATTTAAAGATATACTGGATAAAATCACATCGCAAATCGTTGACGTTTTGATAGACTTTTCTTATGCCATGGTCCAATTCTTCTGTCTTTTTTTTTAAACGGAAGAAGTGTCGCACGACTTCGACGCTTCTGTCAGCCTATGATGCGTGGGCTAATGCCGTTTTCGTTTCACAGAACGAGACGCGGCCCATCACCACTCTTAATGAAATCTCTTGCACATAATATCGCATATACCTGTGTTTGGATAGCCTACTCGTATTGTTATACTACAAGTACGAATAAATGTTTTTATTTGTGTGAACAGGTACCGCCAGACGCACTAGAACATGACAGGAGTTCCCTTTCTGTAACTGCCATCGAATCAACATATTTTGCTTCAGTTTCACAAAAATTGTTGGATACTTAAAACAGCCATATATATTTCCTTTCAGTGAACAATACTATGTTAACAGAATACGTCGATCCTCAAAATAAAATTCCTGGTGTACAATATGAACGGCATTGCTTGAATTTCTCTCGGCTAGCGAACCGCTAGACTGACAGGAATTCACGCTATGCCCAAACCTTTCAGTTGTCGTTTGTAGTATCGACCGCTCTAATTCTGCTCATGGGTCTTTTCTGATCTAAGCAAACATATTACAACTTTTTGGCTATTTCACTGGGAGTCCATTGGCCTACCTGACTGCGCTCGAAGTTTTCCTTCTCAACTTCTAAACTGCTCCCACCGCCTGTCCGACGGATCAGCGCTTTGGGGATGGGATTTGGAACCTGCTGCATAGAATTCTTCACTCGATCCATTGTAGAAGAATTTACAATAACATGTAATTTAAGGATAATTTATTTAAATAAATGACCACACTTCGGTAATTCCTGAGAGCAACTTCTTAAGAAAGGCGTGCAAGCCAGCCAAGAAAGGGCATTATTTCTCAAACAACAACGTCCTAGCTAGGATAACTCCATCTTCACAATGAAACAGACCCAGACAGACTCCTCCCCCTTCGGATGATGTTTCCTGTCAAAACGAAATAAATAAATGTTTAAATAAGAAGATAAGTAAATAAACGGATACATAACTAGATATATAAATGTTGAAATAAACAAATGCATACATACTTGTTAAAATTTTTAAAAAGTTTTAATTTGTTTTTCATAACAACACTCTCTTTTTGATTAGAATTCCCATTGAGGTGCAATCTATTTTAATTGAATTTCAATGTGACCCAAAATTTCTTTTTCGTCAGCTGTAATGATATAGACTTGCTTGTTTGTTGGTTCAGCTATTTGTCCTGCTGGATAACCCAGCCTCGCATTCGCATCAGGCCTGACATTCTCTTGTCGAATTATAGGGCATAATTCATGGTTCCTTCCGTTTATTGAGTTCTTCCTGTGGAATGCAGTGATTGGTATTTTGGCAGACAACAGAATGGGCCATACACGCACTGTTATTGTATAATAGTCGAAAAGTTATTGGTTAACAAACACCATATCACCAGTTTTCCATAGACTGACATTTTATTTCATTTATATTTAATTTTAATAAATGTTTCTTACCTCAAATACAACACACATAGTGACAGAAATGTACTAGGCTATAATTTGACTGCATTAGCCTAGCTAAAATATTTTATATTCTATATTTAAATATTTTACTTTTAAGTTATTAACGGAACGAAGTTCCAGATTTGTCAAAAGGTTAACTTAATCGTGGCTGGAGAAGGTAAGTTTCGTTGAGTTAAGAAAGTCCTTAACGCGTATAAAACTATACACTGAATATCAAAAACTAACCAATCGTCAATGCTTCTTAATTTAGCATTACGTGTTTACAAACTTACTGCTTTGGCCCGCCCACTGTTCACTTGTAGTTGCCGTTATGTATACGCCATCGAGGAGAATTGTGGGATATTAAGTTCTCCAGCGGCGCGTTGCCGCCATGTCTCCCAGAGAGAAGCGGAGGAACGCGCTTTTCTCTGTGGTGCCTGCTGTCGTTGTGCTATGTCTGGCCCTTTATTTTGTTCCGTCTTTTCTTTACGTGTTGTTCGTTTTTGCTGTCTGTTGTATCGCTTGCAGTTTTCACACCAGCGAACCATCTCTACACACTACGGAAGGCCATGAGCCTCGGCCTAGTCTTGTGTTTCCACCAGCGCTCAGACGCTGGTTACAGCTGAAGACGGCGAACGATGCACCGTCAGTCGGTACAATCGGAAGAGGCAACAGTGGACGTTTAATCAAGAAAAGTGCAAAGGATGTTCTTGACTTAAGTAGTAAGAGGCGCTCGGGAAGCTCTGGCGCTTTCCGCAAAGACGAATTCAGCAGTTCATTGTTGTTTAGCCCCAGGGACATCCTGATGGGAAGTTACCTTGGAAAACCCGATAGTCCCTTGGCTGCCGGAAGGTTTGTTGGTGGGACTAGGGAACTCCGCGAGAGACTGTCTCAACCTAACCATGCAGTGTATACCCCTAACAGAAGGCTGTCATTCGGGTAAGTAATCAACTCTTTGTATTCTATAAGTTTTCAGTTTTAGTTAAAAAATCTATTTTTATGTTTAGCTACCACTCTAAGCTTGATTTCAGTTGAAATAAAAAATATTAATATTAATTTAGACTTCGATATTTGGAATTGGAGCATGAAGTAGCTGTAGTTTATCTTGCTAGCTAACTGTCAGTTATGTTTCCCGTGTAGCAAGTGTTCCATACGTTCCAGACTTCCCTCCAAGATTTGAAAATGTGGGAGTTACTTTTTGGATCGGCTGCGTGTGTCCTTGTCGTTTATGCTCGTTAAGTTAAACCTGCTATTTGCAGTTCTGTTTTTCATATTACGGAGGTGATGTCAACAGCGTGCGCCTAGACCATTACGTCGATTCAATAGTTAAAACAGACCTCAACTGATGGATTCCCTACTCCAACTAGACACACTTTCTAGACGCACGTTACATCTCACTATTCTGAAAATGGCTCGTTGTCGTGTAGCTAATTTCGAGTAATTTAAGAATCTTGCCGGGTTAGTTTTTTGCATTTTTGTGTACCAGCTGTCACAATCTACCGTAGTTCGACTGTCTTTTTGGGCGTTTAAAAAGGGCTCTTTTCGTTATTGCGTTTTTAGACGAGAACCTTCAGGTGAGACCGGCAGGATTGTCATCACCCCTCAGCGAAACTTCCAGATCCAGTACGCAAGCTTTTCCCCCCTGGCCGGGATGTCCCCATCTCGGTGGCCGGGATGCAGGAAGAATGCACTCACTCCTCGTCACTCTCCTGCCGTCCACAGTCCGGTCACCGTGAAGATTGCTCGGCCTGATCACGATAGCACACGGTCCCTTTAGTAAGTCAAGAACCAACCGCTGTCCTACTAGGTGCTTTGTCTGACGTTTAAGGTACTCCTGAACATAATTTAGCAAGAATTACAAAGATTAAGTAGCTGTTGTTGATGATTGATTTAAAAAAAAAAAAAAAAAACTACTTGTTTCCGTAGTAACTGTAACCACCTTGGCTCTCCTGTGAGCTCCCTGCCTCAGAGGTTGGGGCCAGTTGCGGACCCCTGCTCTAGAGAGGCGGTCTTAAGTGTGCTCAAAGAGCGACGCAAGAGAGGGGTGGAGGAAGACGAGAACGGCAGCTTTACTGCAGTACCAAAGAGCAAAAGAAGGTGGGTTTATTTTTAAATTTTCTTTTCTTTTCCCCCCTTTTTGTGTAGTCACACATTTGGGCAAGAAAGCAATGGAGAAGATTTTGTGTTTTCATTTCAGATTTCCGTAAAAGCAGTAGCATCTGGTTATTTAATTTTAATTTGATCGTATTTAAAAGCCTAAAGCCGTTTTGTACCCCAGGCGCCATGACAGCGCTGGAAGTGCCCATTCAGCATTTGAGCCCCTCCTTGCCACTGGAACGTTGTCACAGCTGGTGCCAAAGTGAGTGTGAGAGCTGCCTGGTGCTACATGGAATCCACGTCCGTGCCACCGCCAGGCCGCTTCATACCTGCCATTGCCTAATTAAGGAAAACGGTGAACTCTGCAGTGTGTCCGTCGGTACAAAAAGAGAGATGCTCAGTTTCTCGTTCTCTCAATCTTCCCCTTTCCTGTCCCAGACCGGGCAGAATGAAGAGGGGGGGGAACTCGTTGGTGGTGGAGGAGTCCCAGCTGAAAAGGTCCCGCACCTCGTCAGTCAGTTCCATGTGTTCCGGTCTGACCCCTAGTGGAACCACAGGGCCGGTCCGAAACCCCATTCATAGCTCCTACAGCTCCTCGCGAGGCAACGCTCAGGTAATGGGCCTGGCTGCCCCATACCCCAGGTTACTCTGCTACCCATCTGTATAGCCTTTTAAATAGTAGGCTTACATCTGTAACAGACTAGAGAAACAATCGGCAATGAGCTTTTAAAAGTTCAATAGAAGGTGCTAAGCTCAGAATTGAAAATTTAAGGCTTAAATCTTGCCGACTGGGTATGTTTTTATAAGACGTTATTAATTTTTATTTAATCGCCATATCTGTGTTTAGTGGTTCTGAGGTTTTCCGATCTGGTATTCATTGTTTTGTTTTGTGTTGTGTTGTTTTTCCAACAGGCAAAGGGCCTCAGTCTCTCACCTGTGTCAAGCCCCGGATCCTCCCGCTCACAGACCCCAGAGAGACCTCTCAAAAAATCCAGGTACATCCTTTTCCCCGTTGATATTATTTAAATTTCAAGCCAGAAGACGTTTACGCTTCTGTTCCGTAAAGTGGCCTTGACTCCGAATGTTGCGTGTAAGTTTGTCCAATCAAATCGCATGACGTTTCTACACATTCTGTTTCTGAGACATTTGAACCAATGGGATGTAAGGATTCAATCATTCAGCATCTAGAAAAGAATCGCCTTTGTTATGGTGCTCATCACGTCGATTTCCTTGTTTTCTTTTGACTCAGGGAAGAAGAGGCCTGCTTGCCCAATTCTGTCACCCCATTGAAGTCAGATGTGAAACCGACAAGCCAGGTTGCCTTCACAGGTAAGGGACAAAACATTTAACTGTCTTGTAGAATATTTATACCGGGTATAATGTAAAAACTTTGAATATATTGAACCTAAAAGTTGGATGTATTGAACCTAATGTGGACACCCTGTAAAAGACCCGTTCAATCACTACTTTTGAGTTTGAGTTGGGTTGATGTTGGACCTAAAGCAGCCGGGTAATAGGTTTTTTTTTGGTATTGGGTTTTGTATAGGGCGGAAAACGCCGTCCCCAGAGACTCCGGTGGTGGCCTCTGCGTCAGGCTCTGGAGGCAGCGAGGGGAAACGCAAACGCAAGGTCCAGCTGGTGTCCAGCCGTAGAGCAGACCACCTCTCTTTGGTAAGCATCCTAACCACAGACCACATCTCTTTTTGGTGTGGACGCGTACAACGGGTTTTCTTTTTTTCTTTTTATAAATAGGCCTAGGTAATAAGTCGCATGCTGATGTTTCTTATTCAATACCAGCCACCACCACCTGAGCTTGGCTACAACATCACTGCCACAGACCTGGACTCCGAGAAGAAGGCTGCCCTGAACCAGATCAAGAAAGTCCTGGAGGAGGCCGGTCAGTTTGTGCGGTCGCACCCACCATACGGTCTAAAACTCTGGCGTGGCTGCCACGGTGTCTTGTCATCCTGTATGATTGACTTTTCGAAGATCTCACCATAGTAGTTTGAAATGGGGATTCCCTATCCTGATCTCTGAGGACCGCCATCTGGGATGGTTTCCATCTCAGTGCTGTGTGAAAAACTTGATTACCTCAAATTGGGAAATGTACTTCATTCCAGCACTTAAAGTTTGAACCAAAATCTACATAAACCGAAGGCCACCGGGACCAGGATTGGGAATCCCGGGTTAAAAAAACGAATTGCTTAAAAACAACATTCTGTTGCCTCTCTCCCCGTCACAGAGGTTGTACCTGTACCTGCCCTGGCCATGACCACCTCTCTGCCTGTGGTGTCCAGTGATGGCGCCTCCAAATCTCCAGGGATGTCGCTGGGCGGCGCCAGCTGCACCGCGCTCCCCTTCACACCTGTCAATAACGTTATGCCCGCTGCCAAGACCAGCTGTGTGCCAGTCCCCGTCGTCTCGTCTACCAGTGCCGTGGCCAACCCACTCCCGGAGTCTCTGAAGAAGATGGACAGCTCCGTACCTGGTCCCACTGCCACTACCGCAGGTCTTAAAAACTGCTTATGGGCCCCACAGCCTTGTATGTGTATGTGGTTAAGGTGGTCTACCACAGGGACACGATTCCCTATAAGATGCATGAAACGAGTTGAAAGGCAGATAAAGTGTGCGTGCGTCTCCTGGGCTCTGACTCTGGCCGTTTTGTTCTCAGCGCCTCCTGCAGGCCGCTCGTCACCTGCACGGAAGGGACCAGCAGCGGAAGCTGGAGCTGTGAAGTCGGAGCGGGCGGTGTCTTCCGAGCAGCACGGCGCGGCCGTAGGGTTTCCCAGCGCAGTGGTCTCGGTGGCCTACGGCCAAGCATCCTCCCTGCACACCACTGCCACAGCCCTCTCCTTCAGCCTGCCGAGCACACCCACTCCCTCTTTGTCCTCCTGTGTGGCCCCTGTTTCTGTCGCTGCCGGGGTGGCGAGCGGCAAGTCCCCGCCTTCTGTGTTTGTGCCCGTTTTCGGCACCGGCGCATCTGCTCCTCCCAACGGGCCGGCCTTTATGCCGGTTTTTGGAGAGGGGGCACCAGCCACAGCGTCCGCCCCCACGAACGGGCCAGCGGCACCTACCTTCAAGGCAGTGTTTGGAACGGATGCATCAGCCCCCACGAACGGGCCAGCACCATCTACCTTCAAGGCAGTGTTTGGAACGGATGCATCAGCCCCCACGAACGGGCCAGCACCATCTACCTTCAAGGCAGTG
>JAOVYW010000032.1:1394297-1426464 GCA_025775045.1 Hiodon tergisus
TTTGGAGCAGGTGTACCAGCTACAATGTCCACCATCACGAACGGGCCAGCAGTGCCCATCTTTAAGCCGATTTTTGGGAGCAGTATTCCCGATCACCCCCCGGTGACGACGTCGACCTCCGGAGCTGCCCTGTCGTGCGGCAGCTCGGGGTTCACCGGGCTCTCCAGCACCGCAGCGCCGGTCCAGTCTCTGTTCGGGAGCTGGAACGCCGCCCCTGTTCCTGCAGCCAGCACCGAAGGCTCTTTCACGTTCGGCGTCACAGTTAGCGCTGTCCCGACGACCGCTCTCAACAGTACAACCACCGGCCATTTACAGTTTGGCGTTACGGGAACCACCTCAGCCCCCCTGCAGACTGCTCCATCCTCGATCTTTGACTTTGGCCAGACCTCCACAGGTACAGCTACCTCCACTGGGGGCATCGGCGGGATTGGGGTGACGGTCACAAGCGTCTCGACCCCAGCCACCGCGAGTCAGACGGCCTTCGCGTTTGGCCAGACCTCCACAGGTACAGCTGCCTCCACTGGGGGCATCGGCGGGATTGGGGTGACGGTCACAAGCGTCTCGACCCCAGCCACCACGAGTCAGACAGCCTTCGCGTTTGGCCAGACCTCCACAGGTACAGCTGCCTCCACTGGGGGCATCGGCGGGATTGGGGTGACGGTCACAAGCGTCTCGACCCCAGCCACCACGAGTCAGACAGCCTTCGCGTTTGGCAAGCCCTCCTCGGGCGGGCCGAGCGCCTTTCCTGCCGCCCCTCATGCCGCTGCGGCCAAGCCTTTCTCCTTTGGGATGACCGGCGGGAGTGGGGCGACCCCCTTCAGCTTCGGAGGGGTCAGCGCCTCCAGCACACCCGCTCTCGCCTTCGGCACGTCTGGCCTGCAGGGTTTCAGCAGCCCCTCCACGGCCCCCTCAGCCGCGTCTGCCTTCGGCTCCGCCCCTCAGGTGCCTGCCCCACTCCCCGGCCCCGCCTCCGGCTTCACCTTCGGGTCCGCGCCGGTCCCGCAGCCGGGAAACCCTGCTCCAAGTCAGAGCAACCCTCTCCAGCACGCCTCGGGGGGGTTTGGCTTCGGAGCCGTCGGGACGGGCTCCCAGTTTGGTGCCCCCTCCATGCAGGCGTCGGGCTTCTCGTTCACCGATGCCAAGGATGCTAAGTCAACCTTTGGTAAGCAGCCGATCTGTGAAAGTGCCATCATCCAGCAATGCTTAAAATGGGCGTATGGGCGTGTTGGAATGGGATGTAGATAATGAGATGTTTGTGTTATTGGTAACTGCTAAATGTATCCACAGATTTGAGTTCTCTATATTTTCCACAGAGGGCTTTTGTTTATTACTTGGCCCTGGGGAAGGTTTAACCTGGAAAAGTCAGATCTAACCTTTTTAATCTTCTACTGTAACTTGTTACTCTAATGAAAACCAGGTGGCAGTTCTTAGGATACAACTTTGGAAGTGCCAGTATGAACTTTGGTAAATGCGTGTGTGTGTGTGTGTGTTTGCGTGAGCGTGGGTGGCCAGCCGCTTGGCGTTTCTGCTTGCGTTTCCTGCCAGGCTTTGTCAGCAGTTTTGTTCTTGGGCTGCTCTCCTCCTCACCAACCCCGCGGCGCTCCTCTCAACTGGCTGCCTGTGGTCACATGTCCACGTCTCTGTCCTAGTAACTGGCTGCCTGTGGTCACATGTCCATGTCTGTCCTCTCAACTGGCTGCCCTGCTCAGACTTGGTTTTAATGTGGTCACATGTCCACGTCTCTGTCCTAGTAACTGGCTGCCCTGTTCAGACTTGGTTTTAATGTGATCACATGTCCACGTCTCTGTCCTCTCAACTGGCTGCCCTGCTCAGACTTGGTTTTAACGTGGTCACATGTCCACGTCTCTGTCCTAGTAACTGGCTGTGTTTGCGAGGTCCAGGTCTTAAACAACGGGGAAAGCCTTAACGTCCCGTTTCCCCTCCCCAGGAACCTCCAGCCCTGCGATTGGGCAGAGCACTGGCGGCCCTGCTGCCTTTGGAAGCCCGGGTCTTTGTAACCTCAACCCCTCGCCATTTGGTAAGTGGGATGCGCGCACAGTCCAGATTTTAAATTGACCATGGTTTGAAACGTAGTCGTACTTCATACGCAGACGGCCTGGCCTGTGTTTTCCTGATCCCGTTTCTCCTTCCCTCCTTGTGTGGCCCCAGGGGCCTCCGCCGTTCCCGCCTTCTCCATCGGCTCAGGCTCCAGGCCCTCTGGGGCCCGGCAGAGGCTGCAGGCACGGCGACAGCACCCCAGGAAGAAGTAGCTGGTGTCTGGAGTCGACTCCCCGACCTCGTGGCCGCAGACGCCCTGGGCAGGGTGGTGGAAGGGAGATGCTGCTAAACATTTCTTTCCATTGGAACTCTCTCCCCAGCCTGTCGGAGTTGGTCAGCGCCGCACGGTTTGCCCGACAAAAACCCCCTACACACCACCCCAACTGTGTCAACGCCATGTCGCAACACCGCCACTGGCACACTGGGTTTTACTTAGAAAGGGGGGGGGGGGTGGATACCCTTAAACGTTACTTGAACAGTCCTGGACTAGACTGTACGTATTTAACCCCTCTTTACTCTTTCTCTGTTGGCATTTTATTCACTGGTTGTCTTTCAGGCACAATTCATTTCTTGAGTTCCCGTCTATTAGCAGTGGTTGCACTGTGTTTCTGCCTCAGGTACAGGGGTCTTTTAAGGGTTTACTTAGTTCATGAACTGTGTGTGGGTGTGTCAGTACTATCAGCTAATAACGGATCTTCATGCGTTGTTAGTGTATTGGCATTGAATACATCACAGCCTAGGCAAGTGCGGGCTGCAGTGTACGAAGCCACTCGTTTGCTTTGCGACTGAGGTCGCAGCTCAGATTGTCGCCAGTTCTGAAAAGCCAACCAAGAGAATATGCGTGCATACCCACAGCTGACATAGACACAGACACAAGTTCTACCTAAGCGGTGGGAATTGTTCCCCCGAAACGGATGAAAATGAGTAATGGTGTATTCAGATGCGTTTTAATTTTATACTCCTTATTCTCCAAAGAGTAGCTTACTGTAAATATTTGGAAGTAGAAAAGTGTTTTTGGTTGCTAGTAGAGTAGATGATGATTAAAGTTGGTAGGCTTAATAGCTTTTTTATGTCTTTGAAATGCCTGTATAGCGTTTACTAGCCTTTGGATAAAGCATTCGTATCGCTATTACTCTTGGCAGAAAGCAAATGAAGGGGAGGGGAAAACATTTTAAAATGTATTTAATATGCTTTGATCCTTTGCTTTTGATGGACATATCTATGGTTTTTACTGTAACATGTTGAAATCGGGCCATTTATTTAAAGAAAATGATACTTAATTTGGCCTTTTGTCAGCATTGATACTCTTTTGAATGTTTTGGTCATTTGCCTCTCTGCTGATCCCCAGTTCTATTTTCTTCGTCAGGACTACCTCTCCTTTGTATGGTTTTTAATGGTTTTGTTTTCGTCCACATCTGTAGTTGAATGGCTCAGTGGCACCACACCGCGGACAATGCGAGCATTGCAAACGTCTGTGAAAATGCCCAGTAGTAACTGAATGAAACATATCGGGTTGCATTAAGTCTTGACGACGACGACGACGACGTTAAGTCTTGGCCGTTTCTCCAAAATGCAACTTTTTTTATTTTATTTTTAATACAACGTCCATATGCTCCACTTTGAAAAATGATCAGTGTCTTTTGTTTAGCGTTTGTGTGCCTCAGGAAGTCTGGTTTGGAGGAACATGGCAGTGAATGGCGGCATATTGGTAGTGCCGGTCTCCTAGCCTTACCTGTGAAGGGAGGGCTGTTTTTGGAAAGAGGTCTAATATAGTTTTTAACTAACTCCTCATTTACTATTTAATCTTATTAGAATGCGCATTTGGATGTATGATTAAAAAAAGAAATAGATTCTGCAGCTGTGGGCGGCCATGGATTGGTATTCCAAACATGGTGTTTAAACTTGGTTGAATTTTATTTTATTTTTCCACTGAGGGGAATGCAGTTGCAGCCCCTCGTTTTTTGTTTTTTTACTCACCAAAATTGTTGAATGATTTTGTGTGGAACAGCAAGTTAATGCTTTATTCACGCTGTAGTGATGAACGCATCTGGGACTGACAAAATCTAGATCTTCTCCTGAAGGAATCAGTAGCTGACAGAACAGTATGTATGAATGTGTGGGAGAGAGAATTGCAAGCAGCAATTGTTCAAATTAGATTAACCATTTGAAGAAACAAAATATTTTTGTACTTAAGCAGGCTTTTTCAAAATTCCTTCAAGCTTGGCTCACTGAGGCAATATGTTTACAGAGATGTAGAATTTTTTTTCCTTCCATTTCTAAAATTGCTATTTGAAACTTCTAGATAGTAAATAAAAGGGGAAAACGCATCCATCTGCCAAATGTCTTGCGTTTGAATGAGGTATGCTGGGCTGCATTACTGCCGTTGTCTGCCAGGGTAAGTATTTTCCAGCATTGGTTTTCTTAAAGAGAAAGCCATGGTCCAAGTCCAGTACAAGTGGCCAAGTCTATGGTAGTTGTGTATTTTGCATTGAAAACTGCTGGAAATGTGGCGAAAATTTCACGTTGGGCCTAATTCTTTATATTAAGTATAAAGCTTTAAAATAATAGGCAATTGCCTGCACTGTTCGAGCAATTGATGGCCAATTGTTTGGGGGCCATTTTAGCCATTTGGACCTCCAACTTGGTGAAATATAGGGGCCTACATTTATTTAATTTTTTCTGGTTGCCCCCTCCCAAAAAACAAAACACTGCAGTGTAAGGTAATGTCCATGCTAAATTATAATCAGTTCCTCCGTGTTCGGTCGCAGTAAATAAGAATTTAAATGGCGCGAAGCCATTGTTTGGCTTAATTTAAAACTGATTTATTCAGGGACTACACCACATGACGGAAGACTTCTAACAATGAATGATTCACCACTGAGATAGGTCTACTAGTCTCAGTGAATTAATAATGCAATTCCTTCTGATTTTAAACTTGAGAAAGCGGCGACTGTGGAACGAGTTAAGTCAGCTGGCCTGCTCCTGTACCTCCCTGTAAAAATAATGACTGTGCAGATCTGAGCAGTTCCATCCTGGCTCACTATGACATCATTGAAACTAAATTTGGGGTTGAAATAACTGACAAACTTCTCTGCAAGGTTTCTTTTACTTCCCCCAATACATTATGCAAAGCTTGTCCATCAAGTGTGCTGCTTTTTAGAGGCAGTCGAGCCCTGAGTCTTTCGTTTCTTAGCCTTCCTCCTCTTCCTCTTGGCTCTCTGGGTTTCTGGCTGTGCCTGCGAAAGGCTGGTCACCTCTGCCTGGCAGTCAACGGAATCTTCCGGAGATGGCAGATCGGTCGGGGGGCTAGAAAGCACAGTCATTAAGAGGTCAACATACAGTATTAGAAGACGGTTGACACCCCAGTTACCTTGACCTTTAAGAATGAGGAACAAAGTGTTTAGTCACCCTGTGAAATATTTATATTGTTTTAAAAGCTACGAACCAGGTAAAGGTTTAGGACATTTACACACAGCAACAGAAATGTGGACGGCATGCCCCTCCACTGGCACTCACAGTGTAGCCGCGGCGTCTTCCTCTCCAGGAGCCCAGCGCTCCAGCATGGCCACAAAGAAGCCATGGGTCAGAGACTTCGCAGTGCTGGCCCGTAAGCACTGGGTCAGAGGGTCCAGGCCACGTTCAGGCCAAGAGGGCAGGAGAGGAACCAGCCTGCGTGGACAGTGGATGGCTCAACTCACTATGTTTACCGTTCCAATGCGCTATAGGCAGCTATGAAAACTATTGAAACAGAATTTCTGTATACACGAGTCTTTCTGAACTGTATTAATGTTTTGTCTTGTGAGAACCTAGAACAGTTAATACGACTCATCTTGGAACACTCATTTTAGTGGTACCTGAAACAATTGTTCTGCAGCAGACAGGAGGCCACCACCTCCTCGTTCTCCTGCGAGTGTATGGAGCAGGTGGAGTAAACCAGGCGCTGTAGACGGGGGAATCGCAGGGCGTGGTTAAGACAACGCAGCTGGAACGCAGCCAGGGCCTGCAAGCGACCCGCCTCCTCTTCTGGGGAAGGGGAACTGTTGTCATGGAGACACACCATTCCTGAAACACGAGACAATGTCATGCACCATCACAAAGAGCTCTACACACCTCAAGCATCTCCGTAAAACCACATTATACACCTAAACATTGCCCGGTCCCAAACCATCAAAGTCTTGTGCACAACACTGTCCCCATCTTAAATTCTGCAAGCCATCACATCATATAATCATATCGCTCAGACACTGATAAAACACACGTTGATAATAGTATTCCAAAACAAAATCGTCAGCCCTCACCTGATCCACTGCATGAAGGGTCCAGTAGTATGTATTCTACCTCCCTGTATTCAGGACTATCTGGGTTCACCTTAAGGAAGTCCTGATTGGCTAGCTGCTGACACGTGACACCAGCACGGAGCAGAAGAGTGCTCATGGTTGAGAGTCGTTTGGCATCAAGGTCGAATGCAAACAGTTTACTGAGACGGAGAGACAAAAGAAAAAACCAACCGCGTTCACTTCCGACTTCGCTTCCCAGAATAATAATTATTCAGAATGAAAGTTTGTTTCAATCCCAGAACCCCCCTACTGTCTTACCCCTTGTTACCCATGATGGCAGCAAGGTGGCTGGTTTTATTTCCTGGAGCAGCGCAGGCATCCAGGACGTGCGCCCCAGCAGGGGGGTTCAGGAGGTATGCTGGAAGGCAGCTGGCCTGTAATGGTATCAAGAGAAATTAAAAAATGAAATCCAATTAAAAGTTTGAAGAGTCTTGGCTTTGGAGTACTGAAAAACCCCAACCTTGTCCTGCAGAATGATGTGTCCCGCCTGGTACAGGAAGTGTGCATGGAAGTCGGCCTTGGGCGGGAAGACAAGCAGGTCTGGAAGGTGTAGGTCACGGAGAAATTGTTTCCCAGACAGGCTACACAGATCTTCCAGCCTGTGGCACAAACAATCCAATGAAAACGAGCGGAACATTTTACCTTCCGTGTGGCCATAACATAACAACCCTGGGTTTAGCTGAAGGAAACGGACTGCCAGGTCAAAAAGTTTTGCCCAATAGAATTTAGTCACGCGATACATAGGCTCACCCGGGAAATAAAGTTCATGCTGGCGTGGCAGAGAGGTCCCAGAACTCACCTGCTAGCGGTTCCCTGGTATGAGAAATCCTCTCTTTTAAGGTAGTCGATGACATCTTCCACGTTGGTCTTTAATGTGTTCACGCGTACGTAGCGTGGTAGCCGATTTACTAAGACACGGACATGGTATATCAGTCACAACATTAACGACGGCGTGTTCCACAGAAAAACACTATCAGCCGGACAGATACAGGTATGGCGTTCTAGCTGGTAGGCGCGGAAAGTTTCCTTTACCATTTATTTACAGCGCGGGCAGTTACTGACAGCAACACGTTTAACGAGGGCCCCGCTTGTTCAAGACAATAGGTCCAATTTTTCACCCAAACCTTCTCATTCCCTTACCAAGACGCTAAATTGATGCCCATTCACTGTGCACTATTACTTTGAGTACATACCTATTGCCTGCTCTTTGCCGGTGGGCAGCAGGTCCTGGTTGCGGCTAACCTTCTTCTGGACCTTCATCCTGGCCAGCGCCGCCTGCAGCCTGGAGCGGTGTTTAGTCATCACCGCCTTCCAGCTCCCTCCACATTTCAGCCCCTGTCCGATCAAAAAGTCATACAGCAGAACCTGGGAACACAAGCGGCGTGCAATTCAAATCTCCCCGTCAACGTTTAAAAGCCAGCTTTGAAGACAACCAGATTCCTACAATTGTGAGTGATAGGGGCCGGCGATTACCTTGGCTAAATTAACTTTTAGTTTGGTCTCTTTGACGAATCTAGTGGTGGTTATAATATCATCGAGGATAGTGGAGAATTTCTGAGTCTCGCACACCAAGGCAAATAGCTGCTTGATGTTCTGTAAGAAAAAGGCACAGATTTGAAGCACCAATGTGTCACTAGTGTACCCACTTTGTGAAGCCAATACGAATTTATCAAACCAGCGAAAACTAGTTGGCCAACACAGTTCGGCAGTCAGGGCAAGAAGCAGCAGATATTTGATTTACCTTTTGGTTAATTACACTAGAATAGTTTAAGAAAAAAGCCGGTGATCTGGGCGGTTTAAATACACATTTTTTAAAATTAATTAATTAGATTAAAAATTAATTACAATTGGTAAGATAAGAGCAGCTTATAACACAAATGTCGAAAAGAAGACGAACACCGGAGGAGAAAGGTCTACAAGTTACACAATAATAAAAGCCATGGAACCAGTAGACGCCTTCTACGTACCTTAAATTTGCTCTCATATACCAAAGTCTTAAGCGCTCCCTCTTTACGCTCCACTTTGTCTAGAACCTCGGCAGCTTTAACGTATAGCGCCATGTTTATAGATTTTATATATTTAGTCAGTCATACATGCGGGTTCGACGTTTAGCTCTACCTCATTACACCAACGTCCAGTGTTGGCTTTTTTTGCACGTTTCCCCAGGTTAAAAGACTTTACGGTCTGTCGCAAAGACTGCCTCACGACGACACATCAATTGACGATAGCTAGCTAGACTACTCATTTAAGGTTCTATTCATCGTGCTACCAAACAAATCTAGACACCAATACGATAAGGGGGTATTTATTATAACTATAATGTAAGTTTATGGGACGAACGGTAAGGACGTGTTGCTTGCATTTTCAATAAAATTGCGCTCACACGATCAACTTAAAGCAGTTATCTATACTACTTTACGTAGCGCGCACTACGCTAACGTGGCAAAAAGTATTACATGACACAGATCGCGGAGCAGAAACTGACTTTTTGAAGATGGAGTTTGCTGCGGTGGTCGCTGTCTCACTATTAATAGGAGTTTTGGTCATACTGGTGGCTGTAGCACTGGGAAAACACCAGAAAACAGAATTGAGTGACCAAAGCGAACCGAATGAAAGCGCAGATGGTACGTATATAATCTATATTGCTATTAACCCAATAGACAGCTATTTAGTACCTGTAACCATTGATAAAGCCAAGTTCTTTAAAAGATGTCTTTGTATACTGCCTAACTTCCATATTTCATTTGACATGTGACGTGGATAATGTTTATTTTTGTGTTTATGTCTCGGTTATACTCCAGTTTGCATGCACTTCAAAAGTCACTCATTCTTGAAGTTAATTTTTTTTAATCTGAGCAATGCACATGTGCACGTTGGTTGAAACGTTTGTCTTGCTCCGTTTCATGATAAAGTTACCTGCTAGCCAGTAAAATAATGCAACTATCTGAGACACAACGCGTAGGGCTGTCAGGAGTTTGAAACTCGATTCTTTCGCTTCGCATTCAACCGTGAACCACTCCGCCTCTGTGTAAGAGCTTGAATTACTGAAACGGAATAAATTGAAAGGAGATGAATAGTGAATCACAAAGAGACTAGTGGGGGTTAGAGTTAAAATTGGAGCTAAGATTTACTAAAGTTATATGTTATCTTTTAATATTTTTGTGTATTACGTTGATTGCAGTATGTTCATTTTTGGTGATTTGTTACCATCTTAATAGGCAGCGGCACGTATGTATGTACGTACTACATTATCCTGTTACAATCACATCCAGTAATAATCTAGTATATTGATGGGCCATATTACAGAAATATCCTGGCTGGTTTATTGATAAACCAGACTTTAATTTATGCAATGATAATGTTATTAATAGACCAAGAGATCACTTTTAGGAAATGTTATATTTTGGAAAAAATTATTATTCCCAAAGATGCACCATCTCCTGGAATATACGTACACATTTTAGTTGGAGACATTACTGTCATGCCCTCACTTTAAATACACCTCAAGTAAAAACGGGCTCAACTCACCCCGCTCTCCCCTATATTGCTTAAGTTTGTTGGCTCCCAGAATGTTCCAGAAACGTTCTTTGTCGACTAAATTAGCATTCGTCTAGATGGGCCCTTTGTCTATTAGATATCTGATCTCCTGCAGTCAAGCAGAACGGGGAGAAAATGCCTCCCACAAAAAAGCAGAAGCAACAGCAGCAACAGCGCCCCCGCAAGGAGAGGGCACAGCAGCACACCTTCAGTCACCCGCTCCTGGCATCCTCGTTGAAGGTAGGTTGTGTTATTCGCTTGCATCTGCCACGCTTTGTAAAGACCGAGCCCTATGAGTTGGATGTCCTGTTCCTGTTCGTGTCCAACTCGTGTCGTTTAGCCGATTGTAAACGGAGTGGTGACGCACAGAGGGCTGCCTGGGCTGTAGTGGATTAAATGGTCTCCTGCAGGCTTATGGCGCTGCTGAGAGGGACATGCGTTATCTCCATACGGCGCTGAATTCCTTGTGTGGGCTGTGTAGCCTGCAGTGTGGATAAGAGAGAGAGAGTGATTTGAAGGCGACTGTTGGAAGGAGACTAGTGCTTCCTCACCCTCAAATCTATCACCCCCCCCAGTTCTGAATCACGCTTTTACTTAAAGTCCTGCGGTTTTAAAGTGCTAGTTGAAGCTAACTACTAACCCGCGGACTTTATCGCCCTTCTTGTGCAGAGTCACAGCAGCAATGTGGTGTGCCTGGATTTCAGCAGCAACGGGAAGTACCTGGCTTCCTGCGCTGACGACCGCACGGTCAGGATCTGGAGTACTAAGGACTTCTTGGAGCGCGAGCACCGGTGCCTGCGTGCCAACGTGGAATTGGACCACGCCACCCTCGTCCGCTTCAGCCCCGATTCGCGGTACTGGCGCTTTTCCGCTCTGCAGTCATCGTGCCTGTAGGGAGGGTGCGAACCGAGACCTCCCCGTGCTGAGAACACTTTGTCCGTTTTCCCAGGGCTTTCATTACCTGGCTGGCCAATGGAGAGACGATTCGTATTTTCAAAATGAGCAAGAAGGAAGATGGCTCTTTCAGTTTCAAAGCTGCACCAGAGGACTTTCCCCAGCGCCACAAGGCGAATGTCATAAACATCGGCATAGCAGAGACGGGTATGTATGCAACAGTCGGGGGGAACGAATTGTCTGCACGTATTCTGGTTGGGTGGATTTTAACGTTAAGCTGGAAGTCATGGTTTAAGAAAATGTTATTACTCAGACGGCTCTGAGAGCAGTTTAATAGCAGTTGTGGAGCATGTGTTCCAATACCCAGTGGCATTTATTATATGAAAGCACGTAATTGTTTTTAAAAAATCTAATTTAAGCCATTTTTACTTTACATTTCTTTCAGAGGCTTTTGGGCAAACCAGTTAACAAGCTATTGATAATGCGCCATAAAATGCAAAGTACTTTTGCAAAGTAGCTCTTCTGCAGAATGCTCACAGGGTTTTCTGTGATGACTTATTTCAGGCAGGTTCATCATGTCTGCATCCAGTGACACCACCATTTTGATTTGGGACCTGAAAGGGGAGTTGCTAGCCTCCATTAATACAAATCAGATGACCAACTACTACGCCACCATCTCTCCCTGTGGCAGGTACCACCTAGGTTTTTATTGCAGGAATACAGTTTTCTTTTCTTTAGTTGTCTTTACCGTTATGGTTATATCATGGATCCTCTGGGCTGCTTATTGCATTGAAATAATTGCTGGCTTAATATTTAAACTATATAGTATTCATTTTGTAATATTTCTATTTAGGATGCTGGTAATAGTTTCCTTTTGACCTATTGTAGAACGTGGATGCACTTGTTTCCCGACCACTCAATTTTCCAATTGTATTATTTTTAAAAAGAATGGGTGAGGGCTCCTTTGTTTCCAGATGATGGATTTACCTTTCTCCGGGCAGGTTTGTAGCGTCCTGCGGCTTCACTCCGGATGTGAAGGTCTGGGAGGTGTGCTTTGGTAAAAGTGGAGAGTTCAAAGAGGTGGTGCGCGCCTTCGACCTTAAAGGCCATTCTGCGGGTGTCTATTCCTTCGCTTTCTCCAACGACTCCCGCCGGTATGATGCGCTCTCCTCAATGTACCAGTCCAGGGACAGCACTAGCCCTGGGTGTCATTGTTTGTTTAACTGCAACCACTGTCAGATTAACTCTGCAAAATGATATATTTTTCATTTCACAAGCAAATGGGTATAACTGAAAAAAACTATCTGGGCTGAAGATGAAGTAGCCTTGTGCTATGAAGGCTGGTGCTAAAGGAAAACCAGTGCCTGACAGTGGTGAAATGGCTCTGATTGGCCTTTATTTCCCCACCCTGCAGGATGGCGACAGTGTCCAAAGATGGGACGTGGAAGCTGTGGGACACGGACGTGGAGTACAAGAAGCAGCAGGATCCCTACCTGCTGCAGACAGCCAAGTGTGCCGCGGCCGAGGGCAGTCGCATCGCCCTGTCCCCGGACGCGCGGGTGGCGGCCGTGTCCTGCGGCTGCAGCGTGGCCATGTTCGACATGGCCAGTGGCCAGCTGGAAGAGGAGTTCCACAATGTTCACTCTGAGGAGATCACTGACCTGAGGTTCGACATCAACAGCCGCTTCCTGGTGTGCAGCGGGGACCGCGCCATCCGCGTCTTCCACAACGCGCCCGGATACCGCGCCGCCATCAGGGACATGGAGGCAATGCTGAAGAAGGCCTCCAATGAGGGAATGCGCCAGAGACTGCGGCAGCAGATCCAGGACGCCCAGACCGCGTTGGACGCTGTGTGTGCTGGAGTCAAAAACTGACTCAACCCAGTGGCTGCCCTACTTTTATCCAGTCAGTTTGGATGAGTGAAATTGGTATGCTGGTTTTAAGTTGTAATTCAACGTACAAATGTATTAAAATTAAATTCAAGGTAATTAAGTCAATTTGCCTCCTAAATGGAGGTAGTTTTCCCTCTTCTTGAACATTTGCACCAAGGGCTGATTTTTATTTTTTATAAACGATCAAGCAGGGCTGCCCATTGTACTTGAATATAAGGGAAGTCTTTAGAAACATTTTATCACCGTTCCTAAACCCTCTGTACATTTTGAGAGAACCTGAGACTGTGTGTATGAATCAAACTGATAAAACTACATTGACCAGCAATCAAACTATTTCCTGATTACTAGCAACAACCAATCCAGCTTACTTACTGAATGGTTCTAATGCATGCTTTGCATTAAAATGGAGCCTAACTCTACAGGATTACTTTTATGATGGTGCCAGCAAAGTCGAGTCCATTCAAGCTGAAAATAGCTAAATGTATAATTAAAAGGATAAACATAACTGCATGCAAACACTGTACTGTGAAAATGCTAAAATCTCGTGATTTATGTTTTGTCCGTCAGAAAACTAAATTGTATTGTTGGCAGCCCTGCATAATCCCATTGTAGAATATTTAGCATTTTACTGTTGGTAAACTGTCTGCAGATGGTAAAATGTTCTTTTTAATAAATTTACGGTGACAAAAGTCTAGAAATTTGTGCAAAACTGCATTTGTGATGATATTGTATATGATCTATGAATGAATTAAAACATAAAAACTAAGTGTCTTCTTACTCTGATGTAATCTTTCCCCCCTGATTTAAGCCATCGTGGCTGCAGCACGACAGTGCTGTTTATCACATTGAAGGTCTACTGACCGAACGACTCGATAACTTGTATATACAGCAGCAATCTTACGAGCACTGACTAACATGGCAGATGATCAAAGAAACTGCAGATTTGGTGTATACAATGTTTTTTGTAGATTAGATGGCTAATTACGAATTAGCTGATTTGATGCCTGGTAGTGTTTAGCATGTAGTCAATTGACAATACTTGTATAAAATTTATGTTAATTCAGACCAAGGGACATTTGATGAAATAATTTAATAAGAAGACTGGTATATTAAGATATATTGCTGTTTTTGACCAGTAGGGTCTTTAAAGTTAAGATGTGTTTATATAGGTAATTTCTACATAAATATCACTTAATAAATGTACTTTTCTAATAAAAAAACAAACTTGATTACATTTGGTGCAATAAATACATTGAAAACCAATTTGTGAATCCAGTAGGTGTTCTTTTACCCCATAAAACTAGGCTTGACTTGCATTACTTTCAATGGACCGAATTTATATCTGCTTCCTGTCTATCAAGCAAATCGCATGCTGACTGATTTGGCTGATTCAGCTGCTAGGGTGCTGAAGACGAGGACTGTTTGTTCATCCAGGTGATTATCTCTAATTTGACAAGTTGTTACCACGTGGAGAGAAAGGGCGGTGTGCAGCAGGAGGCCAATTGAGTGGTTGGTATAGTCTCGCGAGGTTACAATAGCTAACGGTAAAAACGCTTCGGTCGAAGTAGCTAGTGGGGGTGAAATAAACTAGTAATACCAAGTACTAAGATGTCTGGGCGCTCGGTCCGAGCTGAGACTAGGAGTCGTGCTAAAGATGATTTTAAGAAAGTGATGGCGGCCATAGAAAGGGTCCGTAGATGGTAAGTTGGAAATGGGGAGATGTAATTATCGTTATACGATAGAAATGTATTCTGAACATTCCTGAAACAGAAACTTCAGCAACCGGGAGGGAGCACGGTTTGGACATTAAAAAGCCTCTTGAGTGATACAGACGTAACCAATGACAAGAAGCTTGAACCCGTCCTCTAAGACAAAAGTGAGAGGCGGGACCAAAAAGCAGGTTTTGAAAGGCTGATTATTAGGATTACGTTAAATAAGGGCGTATATAGACAATTGACCGACAGTCGACGTGCGTTGAAATGATCGAAGCAGTTTCTTCAGAAAGGGAAATGTCTGTGTTTTCAGATACGTTGCGTGCGAATGTGGTGAACGGCCACATTAGAAGACATTTCAAAAGCCTACGCTTTTTAGTTCCATAGAGAATATACATTTTAAGGTATCTCGCTAAGAATGGCTTTCAGATTTAAGTACGGACCTTATTTCCTTATTACCCACCGTGCTACTATTTTCCTGCCATGAAAAGTTACAAGAAAGGCAGTTGAAGAGTTCATGGCCAGAATGAATAAGTTAAATATTTATGTATGTAATACGTATGTAGCTTTTTTTTTTTTTTTTTGCGGATATCCGACTAGGCTACTTATTAATGTTATACGCAGTATCTTAGTCAAGAGTCGTATATTGGCATTGAGCTGTTTATCTGTGCTACACCCCCATTGCTCCTAAATACATTAAACACACGCTTGGATTAGCTGACACGAACCTCTTATAAACTAAATATTAAGGGATTATTTTGATGCCGTGTTACCAAATTGGGGGGAATCATTAAATAAAATTGTAACTTTCTTCAGGGAGAAAAAGTGGGTGACTGTGGGGGACACATCTTTGCGGATATTTAAGTGGGTGCCTGTGGCAGAAACTAAGGAGGTAAGCCAACCCATCGGTAATCAAATATATATTTATTTGGGGGAAGGCCCCCTTTTTGGTGAGAACATTTAGCAGTTCATAAGAACCACTTGCAAAATCATTTTAACTCTATAGGTTTTTGTGTGCTACATTGCTCAGACAATGTACTACCCAACCTGTTGTCAAAATAAACCCATAGCTTTTTAAATCCTGCATTACTATAAATGTTTATAGTCAGTTATAAAAATTATGATATAAAAAAATCTAATTATTATTATTTTTGTAAAATAAAAACTGAAAGCATAAAATAATGGACAGATGCAGAATTTGCTGTCCCTTGCAATTCCTTTCCCACAGAAAGAAAAGGGCAAAGTCTCTTCCAGTTTGATAAGGGAGCGGAAGGGTTTCCCTGCAAACCCAGTGTCTGAAAAGACCCGCTCTGTCCTGCTGGATTTTCAGGGTGCGTAAAGCCTCTTGTCGTCCTCGGCCAATTGGATGTTGCCTTTACGAGCTCAGGGTGCACCATTTGGCTTTTCAGAGCCTCCTGTTCTGTTATAGATGAGAACAGCAACCAGAGCTCCCTGTCGGACCTTTACCAGCCCAAAGCGGACAGCAGCAGCTACTCCAGCCCGCAGGTCAGCGAGCCGGTCAGTCCCGACCACCCCTCCGACTTCCGCACAGACGACTCGCAGCCCCCCACGCTGGGACAGGAGAGCATGGAGGGTGAGCGTTCGACTTTAGCACACGCCCTCGGCTTTCTATACACGATCACTCTTGGACTCCCTGGAGC
Source organism: Hiodon tergisus (assembly GCA_025775045.1). NCBI lineage: Eukaryota > Metazoa > Chordata > Actinopteri > Hiodontiformes > Hiodontidae > Hiodon > Hiodon tergisus. The sequence goes on from JAOVYW010000032.1 coordinate 1,410,389, forward strand.
CTGAAACACCAGTAGCTTATGATGTAGAAATCGATTGTCGTGCAGGATGTGTTGTCTGCTTTTAGTGTGTAAATCTGGTTATATATGGCTATTTGGTTTCTCTAAAAGGTTAGCTGATTGTCACTTTTTTCTTTAGCTGATGATCTAAATGATCCCTTATGTAAAATTTTGTATTGCATTTTGATACCATAATGAAAGGTAAGATTAATTTCATGTGGTGGTTGATTTGTGTTGTTGGAACATTTGTGCCCAGAACCATCACTGCAAGCATGTGAAGTTCCTGATGAACCCCCAACGCTGATTAAAGAGGACCTGTTGCCCCTCACTGCTCAGGTAGAGGACTTTCTGTTCATGCACTGCAACCTCAACTGGCGCTGAAGTGATGTCTTTTAAATCTCATCTAAATTGGCTGAAATGCAATACGACGATACAGAGGAAATACAATTTTTAACCCTTTGAATCCCACGTCGGGAGTATTATTGTATTTAATCTGATATCGCAAGCGAGTTTACACCGTTGTGACAATGAAGGAGAACTGGGGGGCGGGAGGGTCATGTAATTCATTACTAACCAAAGAACATCAGGGATGTGTATGAATAATGTAAACTAAAATTGTAGACGGAACTTACGATGTATTCTTGTAAGGCTGCAGCAGATCACGTTAATGTACCTAAAAGTCTAATAGGGGTGGAGCATCTTAAAAATTGTCTACAGATATTCTTTTTCTCTTACCCTGGAGGAAGAGGATAGTTTGGGAGCTCCGCCACTGAAGAGGGCCTGCACAGAGCTGACTGCGTCGCAGTCTGCAACTCTGAGCTAGCCCACAATGCACTTGGATCGATCAGCAAATTGCACTACGGTCTGTCTATCTGGGAACGGCAACCAAAAGGCACTCCAAGGACCATGCTTGTCTCAGTCTTCAATAGAACGAGTAGCCATGTTTAGTACAGTTGAATGGTGTCGCTTAATCAACTTTTTTGTTTTCTTGCAAACGCTGCAGTGTAGTTGTATAAGGCCGATGTCGTTTCCCCCTGAGAGCGCAGACCATAATTGCAGAGCTGCATTTTGTGATGTATGGCTGGCCAGATCCAAAATAGGCAGGAGAGTGCCAAAGATTACTGCCACTGGAACTTTCGTCAATACGGAGGTCAAAATGAGCAGAAGATGCAAATTTTTTAATTTTATTTTTTAGCTTGCCTTTTAATGTCTTGTTTTGTTTATCTGGAAGCGACTATTACTGTGTTAAAAATGCAATTCATTGTGGAACTATTTTTGTGTAGTCAGTATAAAGACAAAAAGGCCTTGATCTTAAGGCAATTTGCAACAAAAAAGAAAGCCATGCATAGTTACATTTTTAAATTATTTCTTTACATTTGGTTTTGCCTTAAACTGAATTTTAATATGAAGGTGTTTGATTAATATTACCATATGGTGTATGGTGAGCCGTTGCTGATGCTGTGTTGAATATTTTAATGACTGCTACTTATGCGAGTCAGGAACGACCCTAGCTGTACTTGTCAATACAAAAAAGTGATTTTGCAGTGGACTGTATTCTGTGAGAAAGTTACCATTTTATCTTGGTAAAAAGCATAGAAGGTAAGATGGCGGTAATATTACGGAAAGTTAAAATGATGGTATTGGCGAACACTTTTTAATAGCTTTATTTGTCAGTGTTACTTCAGCAAAGTAAACCTTTTTTATTTCACTTATCTATAACTTGCTTTTCTGTCCGCATAATGTTTTTAATTTAAAAAGATACAGAAGAGCTATCTAAATATAAAATATTTCAATTTTGGTGTTTATTCAAGTTAATGATAAATTACAGGAAAGCAATGAAAATGTGATGCTAATGTTTTTATGTCCATTTTCAATTTACTATTTATTTTTTATTTTTTTCCACAACAGAATTTTCCCTTATTTGCGGTCATCTGATTGAACCTCCAAAATCTGAACCAGCTCAGCCCCCTCAGCAACAGGGCTGCATTGTTCTGAGTGAGAGAATGAGGGAAACATCATAATGTACCCGCTGATATTCACGCAGTCCATCCAAGCTGTTGATATTTGGGAACATTACAAACATTTAGTATTGAATGCAGACATGGTGTTTTGCTGGCACAAACTGTGAACAGTATTGTTCGGCAAAGATTAGCTTGCAATGATGAGGCAATTTAATTGTGAAATGGTTGCTTTTGGACGGGTCAGTGATCAAATGTTGGTAAGAAACGTATCTGTCCCAGATTGGTGTTTTTAAACTAATCTGTTTTAATTGGTTTTTTTAATATATATATTTTAACACTTTTGCAACCACATACTGTTCGCTTAAGAAAAGCTGTGTAGAGAACCAAAACACGACTATTTTTAAATTAGAATCACGTGTCCTTACTCTTTGAGCCAGAATGGTAATGCAACAAGTCATTTTTGTTTTTTAATTAGTAACGGTGATTTAAAAAAAGCCTTGGGAGAATCAAGAATTACTGAATTTAAATAGGCCTCTAAATTTACTTCATTTCTCCTCGTGGAATGTTGCACTGCAAGCTCAAAGGCTTTGATTAACAGCTGTACACCGTTGATTCGTAGCTGCAGTTTGTAACTGCAGTCGCCCCTCATACAATGTGATTCTTGCTCTTTACTTTTGCTGTATTTGCTTGTCTTTGCTGCAAAGTCTCCTCGGGGACTGGCTAGGTTTGTGAGATTGATACATGCTCGATCATATGTCACATTACTGTAACGTGCCTGAAGTGTCTTCAAATGCATCGTGATTTTATTTTTTAAAGAAGACGGATTTTAAGAGTGTGTAAATAGTATTTTAATGGAAGCTAAAATAAATATTTTACTGTAATGGAAAACAAAGCATTTTATAAAGGAACAATGGATTTTGGTTCATAATGGTCTTTATTTGGGTGAGTGGACAAGTTTTGCTTATGTCAAAACCCTGGTGCTCACCATGTACAGTTGGTAGCGACCCTAACCCCAGAAGATACCATGAAACTACCATCAACATCAGTACAAACAGAGGAACTCATTGCATCTTTGCACCATAAATGATGTGTCTTTTTCAAATAAATACATGACCACATTTACGTCCTTGGCACAAATGGAAAGTATTTATAAATTTATTTTAAAATGTTCAAATATCTTCTGTGTGTTGAGTTCTTAGGCATTCACTTTCAAGACTGGGTATTTGATGAACACAAATTAGATAAATTATATAAATAAGCAACAACTGAACAAATTGGCTAGTTCAGCATGTTATGCTTTTATACAGTAAACTTTACTGTAACATTGATCTATTCTGTAAGATATGTAGTGATTTTTGTGATTTCATTAACTGGCATTAGGTTTGCTCCTGTTGGCTTTTGCATTATACATTTTGACTTACCTGACAAAACAATCCTCTGAATGTTATCAAAATAATGGATATCTTTATTAGCAGGCCATGGTCAGTCATTGTAAAATATTTTATGATTAAGCTAGGGTAAACCTATAATGATATATTTAAGGTTTTGGGGAGCTTTGGAGTCCCACTTGTCCTGTTTTTATATTTTAGTCTCTATGGAATCATACCTCTATGGTTGTGTATATATACGATGAGTGAGGTAGGACACTGAATGTTTTCATGTGAATTTATCCGCTCCATCTTTAGAATGAGACATGATTTTTTCCTTCATTTAGCAGTGAAGCCTCGTGCCATTTTTACAGAAAAACAGGCGAATGAATGCGCAGCCATTTTGCGAGCTGGTTGTTATGGGCAACAGCAGCTGACGTTGTCAGGCTTTTTGCGGGTGTAACAATATGTTCCTTAAAGCACTGTTCAATCCTGTGTGCAGGGCTTCGTCCTAGCTGAGCACTTAAAGTCTTGATTTAATTAATTATTTTAAATATATAATTAATTTAGCCATTTCTCCCAGTATTGAGGTTATTGGCTAATTAAGGAAAGCAGGAAAACCTTCACACACCATGACCCTCTAGGACCAGAAGCAAAGAACAGAGACGGCACAAAGTGATGTCTCACAGCGTAGTTCTGATCAGTAAAGACTAACACTTCTGAAATGTCCAATACATCAATCAGTTTACACATGGAAGTGCTTTGAACGTACCAGTTAGTGTTTAAGGATTTTAAACAGTTATAGTTGATGACATTGCTGTGGGCCGTGATATTTAATCTGGGTCCTGGAGCACCCTTGTGGATGATATATCAACCAAGCTCTTCTCGGTCAGGATTGAACAAGTTGTAAATTGAAAATGGTTTACCTGTAAACTTCTGTAAAAGTTTTCCGGGGGGGCAGACAATGATTAGGTCAGTTTAAAAAGAACCATTTAGTTAAACCCAATGAATTAAGAAACCAGAATCCCCAGGTGTTGACACTTAGCAAGTTTCCATGTTCTCTACAGACATTTTTTTCAGAAGGCACAGGAAGGAGGGACTAGGTGGTGTAGGGGTTAATGTATGGGACTAGGAATACCATAAAGCCACTGTTGTTTTACCCCTGCGCCAGGTAGTTCATCTACGACTAATTGTAAAACTGAAAGTAATATGCAGTCCTCTGGATAAGAGACCATTGTTTATCCAAAAGCAACTTCTTTTATGACACCCGTGGAAGGTTTCATGGTGGTATAGTGTTTCTAACCATAAATATGTAAAGGTGTTGCGTATATACTGGTGGTATGAGGTATAAAATGAGAGGGAACGTTCTCATATATTGTCAAACGGATTCCACAATGACAAACCTGCACCTTGTTATAAATCATTTTTCTGTAGTAATTAATTAGGTAAAATTAGGTATTTATCGGTACTGTGCTTCGTTTATAACTTGGACGCAACATGTCTGAAGCATGGAAAACGTCGTGTTTGTCTATCAGAAGCATAAAAAGTGTGTTAGCTAAGCAATTATATAGAGGCAGCTCTGGCACCTTTACTGCAAACGTTTCAATTTAACGTGGATTGGACTGTATCAAACGCGCCATTCTTTCCATACCGCTAGATTGTAGAATGGTGGCGTTTATGACGATGCACACGCCACAATTGATGGTAACACGAATAGTGACATAAAATAAGCGTAAATATCAATGTACCAGCCACGAAGTACATAATTTGCTACGTTAAATGTACTGAATAAGATCTTATACATTTAAATAATGTTAAATTTATAGATTTAAGTTCACATCACCTAACCTTTAACCCTTCGTTTCAACCTAACAAGACGTCCTCAGCTGAGGGCGGAGTTAAGGATCTCCGGGTAGGACAAAATCTACGATTGAGAGGTCGAAGGACCGATGAGTGATCGCCGCAAGGGGCGCAGTGACGCTAAAGCCAATAGAGAAAACGATGGGGGCGGGATAAAGCCAAGCGACGACGCTTGCTACCGGGGTAACGGTGTTTTAGGGTTGAACGGAATGTTGCCGGTGGAGTAGGAACTCCCGCCATTTTTCAACCAGGAATTCAGTCTCTTGATTGTTTTTGTACTCATTACAAAACCACATATATCTGTCTCAACATAGCGACGTGAAGACGTAAGAACGCAGACAGAAAATTCGGCTTGTGTTAAAAGACGAGTGAGGTAACACCGGCTAGGGAGAGAAAGCGCGCCAGACCCGTCGACGAGCGCCAACGCTATCACTACTAGTTCGGGAATCGCCGAAGAAAGCGCTGTCGACTTACAAAAGTTTTCTGCAAATACTGCGGGGAGTCGTTTACGTGATTATCCAACGACTTTATCAGTAGTCAGTGAGCACTATGACACAACCACCCGCTCCTCGGACGACCAGAACTGAGAGGCGATGTGACTAATGCGGGGCAGTGTGTTATTGTTTTGCACGGAGGATCAGACGAGCTAGTTAGCCATTTAGCAGTCATTGAATGCTCTGGAACCTGGAAGAGGATTTTTGATATTGGAATACGGGAATACATGTTAACGTTATTTATTTTTCTTTTGTGGAGTTTCGAGCAAGTAGGAGGTTTATCGATTAAGTCGTCATCCACCCCGTCTCGTTCGCACGATGGCACCATTGCTGGGCCGGAAGCCCTACCCGCTTGTTAAGCCGCTAGCCGAGTCGCCAGGCCCAGAGGAAGAAGTCTTCATAATCGAACACTCTAAGGAGGCCTTCAGGAACAAAGAGTATCCTTTCCCATTAGTTTAAGGGGGCTAAACTGGAGGATAAAATGTTCACCTCGGAAGAAAGGCGTACTTGAGATGAATTTGTTTCCTGCCACCCGTATATCATTCCGCATATGGTTTTTACTAGGATTGTTTGGTTATAAGGTGTCGAGTTTTGTATTCACTGTGATTATTTTACTGTACTGAACGCCTGTCTGTGTCTATTGTGTTCATTCACCTGACATAAAGTAGCCAGCAAGCTTTCCTGCCAAGGAGGTCGGTGTATTTACACTACGAGAACATGCGGTTCGCGATACCGTAATAAAAATAAGACTGAAGTTAAGACAAAGACAGTCGGTCCCGTGGCACGCCGTGTTGGCTAATTGGTTAACGCTTGGTCTTACCCAGTGACATTTGCCGACGGCCAGTGTGAAGAGGGATAGCTAAGCTATGTTACAAGACTAAGATATGTTAGTCTTCTGTTAGAATGTGACAAGTTTAGCTATGGTTGTTACAGTCCATATCTGTTAGTCCCTGTTATGGCAGGTTCTAGCGCTGTAGAATAACGCTAGAATTTTACCTTGCATAAAACTCTCGCTGGGGCACATGGATTTGTCATTGCGTTTATGAAGCCTCGCTTATTCATCGTTCTGAATTGCTATTATCCGGCTACGCTGAAACTCGATTGCCGTTTTATGAATCGCACATTTCTGGAAGACACTTTTGTTTGTTGTGTACCGTAGCCATTGTGACATTTCGTCGGTGTCTGCATCAACGACCAAGTTATATCGGACGTGAAGGCGTACAGATCTGTTTTGCCGATACTTGTATCCAGCTTTACGAGAGGCATATTAGTTTTGCCGATATTTGTATATCGAGCTGGGTTTGCATGTGGTAGACTCCCGTCATTCCATAGCTATTTTTAGTGTTCTAACCAATAAGGGGACTGGTTTCGATTATACGAACTTAACTAGTTAGCGTTCTACTGTCTGGTCTCAGTACTCCAACAAGTGGGGCGGTATCCGTCCTGGACTTTCAGTTAGCGGGACCATCCACTATGATTCCTGTTAATCCTTCCCCTCCCCTCATTCCGTATTAGTTTTACGTGGGTCGATACGTTTATATCTATGGGTAGCTTACATTTTCGGTAACTTGGTCATACAGACCAATGTTAGGATAAAACGAATGTGCGTCTGGAAACTGTATTATAACGCTGCACGTATTCATATTTGTAAACGTGCATGTAGTGATAATAATTGGCTACATGTATTTGTCATTAGCTGTTCCATTACATTTCCGAACCCGGCGTAAGTCTCTTGTTAACCAGGATTTGACTGCTTTACATAAAACGCACGGGTTGCTAAAACGCTCCCACAAATTCGTAATTTTTTTGCGCTTCAATTTAGACATTAATGATTGGGGTTTGTTTTTTTTGCGCAAGCTACCCAAGTAATTGGCTACCACAAAACGATATTAAGATCGTTCTGATCCCTGTTTAAGACTATTGTTATACTTGGAAATTCTTGTTGCTGCTGTACTTTGAAAGTTTTCTTAAGTAATTTACCATACGACTGGGAAACTTTTTGATTTGAGGCACGTGGTGAGGTGTTAACTTCCTGTATCCATTCATTTTCAGCCACTACATGAGGCGGAGTGATGGCGGAGAGCTCTGCCACTCTAAATGTATTGCTTTGACTAGGTGTGACGTTTTAGCTGCCTTTTTGTGGGACTTCAGCCTTTCGTAAAGGTCTCATTAATGGACGTGAGTCATGACCTTCCCTGTGCAGGGAGTCTTGCAGGTTACACTGAAAAGGCCTCGCCCTTTGAGGAAATGGCGTGTCTGATTATTGTGGTCTGTTAGGTTTTTCTTACTCTGTTTGGAGTACATAAAGGATGTTGTATAGTAAACTTGCAAAAATATACGAAACTCGAGTATAACGTGTGTACCACGGTTTGCAGTGCCTTTTCTACGCGTATGCCGTTCAAAAGGCCGATCAGAAGTTGGGTTTTTGATGCCGTGACTCGTTCACCACACCTGTGTGCTGATGGTTGGGCAGGATAACCCCTATATCCGAACGTCTGTCTCCTGCATGCCATTGTGTAGGTACGTGGATCAAAAGCAAAGATCAAACTTCGTAATGCTGTCGGACAATCGGAGCGTTCCGTTCTCTGAAATGAACTTTTCAGTTTTGTGCCCTCGTGTAAGACGGAATGCCGGTGCTCCCAGTGAAGTTCAAACCCCTTGAGAAATGCTGAGGCGAAACGGAGCTTTCCCGGTGCCTAACCCTTTTTCTGCTTTCTGCCTCGATGAGGCATGCTGACACCAGCACTGCTGTTTGACTCATGGGCGATGGAGAGGGGGATTTCCCCTGCAAGACCACGGTCGCTTTGTGAAGCAGCATGGCGTTAATATGGCTCTCTCTCAATGTCCCATGTTAATGTGTGGTTTTTTAAAAATTTGATTTGTTGGTTTATCTGTTTGGGAGGCGGGTCACTGATCGAGGTTAGTTCTGGCGCCAGCTTTGAGAGGAACGTCAAGTGTCTCTGGAGTTTTTTTTTTTTTTTTTTTTTTTTCTTCTTCTTGGTTTCCTTAAACTAGTGTCTGTAGAGAGTACGAGGCTCGCCTGCAGAAGTACGGCGAGCGCATCTGGACGTGCAAGAGCACGGGCAGCAACCAGCTCACTCACAAGGAAGCCTGGGACGAAGAGCAGGAGGTCACCGAGCTGTAAGTACCGACTTAACCCAGTCCCACAGTTCCCACAGTCACTCGCTTGCCCTCGTCCACACATATGCTCTAAATGTACACGCCATCACTGCTTCTTAGTAGCTGATCGCACTCGCCCCGTTTCTCTGTCGCCATGTGTGCAGCTACGATCACATGGCCTTCATAAATGCGTAATATAATGACGTGGTTTAGAAGTGTGATCATCCTTGAGTCCGATGGGAGAGACTCTTATAGCCAAGTTAACTTGGAAGGCGGTTAAAACCTCTTGATATCGGGTAATTCCTTAGTGCATAGTTAGTGTCTGTGGAGGTGGCGGTATTTGTGTCTGTCAGTCATTACTATAACTAGGGGTCTGTAACTTGCTTAAGGAGAGATCATTAATTGCACTGTTAAAGTTTCGCCTCGTGTGAACAAGGTGAAAAGTCTGGTTGATTGCCTTCACAACTATTCAGGAAAAGCTAATATTCAAAAACGCATATATTGTGCTTGTTTTTATGTGTTTGAGTACAGCCTTAGTGCACAGTTTGTGTTGGCTGGATATACTGGAAGAGTGGGATTATGTGTGCTCTCTGTTTAGAGTGTGTATGTGTAGTTTGGAAAGTTCATTCCCACGTGCTGAATATTTTAATCACATGTTGATGAATGTGGCTCTAGAGTAATATCCGCCTCTCACTGTCTGTAGGCTCCGGGAGGAATACCCCCTGTGGTTTGAGAAGCCAGTCTTGGAGATAGTCCACCACAACACCGTTTCCCTGGACAAGCTTGTGGACCAGGCCTGGGTCGAGATCCTCACCAAGTATGCGGTCGACGAGGAGTGCGACTTTCTGGTAAGCTTAGGCTTCTTGGTTCGCCTGCTGTAAATTTGTAAATTGGCCAGACTGCGTTTTTAATGAGAATTGGCTACTTTAAAGCAAAAGTGAATGAATGCTTGCATATGTTGATTGAAATGCGTTTTCCATTCACTCCCCCATTAATCGCAAACGTTTACATTTTGTACTATTAAGCAGCCAACATTGGCTGGCAAACCAATACTTTTATGGTTTTAGTTGGTCGAAACTTTCTCACTGGTTTTTTGTTTCTGAATATGCCCTGATAAATTCACTGCGTATTTTAAGGAAATGTAAAAACTGAAAACAATTGTGCTTGACAATGTTATGTTTTTTTAGCCAACGTAATGTTACATGACGTTGCCCAAGCTTACTACTAATGACATGTTAAATGCAGCCGCAGATTTCCTATAGTTTATTGGGTTCCTAAAGGTTATTGGCTAATTAACCATAGCTAGTTACCGAGGTAGCTTATGTGCAAACGAAAACGCACGTCAAAAATGAAGAGAAACTGCTTGACCACAGCAGAGTACAGCAATAAGTCCGTTTTATATTATGCAACACGTAATTGCATTTCTCAGTATATTCTTTGCCTTATTGTATCTTAGAATTGTTTTAATCATGTTGTCTATACTGTCCTGTTTCTGCCTCATCATAGTCTTTATTGTTTAATATGATAATGCTTAATGATGTTGATATATAATGGCCTTTTTTATAATGATAGATAAAGGCTTTCTGTGGCTTCCTCAAACTTTACAGTGCAGGAGTAAAGCTCAAACAGAATTGCAGGGTAATTCCGCAGTTGGCGTTTTAAAATGATCAACTGCTGCAACCCCAGTTCAAGAGGGGTGTGTTGCTGGACAAAAACGTGGGGGTGGATTAAGTGGGCTCCAATTCTCTGGGGCATTACATTACATCTTAACACTGCACATAAATCGAGCACATTTCGTAACGTGATTTATTAGATTGGATTCAAATTTTTATACACAATGTTGTAAAATAAGTCGAATATCATGTGAATATTGGTACGATCATACCCTGTTTCTCTCTAGCACATGTCCCCTCAACGTACTTGTGACGGTAAAAGTAAAAATCAAATAAAAACATTCGAGTGTGTTACTTGTGTCTGGGCAGGTGGGGAAAGAGAAGACCCTCCGAGTGAAGGTTGTGAAGGTGCATCCCCTGGAGAGGCCCGAGGATGAGCCTGCGGAGAAGAAGCTGGATGGGGCCTGCGATTCCCCTTCCAGCGACAAGGAGAACGCCAGCCAGGAGAACCACAAGGAGACGCAGCCCAAAGAGGAGGAGAGCAAGAGGGATGGCATCTGTAAGTGTGCGTGAGGACCTGCAGGGGGCGCCATGCTAAACCCGGCATAGGGAGTAGAAAGAACTTGAGTTCTGCATGCATTCGCACGCTTCCTGCAAACAAGCTTTATGTTGTACTGTGCTGATGCAATGTTGGAATTAATTGGCAATACCAAGAGGCGGCTATATTGCATGTCTGGCTGAACTTCAGGCGATCCTCAGTAGAACTTTAGTGCTCCCTGCGGGTAGTGACAGTCCACGGCCTTGTTTCGGGGAAAAAAATGTTGTCAGGTGAAGATTTGAGAATTGTTTACTGCCAGGTGACCGGGCCCGACGCTCGCCCAGAAAGCTTCCCACCAGCTTGAAGGAGGAAAAGAAAAAATGGGTTATGCCCAAGTTCCTGCCTCACAAGTATGACGTGAAGCTTATCGATGAAGACAAGGTGAGGGCATCCTGGGCTTATTGTTGGCCCGCCCCCCTCCTAAATCTGGCCTGGCTTTTTTTCTATGGAGAATTGAACAATCCTGAGCTATTATTGATTAGGTGTTCATGGCAATGAAAGTTAAACTAGGAGCTGGTAACTGTTTGCAGGGTAAATAAGTGGAGTGTTTTTTTCCATCGTTTCTCTTTTGCTTTGTATAAATGTTGTTGCCTTTAAAACCCCTTGCAAATAAAGATTTGGTTTGTGCGCAGGCTGTGTACACTTGCAACATTCAAGTATACGTTTTCTGTGATATGAGCTCTGAAGTCTTTCTGTTTTTCTTAGGTCATCAGCAGCGTCCCTACAGATAGTCTTTTCCGTACAGAGCGCCCGCCCAATAAGGAGATCATGCGCTACTTCATACGCCACAACGCCCTGAGACTGGGCACTGGAGAGAGCGCCCCCTGGGTGGTGGAGGATGAACTGGTGAAAAAGTATAACCTACCCAGCAAGTTCAGCGACTTCCTGCTGGACCCGCAGAAGGTATGGCTCTTCCCGCCTGGCATTGTGCGCGGTCCCCTGTTTCTTTAACTTGCGTCACAACTCAACACAACAATATTTCGCGGTGTAGTATATGGCGGACAACCCCTCCACCAAGCGGAGGAGCCTGAGCTCACCGGAAGGCAAACCCGCCAAGAAGCTGAAGACTGCGGAGGGTGGAGCGGAGACGGAGGACCTCAGTGACGCGGGAGAGAAGAAGAAGAGAAAACAGAAGAAGGGTCCTCTCAACATGCCCCTCTGCCCCACCATCTGGGGTCACATGCAGGTTGGTTCACACAAGCCTACATCGCTTTGTATTCAGCTGCCAGAGTAATGCCGGAAGTCCCATCCCGAAGAATGATCTTTGGACAAAAAGCTTTGTGCTCGTGTGACGCTCGGCGGGTGAGATGAGGACTTTTTTTTTTTTTTTTTTTTTCAGAAATTAGTGGTGCGGCAGCAGAAGGTTTATCTGATGCCACACGTTTGCATAATTTTTAGGGAGCTCTGTAATGTTAAGTTATCAATTTGCAGAAGGTCATAGACGGACCGTAGTGGAACGTGCCGTAACTGGGTGGAATTTCCGCTATTGTGTCTTTTCAGATGAAAAAAGTCAACGGCTCGCCCTTGAACGTGAAGAATTCCGGGTCGCCCAAAAAAACCGGAGACATGGCGGCGGGCTTCCAGAAGGTCGCCAAGTCCAGCAAGAAGCAGGGTGAAAAGAAGGGCGAGGCCAAGAGGAGTCGGAAGAGCGGTGCCAAGAACGCTCCCAAGAAGGACGAGAAGGGCGTGAAGAAGCCCAAGATGAAGCAGATGACCCTGCTGGACATGGCCAAAAGCGGCTCCTCCTCCTCCCTCTCCTCCTCCTCCACCAGCCCCAAAAAGAGGGCCCGGAGCACCGGAGCGGGAACGCCCAAACTGGGGAAGCCCCTGCCGCCAATGGCACTCCACCTGCTGCGCTACTATAAGGAGAACAAGGACAAAGAGGACAAGAAGAATGCCCTGTCCTCGCTGCTCTCCAGGGCGGCCAAGGTGCTGACGGCCGAGGACCGGGGCCGGCTCCCCGACGAGCTGCGGGACATGGTGCAGAAGCGCGCCGAGCTCCTGGAGCACAAGAGGCGCTGGGCCGCCATGAGCGAGGAGGAGAAGCAGGACGTGATGCGCAAGAAGCGGGAGGAGATCCGGGAGAAGCTGCGGGAGCGGGCCAAGGAGCGGCGAGAGAAGGAGACGCTGGTCCGTCTGGAGCAGAGGCGTCGCTACGAGGACCAGGATCTCCAGGGCAAGAGCCTGCCCAACTTCAAGCTGGTGGACACGCCCGAGGGCATGCCCAACGCGCTGTTCGGCGACGTCGCCATGGTGGTGGACTTCCTCAACTGTTACGCCGGCCTGCTGATGCCGGACGACCAGTATCCCATCACCGCTGCGGCGCTCATGGAGGCCCTGGCTGCCGAGAAAGGGGGCTTTTTGTACCTCAACCGCGTGCTGGTGGTGCTGCTGCAGACCATGCTCCAGGACGAGCTGGCGGAGGGCTACAGCGAGCTGGACATGGCCCTGTCGGAGATCCCCCTCACCATGCACTCCGTGTCCGAGCTGGTCCGCCTCTGCTTACGCCCCAGCGACGCGCACGGCGAGGACAGCGCCCAGGGCTCCGAGGAATGGGCCGCCGCCGGCGCCTTCGACAACGCCGTCAGCAGCGAGTTCCTGGAGAAGCTGGAGACGGCGGAGGTGTTCGAGCTGAGCCCGCAGGAGAAGGTCAGCCTGCTGGTGGCGCTGTGCCACCGCATCCTGATGACCTACTCGGTGGAGGACCACGTGGACGCCATGCATCAGCGCTCCGCCGAGCTGTGGAAGGAGCGCCTGGCCACCCTCAAGGAGGCCAACGACCGCCGGCGGGCAGAGAAGCAGCGTCGCAAGGAGCAGATGGAGGCCAGGGGCGCCACGGGGGGCTGGGTAAAGGTCGAAGGTGGCACCAACGGCAGCCCGCTCCCCCCCGCCAAGCAGGACAAGAAGAAGGACGGAGTTGGCAAGAAAGAGGTCGGCAAAGTGAAGGCGGAGCCAGAGCCCGAGTCGGAGGACATGGTCAGCACGGTCAAGAGCAGAAGGCTGCTTGCCATCCAGGCCAAAAAGGAGAAGGAGGAACTTGACAGGCAGAACAAAGGCAAGGCTTCATGCTTTAGTGTAAGGTGGGGTGGGGGTAGCGATTTGTGACTTTTAGAGGGGTCCGAGTGTAAAGCTCCGTATTCCCGCAGAACGCATGGAGAAGGAGGCCGAGGAGGAGCGTGTCCGCAAACAGAAAGCGGCGGCCGAGAGGGCCTTCCAGGAAGGCATCAGCAAAGCCAAGCTCGTCCTGAGGCGAATCCCCCTGGGAACGGACAGAAACCACAGCCGGTAAGTCTAGTGACTGACCCTTTTTGAATAGGGAGCACTGTTGGGGCTTGGGCGTTTTTGTTTCCTTTGAGGTCATAGTCCACGCTTGCTGCTGCTGCCTCGTAGGTACTGGCTGTTCTCCGACGTCGTGCCAGGCCTCTACATAGAGAAGGGATGGGTTCACGAGAGCATCGATTACAACTTCACTCTGCCCCTGGAGGAGGACGAAGAAGAGGAGGAGGAAGAGGAGGAGGGAGTGATGAAGGAGGAGGAGGAGGAGGCGGGCGTGGAGGGTGAGTGCCCGCAGGGACCGTGGCGAGCGCCGAGTCGACGGCGGTTTAACCGCGCACCGTGTCTAAAACCTGCTCCCTCCACCCTGTAGAAGTGGACAAGGAGGAGGACTGCAGTGCTGAAGGGAGCCACCCAGTGGCCGCTGCAGAGATCTGCACCGAGACGACCGTTCCGAAACGGGGGCAAAACCTCTGGTAAGGTTGACGACGGGCTCATGTGGAGAGGGGGGTTCGCTTATGACCTAGTAGGGGGATACCCCTGTAAAGAGGTTAACGTTGTGTGCCACGTGACAGGTGCGTGTGTGACACCCCTCGGGAGCTGGAGGACCTGATTGAGAGTCTGCACCCACAAGGCGTGCGTGAGAGTGAGCTCAAGATCCAGCTGCAGTACCGGTAAGACGACCCCAAGCTTCCTGGCCTGTCCCGAGTGGAGGATTTTCCAATTCCACACGTACCATGCACCTTTAAAGAATGTCCAAACCGGTTTTCTTAAGATCCTTAGTCCAGGAGGATCAACCGAAAGGTCTCTTGCATTAGCGCTATAACCATAAATGAGAATATTATTCAGCATCATTAATTGAGAAGCCTTTCTCCGAGTAGCGCTCTTTGTTAGATGTAGAAATTTAGCATGCCAATTGCATTACAGGTTGACTCTTATAGGTCCTTCATGCAATTTGGCGTAGCAACCCCAGTCGACCGTCAAAAGCAGGACTGATGTGAGTACATGCTTTGGTGACTGCGGTATCAAGGCTGGGTTTTCAACCCCCCCCCCCCCCCCCCCAGGTACCAGGACATCTTGCACTCCCTGCATCTGGCCCGCAAGGCCAACCAGCGGCTGAAGTCCTGCGACGGGCACCAGGAGCTGCTCAAGTACCTGCGCAGTGACGTCCTGGAGGTGGCCTCGCGGCTGCAGAAGGGCGGTCTGGGGTACATGGACAACATGTCGGAGTTTGAGGAAAGGGTCAGTCTCTCTCTCGTTGGGATGCCGACGACGATGACGCAAAGATAAAAATCCCCAGAAATATTGAACAAAAACCGAAATATTAAAGTGCCACTTGAAAAGGAACTGTAGTTCTGTGATGTGTTTAGTAAGCAGGTGCGTATTTGAGAATATCAGCAAGCCTCTTCGTGGGGCTTTCTCTTAAACGGCTCTAAATGTTTGCTTTTGTTGTGCGCTTGAAGTGTGCAGTTTGTCTGATCCAGTATCTAATCGGGACTTGGTCTGAATGTTAGGGTGACTTGTGAAAACAATGACGTCTTGGCAAACTGCAACTGTGCGCCCTTGTCCCCCTCAGGTGAGTTCCTTGGAAAACCTCAAGGACTTTGGGGAGTGCGTGGTTGCCATCCAGGAGTGCGTGATCAAGAAGTTCCTGCAGGGCTTCATGGCCCCCAAGCAGAAGAGGAGGAAGCAGGGCGGGGAGGAGAGCAGCAAGGCGGAGGAGTTGGATGATGAGAAAAGGGTGGCGGAGGAGGCCAGGGTGAGCCGTGTGTGTGTGTGTGTGTGTGTGTGTG
>JAOVYW010000032.1:1443735-1465527 GCA_025775045.1 Hiodon tergisus
TCTAGGCAGTCTGTGCTCAGGGACGACCACCTTAATGACGGTCTAGGCAGTCTGTGCTCAGGGACGACCACCTTAATAACGGTCTGCACAGTCAGCCACTGAGTCCTGTGTCTTTAATTTACATCGATAGGTTTTAGGGGTATTATGGTTTGACAATTAAGCTCATCATTAAGTATGGTCATTACTGTATCTGATAAGTTTTCTTTTGAGGATTACCCTGGGACTCACACAGAATTCTTATATCCAGCACTTGACCCTTTGACAACTCCTCCAGTGAAACGCCAGCAGGTTTGGGCAGGTCAGATGTAAAGCCACAACTGAAACTGTGGTGCAGCTATGCCAGGAGCCGGAGTGGTGGCTCTGTGGGAGAGGACGTTGCTAAGGACCAGCCTGAGGCTTAGCGAGCCTGTACACATGTAACTGGCCTGACCCAACGACCGATTGCCCGATTGATTTAGGGAACAATTTCTCTCCCACACTCTGAGCTGAGGGATGCAGCAGAAAAAACAGTGCGGTTGGCACAAGTCCACCCTTGTTCCTGCTAAACGGGCGAGGATTGATGCAGTCGTTCAACCTTAACTCCAGCCACCGAATACACAGCCAGCAACAGTGCATTAAACTATAAAGCTTTTGTTTCCAAAAGTTCATAACATTCGGAGTACCGAACTGTGCATGATGTTTCTGGCATGGCTGGAACCATAAATCAGACCGTCACCTCTATTTTTACATTACACTAGAATGCCTCTCACAGGAACGTTTTTTCCCCCAGACTCTGCTTCACTTGTGGCCCATGAATGCTCCTGTGTGTGAAAAACCTTCAGCCAGATAGCCTCTTTTAATGCTCCGTGATCATGCAGTCAACATCTCTAGTCGGGGGAAAAGAAAACACTGATGGTGGGAAAGGTTTACGGAAAAACTTATTTGCACAGGTACCCTCATTTTGAGGATCTGACTGAGCGATAGGGTCTGACGCCAGAGGTTGGGGGGTTGGAGGGTGGACAGGTAAAGTTTTGGACTGAAAAGGCCATTTCACTGGGCATTGTGTGTTTAGGGCCAAGTCTGAACGACAAGGTATCCTGTGTTGTGGATAATTAAAGTGCAGGGTTGGGGGAGACAGGGGAGAGACCCCAGTGATGTCTGGCTGTTAAGAGTACGTGTATCAAGGGCTTTCTTTAGCGCGAGTTCCCCCCGCCCTACTCAGCACAATGCCTTCTCTGTCCCACCCCCGCCAGGGCTAGAGAACGTCGAGATTCTCCTCCAGGGGTTCTCAAAAAGGATGTCTGTGTGTGTGTGTGTGTGCGTGGGGGTGGGTGGGGTCAGTTGACTTCATTATATCCCACTCTAAAACCACAGTCAATCTCACAGGAAGGTAGACAGCAAGTCCACTGCGCACTAGCACAATGGGAACCACCGTATCAGCGTCCATACAAATAAACAGGATCTTGAGACGAGTTTCCCAACAGAGGTCCCAGCTTACTGCACCCGTGTCTCGCACGGAATTCTTTACGCTTGCTTTTTATTCTCCCTCTTTGGTCGAGCAGGGCTACATAAAAAAAAAAAGTCAATTCATCTCAAATAAAAAAAAGGAATGAGTCCTAAATGGAAAGCAATGATTCAATTTGTGGATGATCTTCAACTAATTTATATTTCTGCACCATGTAAAAATAGAACATATACGGTGGCTGTATAGAGTGTGGGGGAAACTAAATGAACCACAGGATGGAATCTGGGAACAGAAAGAAAAACAGAAAAGTAAAACAGGATCGAGGCCGAGGACCGTTGTCTACAGCAGTTGTAAAACGGTTGTATTTGACATAGTTGTTGCAGTTTCCAAATTCCAAACTAAAGTCTACCCGTTGAACTCTTACCGTCCCATGTTTCCTTATGGTGAATGTCCTTCCAAAAACATCTTTAAAAAATCTTCACTGCAGTTTCATACACTCTTTACAGAAGGCTTATGCTTACACAGAACTAATTTAGACACAATGAGTTAAAAATCGAGCTTTAAATTTCCATGATAAGAACGTTTTTTAATAATTTATATTTCCTACCTATTCTGGCTCTGTGTTTATTCTACTGTACTTCTGTTTGAAAGGAATTAGTCGAATTTCCTTCCAAAAGGCGCTAAAAATATATATATAATTATGGGATGATTTTGGATTAAACACCTAAGACTCTAGAATTCACTGAACACTTCTACTGAAAAAAACCCAGTCGGATGGGAGACCTGGCCCACCCTTTTTCTGATTCGTCATACATCATACGTACATAAAACCCACTGTGTTCCAAATTCCGCTTGGTTTTTTACCAAAGATTCTAACTGCAATGCGGTTGTTTTATAATGCAAGTTTTGCATGAATGAACCAGTCACCTAAGAACAATCTCCCAACACCCAAAGGAAATCAGACAACAACAAAACAAAACAATTCTGATGCTGTATTGGAAGCATGGGTTAAGCCTTTGAAGGGGCGACAATGATGTCCATCGATTTTTTTTTTCCACTGTCATTTTCGTTTTTAAAAAAGGAATTGGTTTGGAAACAATGATGTAACTTCTCTGGAACATGTGAGGGAACATGCAAAACGCCCATGCAGATGTCACAAAGGACCTGGATGGGTAGCATTGAGATGACTTGGTTGGGTGGTTAATAGCATCGTTTTCTCTCACTACTTCATTCTTTGAAAGTCTTTGAAAGCGGGTCATCAATGCTGAATTGTCTTGCGTTTGTTTGTTGTCTCCTGTAGACCCATCTCACTCCCCAAAGGGGCCTTTGTTATCTGTCGGCGGCTCACAGAGCTGCCTAGCAACCGGACCAAAATGGCAGCTGAAAACTCTCACAAAGATCTGACCCACATAGCATGCCTTGAGCCTCTGATCGCTCAATCCGTCTGAGCGATGAAGAGACCATCTGGGTTCCTCGCTCTCTGTGGACGTCTTGCTCTGTCACTGCCTCCCAAGTAAAACAGATCAGGAAAAGTATTCTACACCAAGGTTGCAAATCAAAATATAATCGTTGCTTGCGACGAGAATGAAGAAATGTTTTTATTGAAATTCAAGCGAATGTATTTTGGGCCTAAAATTACAGTGGCATAACAGTAAAAAAAACGGTGTCCATCAGCAGAAAACAAGCTTTACTTTAACAATTTATTCCACTTTTGCAAGTAGCTCTAAAAAAACTGAAAAAGAAGATTAGCACATTTTTTTTGGTTATACAGCACGAGCTCTCATGGTTAGACAAAAAAAATATTTAAAAAAATAAAATAAAAAAGGGAAGTTAACTTTGTGATTTGGAGAATGCCGGGATCAGGCAATCAGCCAGGATAAGAGACTGAAGATTATCAGGCAATGTCATCTACTTAAAACAACATTGAAAAATAACACACACACAAAACAAAACTTCACCAGGGAGTTAATAAACTGAGGCACAGCTCAGGTGGAGGTGAAGGGTGTAGAGGAAGTCTTCCTACACATAAACGGCAGCACAATAAAGACAAACGCATCCCTCTGTATTTTTTTAAATGACCATTCATTCTTTATTTAACCAGGTGGCCTGCTATTGAGACCTGGGCTCTTTCAGCAGACACATAGGACAACCCACTTGACATAGTCACAATGGGGTAACTGTCCTTCTTCTCGACTGGACGCCGTATAACCTGGGGTAGGACAGCTATGGGACGCTGAGTTTTCAGGGTTTGAAAACATACCAAAAAAACCTGTTAAAGGTGATCAGCTCCAAGACGCAGAGAACTGATTATCCTCTCGGTTTGAGTAGATCTGAGATCATTGTAGAACACATTATTTTTAAATTTTTATTTAAATGAAAGACTACTTAAGATTTGAAAAGAGTAGAATATTCTGCCAGCTGTGGTAAGTAAATTTAAATGCACATATTTACCACAGGTAAATATTTATTATCTGTGGAAGACTATGGTTTTGTTAAGTGTGCTGAGAGTTAACGTACACTTCTACATGGAGGTGTTAAATGAAGGGATGTATGTGACTGGCAGGTGAGGGGGTGCGACAGGGTGGCAGACTGGCGTCTGGTGGAGGGTTTGGGGGATTGGAGTGGTGGAGTTGTGTGGATTACACAGGGCTCAGATGGTCCGCACTTTGGTGAAAAACCTTTCTTTGCGTCTGAATGGGCTTTTTCAATGTGCTCATTTCCACATCAAAAAACCCCGGGGGGGCGCGTATGGGTGGGGAGTAATGGGGCCCTCTTTTTTACCCTCCACTTTCCTAGCTTTAAAAAAAATTGCTGGGGTGGGGTGCAGGGAGCCTAAAATACAACGGCCCCTTTGGTACTTTCACAGGTTAATGGAGCATTGACATACATACATTGTAGGGTGCAGAAGATATTAAACTGCAAAGCATCTTGTCAGACGCAAAAACCACTGACGCGGTTTCCAGAGAAAGAACGAACCCTCATCAAACATTCCTTGTTATCGAGAATCCTGGAACCGCGTCTCTATTGTTTCGATCCCTGAAAGAAACTTTCTCCGATGGTACTTAAACTGAACCGCTGCAGTAAATACACAGCTGCTTAGGTCGGTAAAGATTGTAACTACAAGCTATGTCAGTCACTCTGGACCAGCTGAGCAAATAAACCTTGTGAGAGTGCATGTTTACAAAACTAAAACAATTGTAAAAGCTTTTAATAACGAAATCTTCCAGCACCCATCCTCCAAGAAAATATGTCTGGATTAGCACATTTCTGTCTCGGCTACCCGCACGCGCACTAGGCCATCTAGTCAAAATTTACAGTCAAAGTCACTCTTTCTGTTTCAACGGCAGTAAAATCGGACATGTGAGCAGGGAGATCGAGACTGCTGGTGATGGTTCAGATACAACAGCCTCCCCCCCACCCAGACTCCCCTATTTTAGACGACTTGAGCCATCAGCGCCGCCCAGCCTTTCAACACAGGCTCGAGCATATTAATACCCCCACAGTGCAATAGCAGCACCAGAGATCCTGGCAGGGGTGGGGGTCACGACACATTTCTCAGATCCGTCTGTTGGCGCCCCTCCCCGTGCCCCGGGCCGAGGCAACGCAGCCCGAGTCGCGTACGTTGACCAGGCGCACGGAGAGAGCTGCACCGACATGGACTCGGGAAATCTGTGAAGTGGGCGACCGGCCGGGTCTATCGCCGTTCGCTCACGTCAGGAAGAAGGCCGTGTGAAAGTGCGGAGGCCTGGCTGGCCTTTAGCCCCCTGCCGATCCAGACAAAACAAAAAGCTAAGATGCGAAAACATCCGGGGGGTTTATCCGCGCCGGTTTTTGCTGTCTTAAGGAGAAAGCCGTCGGGAGACAGCAAACCTTCATGTCCTTTTTGCCATGTCTTACTTGCCGCTTCCACTCATAACAGTCATATTGAATACAGTCAATATCTAATCAGTTAGGTGAATCAGAGCTGTGCGTAAGTAGGCTGGTTGATGCAACGCAGGCTTTTAAATATATTTTAAGACCAAGCATTGGAACCCTTTTAGTACGTCACAGGCGCCACAACCTGACAGGAACTGCGCATTAATAGAGATTTGTGGTGACAAGAGTACCGTGTCGTCTCACCAAGGTTTAAGTACATATGAGTGTATGTAAGAGCATTGAGTCATAAAATTTTGTTAATGCATAAGGTCTAAAGATCGAGTGTTGATTCGAGGCAAAAAATATAATGTACTATCTATTTAAAATATATATTTCTTAACAATCCACTATCTTTTACCACATGTAAAAAGTCTTTTTATGCCTTTATCTGACCTCGCTATTATGAAACATGTGTCTTTAGGTAACAATTAGAGATGACCCTGCCGCAAACTCTGATCAGTGCCTTTCCAAGATAACGGACAGAAAAACTAATTAACGAACCAATTTCAAGATCAAACGACACATATTGAACAGCGTGTACACGGAGTGTGTTCCCGCCAGCTCTGGAAGGTAGATCACAGACTGAATGGTCTTTATTTTCTGCTGAACTTCAAAGGGTAGAAGGAAGAGACAAACAAATGATCGGAGCACAAACGAATAATATATATATATACACATATATTGTGTTTCAGAGGCATCTGAAGGTTCTTTTCTAACACCGGGCTTAAAACATTCCAGGCTTTTGTCCGTTTTTTTCAAATCCAATCTGAAACTGAGGCTTCTCTTCAGTATGCCTATGAGTATTGCCTGCCCATAATACCCTGTTAATAGGCTACTTAGTAGAAAGAATACCGTGTTTTTTACAGATTAGGCATCACTGCTGTTGGCGCAGAGTTGGAAAAATATACAAACAAACCTTATCAGATTAGCTGGTTACATCATTAAAATAAACTCTGTATGCAAGGTAAACTATATATATATTTTTTTATGTTTGGAAGATTCTATTCTGTTTTATCTCCGCCTAAAAATCTAAATGTTCATGTGCCACTTATATCTATATTCACTTCCACTTATACCCCTAGTCGATATAAGGCTGTATTCACTTATACCCCTAGTCGATATAAGGCTGTATTCACTTACACCCCTAGTCAATATAAGGCTGTATTCACCAACACCCCTAGTCGATATAAGGCTGTATTCACCAACACCCCTAGTCGATATAAGGCTGTATTCACTTACACCCCAAGTCGATATAAGGCTGTATTCACTTACACCCCTAGTCGATATAAGGCTGTATTCACCAACACCCCAAGTCGATATAAGACTGTATTCACTAACACCCCTAGTCGATATAAGACTGTATTCATTAACACCCAAAGTCGATATAAGACTGTATTCACTTACACCCCAAGTCGATATAAGACTGTATTCACTAACACCCCTAGTCGATATAAGACTGTATTCATTAACACCCCAAGTCGATATAAGACTGTATTCACTTACACCCCTAGTCGATATAAGACTATTCACTTACTTGTTTTTGTTTTGTTAGACTGACGAAACAGATTCGTGATTCAAACAGCATTCAATTATTAAATTAAATCTTCAAATCAGAATCTCTAAGACGTCAAAAGAAAGTACGTTATTGTATTACACTCACGAAGTTCCTGTTAATTTGTAAACCCCCCTACATACAGCGACGTCCATAAATGAGAACTTGCATTCGGCAGTTGCACCAATGAAGTCCGTTGCTAAAAACTTCCACGCCACTATCGCTCAACAGACATTTGAAGAGATAAATCAGACTGCTACATGACGCATGGATCGTTAATCACGGTAATCACGAGGGTACAAAAGAATCCCCAAAGTTTCGAAATAATGAGCTAAAGGGACGGCTGATCCGGAAAGACTCAACTGATGAGTACATTCAGTAAAACGGGACGGGGTAAAACGGGATGCAAAAAAAACACACACAAAAAAAACATTTCTGCGACGCCCCCCTGCCTAACTGCTGCCAAACTATTAACACAGCAAACCATACAAATATCACACACTGTACACATTCTAAAAGTTAAAAGTATACATTGGATATTTATACATGAACCAAAGCCAAAGATGACGTCGTGATGACCGACTACCTTTCCAAAAAATGTTTCATGTGGGCGGGCTTAGTAGCCTGTGAATATTTATTTTATTTTACATTACTGGCAGTTTCCACGTTTTGTCGTATGCTAAATCTATTAGTAATTTTACATAGAAAATACGACACATAAATCTTTCGCATAAGAATTTACAAAACAATTGGTACACCATGAGAATATTACATAAATGCGTTTTATTAGCTAGTTTTTGAACAACAATCATTTTTATTTTAAGGCACAGTCGTTTTTTCAGTTGACAAATGAAGGTTTTTCTATACACACACACACACACACACACACACACACACACATACAATACATACAAGCATGTGAAATATAACGCTAGGCCGAAATTAAATATATATACAATAAATAGAATTAACCATTATAACATTTTTAAACAGATCCCTTTGATATAAAATACACATTGAAAAAAATAAAATAAAAAACACTTTATACATTCATGTTCCACGTGTTACCAAATTGTTTGGGGGAAAAAAAATCTATAGTGGACATTTTCCTTTTACTTTGTAAATACCGTTGGCTATCTGAATCACAAACAACTCAAGCTGAACTGGATTTACACTATGGCTGAAAGTGTGGACCATATGACGCACCTTGTAGATTCGAGTCAGAAACAACAAAACATGAAGTAAAATAAAAAATACGTCGTTGCCAAGCATTGCAAATGTAGTCCAACCTTTGCCTCCCTACAAAGAAAATACCATCTTCTTTTTTTTTTTTTTTCCCTTTTAGGTTTATCCGTAACAGAACAGGAGACCTGGCATGGTTTTTCTTTTTTCAGACATGTGTGGGGCTGTCCAAATAGGGGTCTGTTTTGGTCATGTGGGTCACCACGGCAGGTGCTTTGTAGTGACAGTGCGTGCTGCCGCAGCTGACTCCGCTGCAGGGCTTTCTGCTAGTTCTCCCCGCCAGCTTCCTGTTGCACAGGCCCTGCCATGTCTGGAGGGTCTTGGAACTCCAGACCCACACCCCACTGGTGATCCCCACCACCAAGGACATGAAAATCTTGAGCATGAAAACCGCCACTGTGGGCAACGAGGAATCCAGCGAGCAGTCCTCGTTCCGGCGGCCTGGGAACGGCAGGCACTTGCTCTCGAGACCCCTGAATTTCCAGTAATCCACGTTGAGTCTCTCGTAGAAGTAGCATACGATGACGCACGTGGCCGGCACGGTGTAGAGGATGGAGTAGACGCCGATCTTGACCATGAGCTTCTCCAGCTTCTCAGTGTTCGTGCCCTCCGTCTTCATGACCTTTCGGATGTGGAAGAGGGCCACAAAGCCCGTCAGGACGAAGGTTGTGCCCACAACGAGGTAGCAGGAGAGGGGTATTAGAACGAAGCCGGTGAGGGCGCCGACGTCCATGCTCCCGACGTAACACAGGCCGGTCAGTTCGTCCCCGGCGACCTTCCGCATGGTGAGGATGACGATGGTCTTCATGGCTGGGATGCCCCAGGCGGCCATGTGGAAGTAGGAGCTGTGTGCCTCGATGGCCTCGTGTCCCCACTTCTTCCCCGCGGCCAGGAACCACGTCAGCGTGAGGATCACCCACCAGATGGAGCTGGCCATGCCAAAGTAGTAGAGGATGAGGAAGACGAGGGTGCAGCCGGTGCTCTCCAGCCCCTCCTGGATGATGTACAGCTCACCGTTCTCCCGGTCGCAGGCGATGTTCTCCGCGCCCGCCACAGAGCGGATGATGAAGGCCACGGAGTAAACATTGTAGCACATGGAGAGGAAGATGATGGGCCTCTCGGGGTACTGGAAGCGGTGGGGGTCCAGGAGGAAGGTCAAGACTGTGAAGGCGGTAGAGACGAAGCACAGGGTAGACCACACTGTCATCCAGATGAAGGCAAAGTCCTTGTCCTGCCTGGACCAGAAAACGTCCACAGCTGAAGAACACCGCGGGGCGCAGGACTGGCTCTTCTCCACGTACTGGAACTTCTCTGGGTTCTCGCAAGACCCCAAGCTCCCAGGGGAACGCCCGCTCCCGGCCACCGGCTGCCTGGGCCGGTGAGGCACCGGGAGCATGCCCTCCCCTTTTTTAGTCTCTGTCCGGGTGTCATTCTCTGGCGCCTCCATGCACAGGGCGTTGGGGTCATTCTTGGTCGGCAGCTTAGAGCAATCCAGGGAGTCGGGCCAACTGAAGCTAAACTTCTCCATGATGGGAGAGCACTTCTGCCTGGCCTGCTCGCACATAGGGCGGCAGGCAGGAATAGTGAGGGAAACTTTGTCAGTGCACATGGGGGCGTACAGTGAGCAGAGGAAAAACCGCAGGTGCACGTCGCAGCCATACTCCACTAATGGCGCAAATTCATTCAGTTTAATGCCGGCCTCCTTCTGGTCCTCGTGCTTCATGAAATTGGGCATCCTGGTCATATTGTAACCAATCCCCTGACACATTGGGATTACAATGGGTTCACATTTTGCCTGTCTCCCCCGCTCTACGTCATAGGCTCCTATCTCCAAGCTGGAACTGGCATATACAAGTTGGCACAATAAAAAAATGACAATTTCCAAATGAAAGAATTCCATGACGCTTTTGTAAACCCTACTTTTTTAGAAGACAAATATAAAGAACTTACTTGAAATTAGATATCCCATGTGGAGAAAAATATTTAAAGTATTAAAAAATTCCACAATTACATTACTTCGTCATTGTCTCTCCAAAATAAACCACAGACGCACACCGATGATCAAAATATGTTTTTTAAATGTCAAATAAAGGTTAAAAAATAGTCCACCACGAAGCCCTTCAATAATTACTAAACAGGACCATCGCACCGTCCACAAGAAAGTTATTATTCATGGATGGCAAGTTCGTAACTGGATATTTGCTGTGTCCTGCGACGTGATGAAAATTAATGTTGTTGAAAAGTTTATAAAAGCGCTGTACTATACCGTTACTATCTATCTTCTTGTACAGGGATGCAACTCGTTATTTGTCCTTAAGTTCGATACGCTGACATCACCGGTTAATCAGGATAATTATCGCATCTTCTCTCACGAATTATGTGCGGAGCTTTTGGCTGTTTTAGGTAGTTTTATAGCAGTCGATACGTCCAGTTTTGGCGAATACTTCCTCCGTTCATCCATTGCCCGTGAAGACTGAACGTTTGCTTCTCTCCTAGTTAATTCATCACAAAAGGGGAGGGTATTGACGAGGGAATTTCGCTCCGCCCGGATTTAGCAAAAGAGGCATTTTTAAATCAGCATATAGACACATCGCCGTCTTCTTTTCCCAACGCAGTTAAGACAAAACCACGCCCCGTTATTCCAATGGCCGTTCTATAACGTTCCCATTGGCTAGTTTTGTCTCAGTCACTAGATATAACGATTGGATTTGTTTTTATATGCGAATGCCAAAGTGTCGTGCACAATCATGGCTATGGTGTTTATTAGGAACTAAGTGAATTATTTATTTACGTATCAAAAGAAACTAGGTTTCATTTAACAATTTAAGGATTCCATACACCCACATTATTATGTATGGTAAAGGCAGTCGCAAGAGCCTGTTCTTAATCCCTGTTAGTAACAACAATAAGAATACATGAAACTACCGGTTTGTGTCAAAATAAAAGTGTTCTGAGTGATCGTCACGAAAACAGAAGAAATATGGTTATAACGACGGTTCAAAATACAAAATCAATTTATTTGTCAGAATTACATTTTTTTATTTTGTGTTGAAGGCCATACTTGAGAGCTCAGGGTGTATTTAAGAAGTGATACATTGTAATTAATGCTAAACATTATATAGGACCACAATATTAGAAAATATGTTTTTAATGGAAAATCCACTGTAATGTTTTACATAATTTCAGCGTTTATTTTAAAGAACGAAAATATATTTTACACAAATTACAGACATAAGCTATATATTTCCCACTCTACTTTAAAGGTGGGTTCTGGTGATCACACGGTCGCAACTGATTTTTTAATAAGGAAAAGGTCTTCCATTAAAACCGGCAGTTGGTCTTTCCATGTCGTTAATACTAAAATGAATTAATTAAATCTTCAACGCATCAACGGCAGATTTGTGTGAGCGAGTCAACGCTAGCCAACGGGAGTGTAGTTGAGCGTTCATCAGAATAACGGGGAGTGGGTTTGGCTTAACTGAGTCGAGAAAGGAAAGACGCTTCTGGGACATTGTTATCCTTTGGGGACAATCCGTATTTTGCGGAGTGGGGTGAATTTGGATCTTACTCGGATTTATCTTCCGTGACATTAACGTTTAGAAGTTGGCAATGAAGCAGAGAAATCGCACATATGATTGATTGTTAAAACGTATCAAGACATACTCCTAAAATAGACCTATGATGAGCAATGCCGTCTTCTGTACGCAGTATAGTGTAGTCTGTTGATGTCTTTGTTTGGCCTTGTATTTTTTATTTAAGTATTTAAGCTAGAAACAAAGTTTAAATAATTAAACGAGGCAATTTAAAGAGCAAATAAACAAACGCACCCCTTTGAAATTACTCAGACAATTGCCAGACCTCAATGAAATAGAGTTTTTAGTGGTACTGCCTGGAGAAATGGCGACACAATCCATGACTACTTCCATAAGGCCCACGTGAACAGGAAATCTTCCCCGGATAAATAATTCTGTCTCATTCTTTGGAACTCTCTCACACCCGTGCCCTAATCATATCTAAGCAAGATGCGTAAAGGAACATAAAACTGTTCCTATTTTTTTTTGTCCAGCAACCTGTCTGTTAATCGTCTCTCCACAGACAGGGAGACATAGAGAAACACAGAAAGTCAAACCATTAATATATTTAAGTAGCCGACGGATAAATACGTTGTTCTCTTTAAATTGGCCTTTGATAAAATAATTTTAGTTTTCTTTTATTTGGAGCATAACTAAATACTGTTTCCATCTAGTGGCGATACTAGGTATATCAACTGAACAAAAGTTCAGCAAATATCAGCCTATAATGTTCAATATGGGGAAAAAATATTGTATTTTTTTAGAACAGGAAACATTTAATCAGCGGCTCAGGCAACAAAACACCCTCTTATTTAAAAAAAAGTAAAGGTAGGATTTAAAAAACGCAGTTTTCCCACATGTAAACGTCAAAGTCAAAGGCATTGAATTATTTAATTTCTGACGTTACAATAGAGTGCTGTGTCAGATCTGCATGGCGAAAGACCCTTCATTATTCATTTAAGGCAAAAAGCTTGGTGATACTGATCTAGCATGACTGAGAAAGCCATCCCAGAGCGGGACAAAAAGATATTATCGGGCTCTGTGTCCATAGAGTGACTGCCAAACCTTTACTTCACATCAAAATCCTTACTGAGACCACTGATATTGATCTTGTAAATAAATCTATGTCCTCACTTATGTAAATCGGTTTTGACTTATTTTGAAACACTAGTGAAACCCCCCCTCCCCTTCTGATTAGTTTGGAATGAAACTGGCGTCAAAGATTGACTTCGAGACAAAGACTGAGGTATTCTGTGGTGTGATAGACTCTCTGTGGAAGTTCTTTGTGCTATGGACACTCAATGAGATCTAATCGCCTTGAAAAGTTTTCTGAACACATCACCCCCGCCTTTGTCCCGGACTATGACCCCATCTAGGGTTTCAAGCAAGCCGGCCGCGCTGAGTGGATTCGCACTGCAATCTAAAATCTGTCGCCTCTAGACTTGTAAAGATGCCAGTAACTCACTGGCAAAATGAATGGCACAAGAAAGGGCCATGTTCGCGTGGGCACGACCAAGATTGAGTGCTCCAGGTCTGTTTTAACACGAAAACGCCAAGGCATTTCGCATCTAAACATTTAGTAGCAAAAATGCGTGACGTTACAAACAAACGATCAGTTACTTGAGTGTAAACACAACGTGAGTATGTTTTGTTCACGTATGGTGAAAAGACACATGTTTAGACACAATCTCCACACTGGTTTTTGTGTGTTGTTTGTGTTTTTCGGTATAACGTGTGCCAGTACCTAGCTGAAATATACACAACCCGTCCAGAGGTACCCCCTCAGAGATGCCCTTGGTAGCTCCTGCCCCCCCCCCCCATTAATCCCACCCACTCCGCTCCCCTTGGCCATTCTTGAAAACGTGAACTGCTTCTTAATGCCCTTAATTGATAAAATAAAACCAAATTATTATACTTAAATAATTAATAAACAATTGCACAATTGTTCTCGTTAACCGTCCCTCCTGGAGGTACGGATCGTGTCTTCTTTCATCAATTATTTTAGACGGCCCTGGAGTTTTATACCTCAGCACCATCAACCCCACACAGTCTATGCAGATGTTATCTGATGTTTGGACTCGGTTGGGCTGCAGGAACATCAGTGCCCGCGCTTCCGTTCTCTCGTGGTTTTCTCAGTCGTTCATTTAAGTTGCGTCATTAATATTCGGTTGTGTACTCAGACGTGCGATGCAAATGTCAATGCACATTTTTAAGTCCTGCAGATGTGCCTCACATTCCTCGCAATTTTTAACTTCATCCATACGTAATGTGCTAAGCCGTGCAGTCCCGTCTGAATGGGTGAAATTAGTGCTCAACATCAGATTTTAAAATCATGAACACGCTCAGATCCAGAACTGCAAAATGAAGACAATCAAAGTAACGAAGATAGTCAATTTGGGACACAAGGCAAAAGCACAAGGTCTGTTCTGTCTGTTACGACTTCTTAGGGCCTGTGTTTTCTGTTGCTTCCCTGCTTGGGCCAAATGGACAGAAGCGAAGGACCAGATGTGTCTTTAAGTTGCCTAAAATAGAGCCACAACCTCCCCCTTGTCTTAATAACACTGATGGCTTTTCTTCTGGATGGTGGGGGCGGTATTTATGCAGCCAGGTTTAAGGACTAAGTGAAAACCTTTTGGTAACAAATTTTGATACACGTGCACGGTTAATACATGAACGGGTCCTGGAAACACTTGCTGGGCTGCCAGTGTCCCCCGGTCCAAAACAAACGGTGCGCAGAAAGATTGAAACGAGGGATTAACTCTCACTTCTATCACGAGCGCCCCCAAGGAGTGTGAGAGAGCGCGGCCGGACCCCCGAAAGGGCCTGCTCAATCGGGCCCACTCAGCCTTTCATGGACACCCTCCAGCCTACTGCTCTGTGTCTCCCTCTCTTTCCCCTCTGGGCCCTTGTCCACCCCCTGCCCCACATCACAATGCCACACTTACCATTTCAAAGAGACAGAGAGAGAGAGAGAGAGAGAGAGAGAGAGAGAGAGAGAGAGAGAAAGCAATCAGCCCCCCTCCCACCTCGGCACCGCCCAGCCCCCTCGTGCCCGCCGTCGTGTTCTACCAGAGGGCCCAGGCTGAATTTCAGCTTGAACACCCTCCGTTGACCCTTCGGCAGTTGTCTCTGGGTGCAGGGGGAGCACCTGGGCAGAAGATGGTGCGTAACGCACCTGTTCCTCCAGCAGACAACTCTCCCTGCATTCACATGTAAAGCAGGCCGCCTAACGGGAAACGAGAGAACCCAGACGGCCGGTGAATGGACACCCCCCCCCCCCCAAACCCTCTCCTCCAGCACGCCCCTTAGGAAAATGGGACCCTTTTGTCACATCTCTACACACACTACAGGATCAGTTCGCCTGTTCTTTTTTCTCTCCAATGGGTCAATTTCCTGTCCATATAAATGAGTATAGAATTCCTTTTGGCGGCAGCTTTTGTTTAGCCTGAGATCTGTTTAAGCAGCACTTTAACCATATTCCTCCCCAAGTCTCCTTCCAACTGGTATGAAGGGTCCCATTATTTGAATTCACTGGATGAAGAAAGGAAAAACACAGCCACTGGGGTGGCTAGTCAAAGTTACATTCCAAGATTCAGAACCAGTACAAGTTTTCTCACGGATTGCAGTAGCAGTATTTTAAAATGTATGAAAACAACAAGATCATTTGTATTTGTAATTCGCTAAGGAAAAATCTAAATATTTTAATCATTTATTTAAAAAATGATTGAAATGATCGTTAAAAAATGTCAAAATTAAAGCCAAACCGACACGTGGTCAGCTATGAGCGGCTTGTGCTGTTATTATACATGCTAAAATGCGCAATCATGTTGAAAGGAAAACGGTGACCATGGAACGGACATTTACAATGTAACTTTACCGCCAAATCCTGGATCTCACCCTCGGTCCGAACTAAAAAGCCATTACTGGTAATTGCCTCTCTTCGTCTCGAAGGTGTTAACAGTATACCTTACCCCCTAACCCCCCCCCACCCACCGCTGCTAGTCCTTTAACCTCACACTGCTGCTGTCTAGATCTTTAGAAATGTATTTGGGAAAAGAAAACAAAGCTAAACAAAATTAAATACATCTGCTCTGCATGTTTCTTTTGAGTAATGGAGAAGGAGGGCGTTATTTAAAACGCAGAATGTAGTTTTAATGTAAAGCTATGTTTTTTAAACACAGTTTGTGGATTGGGTATGATCACAAGAATGACACCACTAGACAATGGGGGGTGAATCAAAAGCATAATTCATAGTAGTCAGTGGTTTGGAAGACAATTGTGTGAAATTGTCCTTTCGTTTTGCTGGGACAATGCCAATGGCCCTGAAGAGAGGAATGTAAATTAATTTAGTCCATGTTAGTACAATAGAAAGATAAATCAGTAGACAGCTTTTATTTTTGACACTACAACAGACCTAATACAACAGGGAAAACTATCTGTGATAGTATCCAGGTAGGAGGAAGTTCTGAGAACCGGCCCAATGGGTCCTACGGGTCATTTATTCTGTCAAGAGTACTCAAAGAGTACAAAAAGCAATCCAACCTGAAAGTTATTACATTGACCATTTCTCTTAATCTTTATATTTATCTACTACCAGTCCCAAGCAAACAGGGTCAAATGTAACGAAACATATATTTAGTACATTTCTTATTATGTACAAAACTTTTTTTGTGTGTTGGAATCTGACATAATTTTTCATACTTTTATCCCCGCAATTTGGAATCGCAAATTGTGCTAATGTTCCATGGCTCCCACAACCACACGCAAGGAGTGCGAGGAAGAACGAGCAGGCTTCTCCAATCTCAGTCACAGTCAAGACACAGGTCTCTTTTCCACGCTGCAGGTTCCACTGTCCACACAAGCGTTTTCGCCGTCACTCCGAGGAGAGTTACACTATTATCAAGAGTACTCTCAGCCTGCAGGAACCTGGGGAGCTGGGCGGAGACACTCCGGAGCAGCTCTGCAGATGTACTTCCCCCGGCACGGGGCGCTGCTCTTCCAACACCACCACGAGCTCTCCCGGTCGCTATCGGCAAATGGCGTGAGCTGGATTTGAACCGCCGAACTCCAGTTCCAACTCAGCCTGTCCCTTCGCCAAATGAGACACTCAGGAGGCCCACAATAACCCTTAAAAAAAAGAAAGAAAAAAAGATTTAAATTATTATTGTACCGAGAAGAGTGCCATGGTGCTTTCAGACTGGGAAGTCAACTGCTGTTAACACGTAGCTGGGAGTGCTCCAGTCCACTCTAATGGTGATTGGGCTGAAAACTTTAGCCAGAGCCATTAACACCACCCCCTATTTTGATGAAGTGCGCCACAAATGTGGCAGGCATGGTCTGCCATTGGAGCGCCAGCCAGGCTCCTGCAAAGCTATGTGCAGAATGCGAAGAAAGCAAACAGTTTTAGGGATCCGAAAACAAATGTAGAGGGCTTGGGTTCAGGGCCAGGGACGCATCTAAAGACCCCCCCTCCCCACCCCCGTTTCTGCGTCTAAAACACCGGGGATGTTGAGAAATCAGAACGAAGCTGCAGTTTCTTCGAAACTTCAAACAGAGCACCTAATCCACCCCCTGCCCAAGCTGTGACCCCCAGAGAGGGGCTTGTGTGCAGCGGGTGCAGTCTTCGCATTGCTCCTCCGCGTTGTTCACGAAAGCGGAACGTTCCGGGCCACCCCGCATTCTCTTGGGGGAACAATGTGATCTGGGGGGGCACGATGTCGCCGATGCACGCCAGTGGTGGTGGGGGGCTTTAGTGGCGAGCGAGGAGTTTAAAGGCTGGCGCCAACAGCATAGTGAGGATGTCGCGCGCTCCTGGAGTGACTCATGTGTCAGCGTGTCCGGGAGGACGCATGCAAAGGGCGTTACAGCGGCGTCCGCTTGCCAGGCCCTTTGAACCGGAGTGTATATTCTCAGCGGGGGATCCGGCGCCGTAGGACACTGGGCTCAGTTTCACTGCGCTCTGCATGGGGTTCGAGAAGCAAGCTCGGTTTATGGAGCCACAGAGCTGAAGGGCTGACGTTCGGGCCAAGCGTAGTAAAATGCAATGGAATATGGAGGGATGTCCTTAAAGGGGGTGAACTGGCTTTTCTCCTCTGTAATTAGCAGGTCCTGCCAGCAGGTCTGCGCCATTCAGAGTTTCCGAACAATAAGGGCTTGGCCATCCAATGTAAATACACATAGTGAATTAAAACATTTAAAAAATGTATTTCTGTTTGATTTAGAGTCATGATCTCAAACTCATAGTCAACGGCCTACTCGTTTGCTTCTCACCAGTCAATTGCATCCTGCTCTCCAATGGGCCTGTTAGATCTTCTGCCATCTTTAAATCATCACACCACCGGAGACATGCACGGGTGATAAACCAGTTCAATTAACACTGAAATAGCTGAATGTGAAGCCCTCCGCCGCCCGTCATCACCTTTAAATAAGCCTGAGGATCCCTTTACATGAGCGGCCGGGGATTTGGCAGACCTTGACCTCAAAAATATCTGTGCTCAAGGACTGCGTATATATTTACAACCTATAAATAGACGTGGGGGGGGGGGGGGATAAGTGCGTGTTCTCACAAGACGTTTTACAAGGCACGCTGGTTATGTACATTTTCTCTCGGGATGAGTTTCCACATCGCTTGTAGCTCTGATTGGACGGTATTGGCTGCTGCTTGTGTAGGGGAGTGAAATTACCTGAACATGTCCCGAAGCGTCAGGTGAAAAAAACACAACACTACTTGGTCCATCTACTGGCTGCAGTTGTGAAAAAATTAATTAAGTTAACGATCAATAGTTTTCTGACCGACCCAGGGCTTAATACATCATCAAGGACAAGGTGAGCAACACTGTTGCCGTGGGCGTTTCTGTACACGGGTGTATCTGCCCCCACGGCCAATGGGAAGCAGCCGAACTGGCTCATTGCCGCATGTGGGACCATCGAGGCACGTTGGTGTAAAACATGCAGTTTCCCCCGGGACTTACGTTACCGAAGTGCCCTCTGCACCAAACAAGTCCTATTAATAAAGTGCGGATTGACAAGGGAATCAGGTGGCCGGGCTCTGTCTCGAGTTCACACGGGCGGCTAGGGGGTGGGGCTGAGGCTCATTGGTGAGAAAGGACCAGCAGTGTTCTGCTAATGAGCTGCCCTTAACCTGTCCCGCAGAACCCAATGTTCAGGACTGTACCTTCTTCTTTTGGGCGTTTTCCCCCCACTAATATATACTTTTCTTATTCATCGTATTAATACCTTTCATCAGTTCTGTGATGGGACAATTACAGCTGATTAAAATTAAATAAGAGGTTAGGAGTCATGTGGAGATTCCTAACACCGTGGGGCTTTCACTTCAGCGTGGGGTCACATGCTGACAAAATTTTCAGTTGTGTGATTTTTAAAATAAAAATATTCAGTGTTTATAAGGGAATGCCATTGGGCATCAGCAAAAGTTGTCATTAGACATTGGCCATGAAGATTAACCACAAAACAGACTCAAATCACCTCTAAAATAGTGAGAAATGGATGCA
Source organism: Hiodon tergisus (assembly GCA_025775045.1). NCBI lineage: Eukaryota > Metazoa > Chordata > Actinopteri > Hiodontiformes > Hiodontidae > Hiodon > Hiodon tergisus. Next base: position 1,462,972 of record JAOVYW010000032.1, read on the forward strand.
CCCGTGTTTTAGCATAAAATCATTATCAATAGCAACATCATTACGTAGAATATCATAAACCATAATTTCATAATTATTTAACCATGTTGTAAATAATTACTTATAACCGCATAATTCATTACCTATAATATAATAAGTAATTACCTATAATAACATACATGCCTGTATTGGCAGGAAATGCACCACAAGTTTGCTAAGAGGCAGCACTGTGAACCATCACTTACAGAGCCATTGCTAGTGAATACAAACCGTACCAGTGAAGCACGCAAAGAAGAAGGCTTGTCACTCAAGCGGAGGGTTTTTTGAAAAATCAGGTTACAGTTTAAATGATTCCAACAGCACTGTCTCTCAGATTGTTAACAGATGTTCTAAGTGGCAGTAGCACTGTAATATGTGGTCAGAATGAGGCCCTCATGATTCACATACTTTACATGTTTTGAATTTTTTTTTTGTTGAAACAGCTCAAAACACGACATCATTTAAACGGTGATTAAAAGTGTTGCGTGAGTACAATTGTTTTTTAACCCGAAGGTAAAATAACATTCGATGCCATGCTATGCGTTTTGTGCGTTTAACTTGATTAACTTACTTATGCACCTCCACGAGACAATTCAATGTGTCAAGATGTCGATTAACTAGACCCGCACCATCCAGAATCGTGTGAGCAGCTGACCTTGCAACATTGTGAGTTTATGCACGGAACAACCGCACCACGCAGCAGATCATCTCGTTCACAATCGGAAAACATTACGGGAGAGTGACGGCTGTCCTAGGATTAGTATCGTCCCGTTGGGTCTCCGAGCCAATGTTCCTCCATGTTTTTTTCACCTCTGCTAAAGCTCGACTTTTTCCGGCCTACCTGCGCTGATGAAAATCCTTGAAGCGAATTAGTCTGGAAGTGAGCAAGGCACTTTCCTTTATTGATTCCAGGCGAAAGCCAGGCGGCAGGGAATTTATACAGTGTCTCCTTTCACGAAGAAAGAGACGGCAGTGTAGCTTCAAACCTTCACTTGACAAGGACCACATGTTGGAATCCGAGGGAAAGGGTTGTGATGGGGATTACTATAGCCAGTTATAAAAACACCCTCGTGCCAGGTCTACAGTAAGCAGGCATGCAAAGCAGACACGGACCAGAACACTAACAAGCTCCCCTTGTCCTGAGGAGCAGCCCACCAGGATCAGACCCAACCTCAACCTCCACCATGCCATACTTTGCCATGGAAAAGTGGAGCGCGCAAATTCCAAATTTACCAGCGATAAACGGAGAACAGACGCTGATATTGACGTTTAATTTGTTAATGTGGACGATCATATAGTAGGTGATTAGGGTTAAATATGCAACAGGATGGTATGGTCTGGTGCACCTGGAGCATCACGAGAAAATCAGAAGCAGCTTGGAGACGTGCTGTAAGGATGCCAGTGGAAGGGGAAAAGGCACTTTTCCCACCCGGGTAAATAACAGAAGAAACATGGCAGTAAAGGATACAATACGCCATGACTTTCTTAATGCCTTTCTTTTCCTGATGCTGAATTAGAACCTGTAGTCTTCTCAATGAATGGCTGCACGTTGCGGGGCTCGTTGTGAACGGGACAGCGACATCACTCCCTAGTGGGCAAGAGAATGACTAGTTTCTCAACCAACTAATCATCCCTCTTGTCTGTTTTGACAACCCGGGTTCGATCCTCTGCTTGGTGGAGTGGAAGCCCGGTCGTCAGGGGTTGTTGACTAGGTTCCGTTGCACACACACACACACACACACACACAAACTCACTGTCAGGCCACTAGGACAAGCGACACATGTGACCACTTGTATGATTTTTCGGAGTTGCTTGAGGGACACATGAAAAACGCATGAGAATGTCGGCGCGTCCGGACGGCCGAAGGGAATGCCTGTGTTATGTGCCTCTGCCATGCGCCTCTGCCATGCCAACAGATTATTAAGGAGAACGGCAGCATTTCCCGCCTGCATGGCACCAGCAGAAAGATCCCTTTGATCCCCCCAAAGCCCTCCCTGTTTGTCTTGGAGCGTGGAACTCTTATACACTGCTCTTGGCTTCGTAAATTACTGTCGCTCAAAGAGCTCTTTGACTTGGCTTTATGTAAATGCTTTCTCTGTCACCACATCTAATAACTCCAGGTTGTGCTCCACGTCTGTACTCTTCTCTGTCTTTTCCCTTGTTCCCTGTACCGGAACCGTGATAAAAGCAACAATGTAATAAATTGGTTGATGAAAAATCATGGACTTGCAAAGTAACGCACAATTCTTCCTCTTTCTCAGCACAGCTGATAGAGCTGATTGGTCCATGCTTGGGGGATATACTTCTGAGCCAAAGTAGTCAGAGAGGGGCCAGGATAGGCTGAGGCAGTCAAATAGGGGCCAGGACAGGATAAGTCAGTCAGAGAGGGGCCAGGACAGACTGAGGCAGTCAGATAGGGGCTAGGATAGGCTGAGGCAGTCAGAGAGGGGCCCAGATAGGCTGAGGCAGTCAGATAGGGGCCCGGATAGGCTGAGGCAGTCAGAGAGGTGCCAGGATAGGCTGAGGCAGTCAGAGAGG
>JAOVYW010000032.1:1469542-1484321 GCA_025775045.1 Hiodon tergisus
CAGAGGAGGTAAAATATTTTTATATTGTATTATATAATACATTAAATATATACACACACACACACACACACACACACGTGAAAAAAATTAATCAGCACCTTATACCAGTTGTTATGAATAGGACGTTGATCGTCCAGAAGAAGGAGGGGGTGAGGGCATGGGTGTTTTCCATAAAGGAGTACCCACTGACTCATGGCAAATACCGCAGGGTCAATTGAGGGGGAACGTTGGTCAATCTCGTGTGCTGCATGCAGTTACTTTGGTCCTGAGCGGCTCATCCCCAAGCAGGGAAACGTTTGACCCTGGAGGGGATGTTGGAAGGCTAATGCGACTGAACCAGACTCCCCTCAATCCCAGGTCCACCACGGGCTTTGTGGACTCCAGCCTCCGTCTGCAACCCTTCAGCCGCGCGCCCGACGAAACGCACCCATCTCACGGGCCATGTACCTGTCGAGCGCCGTACCAGCTCATCAAGTTTTTCTGATTTTAGACCTTTGATCTCCATTAGGTTTTCGATGATAAGTACATCGCGGCTGAAGGCCGGAGGTCCGCGCAAACTCAGAACCGTTGATTTCCAAGCATCAGTTCCGGTATGGCACAGTAAATGACAAGCTGAGACACAGTGGGTTCATGGCGGGACATCTCGAGAGGCAAATAAAAGCAACCATCCACTTAAAACTGGGCCCAATAGAGGCTGAGAGGAACTCTGGGCAGTGGTGCAAATTCCAAAGGAACATCTGGAGAACATACTGTACTGGTGCCATGGACCAAGACACCTGAGAGCGTAATCCAACCCAGGAACCAGGCACGGAGAGGGAACAAGCAATCAAAAATATCCCATCCAGGACTATGAAGGTCTTTTTGTCTTTTCTTTTTTAAATGACTGTATATTAGATTTGTTCACTTGAAATTCCCAACTGTTGGGCTGAAATATTGGAATTTGACTTTCAGAAACTGAAAACCGTGCTCTTCAAATAGAATGTGAGTTGAAACGCCACGTTACATGGCTGAAATTAACCAGGGTTTGCCTCTCCGTTTCTGTTTTAGCACTTGATGACTTTCCTTGCCAGACATGGGATCCTAATAGAAATTTTTGATTTACTGCACACCTTATCAGTTTCCTTTGCCTTGAAAGGCCGTTCCACCACCGTCATTCGGTAGAGTGATGTGGGCACCTGGGCATCCCCTGGGGTCCTTCCAGGGGGTAGATTCTGATCCCAATTATACGGTCAATGTGACTGAAACAGTAAGAGCCAAGCTCCATAATAGTGGTTTTTAAATAGGTCCTAACCCATCTTTGCTGTTCTAAAGCACAAAGGGTCACATCTGGTAGTGCCAGCGAGACCTTGTTAAATGCCTGTGTGGCAGGTTCAGAGATCGTGGAGGCGGATGGAGAGATCGTGGTGGCAGTTGGAGAGATTGTGGGGGCTGGTGGAGAGATCGTGGGGGCTATTTTAAAGCTTCCTTTTGACAGGATGTTAAAATTTATGTTATTTATGAAATAATTCTAATAATGGTATTCATGATTTTTTTAATCAGCCTTTGATGTGGTAACCGAGTAAGTTTTCCCCTGGATACTTTCTAAAGCAATTACATTTTAATTTGTTGCATGACAGTAAAACAATTACAAGCTTCCAGACCATGGCTTGTGAACCTCAATTTATCTTTCCTGGTCACAAAGTCAACAAACATTTTGCTTGAATAAGCCAAACAAACACGTTTGGCCTTTTTAAATACTGCATCTTCCTGGCACTTTGAGTCATCTTTAAACCCCGGTGCGATCTGTCAGCAAACGCCCGCCAACCATTCCCTCCCACATTTTCACTAGCACGGTTCTGCAGCCCCCGCGATGAGTTCCATTCACAGTAACCTGAAGCTCTGGGGGAATGAAAAGTCGACAGGCTGGGGAGGCGAGGATTGTGTATTTATAATATGCGGCGAAGTATGGACATACCCCCCCCCCCCCACCCTCCCAGTTTTGGTTTTGTTTATACTGCAATGTGCACGTGTGGCCTCATAGCTGAACGGTAGTAGGCCGCAGTAATGAGAATGTGGTATCCTGCCCACCTCACTGCTGGCAGCCTGGGCTGTCAGGGAAGAAGATGTTTTGTCTGAGAAAGCTCCTCGTGCCCTGAACACTGGAGTTCACCTCAGTGCTTTACTTTATACAGAAACTGGGCAGCTGGAGTGTCATCCTAATGTTAAGTTTTTTTAAAATACATTTGGAATGGCCAATCACTTTTATTTTATCCTCCCAAATCTCCAATCGGGCTAATGCAACTTAGCTCATCACTTCAACACAATGTGACTGGATTGGATGAGACCAACTGCCTTCCAATCGCCTTTGGGTCTTGTTAGCGATGAGCTGAGAGAACTCATGCCTATTTCCATGCCATCGAATTCCAATAGATTCAATTATAAAGCGGGTGCAGCAATGGGTTTACTGTCACACTTTATAAGGCTATTGGGAACTAGAGGGCACATGACAAATATTGTCTTATTAGTTACCACCAGATTTCATAGTGCTTACGGATTCCTTAATACTCTCTTTCTAAAGGCTTGTCCTCTGAAGCTAAATCTTTTTAATCCTCCGTGGCGGGAGTTTTTAGTGCACATATAGCTGAAAAAATTGTGTTCTTCCAACCCAGCCACGTACAAAGAAGCAGTGGTTATACAAGGCCTGGCTGAGTTGGTTCACGATACGCGGCAGCTAAAAGAAACTCTGGAGGGGGTGTGCAGTCATGAGCGTTGATTTGTTTTGCATAGGGTTGCTATGCTGAAGGACGTTTTTCTCCCCCAAACACGCATGACTTGTGCTCCTGGATACATTGGGAAAGAGTGAGACAAAACCGCATTGTCTACGGAGCGCTAATTATCGACCCCGCGGGCTGCCAAACTCAATGGGCGAGAGTGGTCTGAGCCCCATCAGGCTCTATTAATCTTTCGGAAGCAAGCGCGAAGGCCTTGGGCCTACGCGGGAGAGACCGGGGAGCTGCCAACGCAAACGCAGGGGAGGAAATGGCTGCCGTCAAAAGGCCCCTTTCAGAGGTACCGATGGGGTGGGTTAGGGGGACCAATCGGGGTACTGCGTCGGCCTCCCCTGGGCAAGTGGCTCCATCTCGGTGCCCACTAGCGCGTTCAGATTTTGAAGAATGTTGTTTTTCTTCACGGCAGAGCAAATGATCCACATCGACACCCACCTTCGACAACAGTTTTTAATTGTGTGTGTCCACGACATGAATGCATTTCTGTGTATCAACGCATGCTTGCCTTGGGGGTTGGTCGTGGGGGGAACTGACTGCCCACAGGTCGATCAACCTGTCAATAACGGGCGAGAGGGGTTACCAACCAATGCCAGCACCACATCTGGGAGCATTGAGCATGAGTGGAGTTTACCCCATGGAGAACAGGTATGTTATGGCCACGTAATCCCTCCCGGGACAGCCATCCACTTTCAGCTATATGTATTACAGCCATATGGGTCACCCACCAATCATCATGAATACAGTCAGTAAAGTTAAAATAACCCCCCAATCATATCTGACATGATTCAAATGTGGCCTCATGGTCTCAAAATGGTAAAAGTAAAAGTGGCTTAGTAGCCACTAAGCTCCATTAAAAAGCTGATTGGTAATAGGAACATTTACTAACCCAAATATGAATATTTACTAACGCTGCAGCTGTAAGCATTCTCAGCACAGGTGCGATCGCTGTAATAGTTTAATGTAATGTAATTTAATGTATAATTAGGTCTGTCAAAGAGCAGTGAACTGGAATGTAAAATAAATAAACAAATCAGCACAACAGTCAAAGAGAAAGACACTCTGGGATTTCCTTGTCATCTCCAAGACAGGTACAGGTGACACATTGCCAGGGCGAATGTTTGCAATTACCTTGGTTCCAAGTTTCCAGTGTCAAATGAGTTCAAATTACCGCAATCAGTGTATTATAATTAAATTAATACGTAGGAAACATGAGAAAGATCAGACAGAGGGGCATCTTATCCCCCTAGGTTTGCAGACTGAACGCTACAGATCAGTATACAAATCCCTTATTTTTACGGGGGGTTGTACCTTTAGAAACGCTATTATGGGGGACAAGTGAACATCCCAGAGTTGAAAAAGCTGTTAAGTCAGTCTAAAGAAATTAAATTAATGCAGAACACAAAGCAACAGTGGGCAATGCCTCTACTTTTTCACAGGGCCTGAACCAATGGAAAGGGGACTGAAAAAATAAACCTTCAAAAATGCTCGCAATTAGGTGTTTGCTGGAAGCTTCTGGGATAAGAATCCCACAGCGGTACTAAAGGATTGGTCAGTGGTGAGATAGGGGGCCAAAATGTTTATGCATTAGAATATCGTTTGTCGCTTGGAATGAACTACGGAATTCACTTATTTGTGGAACTATTAAGAAGTTGGCCAATGTGAGTTAAAATACAATAATTGTAAAAATAAAATATATTTTTTTAATGCAAAATAACGGACGCTTCTGCGGTGGTAAAGTAAACAGCAGAGGGCGTCTGACATGAAACAACATTAAACTTTTCCAAACCGGCAAAAAAAGCCCTCCTCTCCTATCCTCCTAATGTGGTTCCACAGTGAGACAAAAGAATCACTGTCTCTTTGGTTTATTTTTTTAGATACATATACACATACAAGAACATTCCTAACGGGTTGGCGGGAGGGGTCAATCACACAGAAATGCGGGTGTCATTCTCCCTGCACCGGTACCACGGCCTGACAGAGTTACAAAGAAGATACAAAGCATGAATTTCTCTAACTGGGTAAAAATGTTCGTGTAATTTAGTGTACTAAAAAATTAAAAATAGATAGCAGACTTTCAAGTATGAGAAAGCCTAATTATGGGCGAAGTGAGGATATCTGGAGAATAAGGTAGTTAGGAAAACCAGGTGAAATTTAGTGAGCCGCAGCCCACTCTTTCAATTGAAGTATCGCAGTGTCACCTACAGGTTTAAAAGATAGCCGTTCACAAAACGGAACAATTCATTTAACCTGTTTCAATACTGAAAGGGATATTTAAAGCTTAAGCGTAAATTTTAAGGATTTAAGTGTTTTTTGGCATGACAATTTTAAAAAAAGTTTCGTGACCGTTCATATCAAAAGAGAGTTATTTTAAAAAATGTAATTGTAAAACCAAAATATTTTCGTGCTTTCGCCCGGAGCACCGGATGCCCTCAACGATCAAATTTACACTGCCGATTTCATTGAATTTTACCACGTTGTGCAACAGCAGTCTTATCGTTCTTCCGACTGCGAAATTAAATTAGCCAAGAAATTGTACCCAGATTCGGAAATCGAAAAACGCGTCAGTTGTGGTCGATGAAAAGGCTGATTAGCAGCCGCAGGAGATATGATCGCTGCACAATCAGAATTTATATTGTAAAGTGCCAGTTGAATACATTTTATGTAGTGTTTTACATTTTCAATACGATGCAAGGTTTAAATCATACACACTCCTTAGATAGGATCCTGGTCATCTGGCACCCCTAGGCTCTGCTCAGAGGATGATGGAACCCAACTTTGGCAACATTCAGAGACTTTCCTGGGAATAAAAACAGGCACAGACCAAACTCAAACTATCACGGATTAATTCGACTAAATTGCTTATTATAGTGCTTATCGCAGCGAACATAAACACCAGTAACAAAACACGCCAGCCGTTTACTAAACTGCAAAATTACATTAGAGGACAGTTTCCGACACGGTAATCAAATTTCATACTTTAAATATCGATGGCAGACGTTATGCCGGGGACACTGCCAGAAGCATGAAATCTGAACCTGTGAAACCGTCAAACCAATTTGCAGAAAGAATACCCATATACGGGTCTGCCTGCCCTGGAGATTAGTCGTTTCTCTTTTGGAATGTCGTCCATAACCTAGCAATATCATATCAGCTAAACGTATGAATTCCTACAGACCCAAAAATGGAGAAAAAAAAACAGTTGTAAACAAATAACTTCTGGCTAATTATTTACAAACGCAATAATACGCCAACCATTTGCTACAATTAACTCCATGACGTCCATGAAAAATAATAAGAAATAATCAGTTCGTCCAGCAAATCATTTTTTTCTATTGCACATCTTGACTATACTTTTGCTTTCGCCCAGAACAAAAACACACACACACACACACACACACACAGTCATGATCCCTAATACTAAAACAATATGACACGGACCAGAACCGAAAACTAAAACCCACAGAGTTCCATTAAAAGAAAGCAGATGATATCGCGAGATCAATAATTCTATCTAGGGATTCATGAACTCAATTTCTCCCTATTTTTCGGGATGAGGTGAAATCAAATGAAAACGTCACCGTGAAATGTTGTCACTCGCATCACTGTTCCACTTACACCTTCGAGAATAAAGTACTTCATAAATGCAAATTTTTATTTCAACGTTTCCCTCTTGTGGAAAGATTGTTGACCTGTTATGACAAATAAACACAAACTCAAAACTCCGCGTTGGTAACGAGTTAAGAAGTCTGCTAACTCGGGACAAGTGACAGGTTATCTGCAGAGAAAACGAACCAAAAAAAAATTTTTTTTTTTAAAATGATAAACACACACACAGTCACTTTGTCATAACAGTATAAGGACTGAGGGTTCATTTAAAAATACTACTGCACAGTTTTACTGTTAGAGAATATTATCAGAGAGATCCAGCGTTTTTGCAGGGCCTCGCCAGCCACAGGGGCATTAGGAACATGTTTATAAAGAGGCAGATCTGTCTGTATGCCCTTATGCTGGACCACGTTATTAGCTAATTCCACGGAGCGGTTTAGTATTGTTATGCTTTTGTTCTTAGATCCCATTGAGTAAAGATAACGTTAAAGCACGTGCTTCCGACTGTAAACACGTTAGGTCACAATCATAAGGTGGCAGAGTGTGGCCCTGCTTGGTAGAAGGGAGTAGGTAGAAACCTGATAAGGCTTTAAGGTCACCTCTGGCAGTGTTTTTGCCACGGTCCACATTGGCACCGTGGTGGGGGCAACCCGCTGTTATCGCCCAGTTCTTTGAAGAGGGAAGGTCAGCACCGACTTCCACAGACCTGCTGGCGAGAGCCGAGAACTGAGGAGCTTTGTGTTTACGGCTAAGCCTGCAGTCTAAGGAGCGCACTTATACCTCGGAGTATATTCTCAGGATCATCTTGAGTCAAGACTGCTCCCTTCTGCGTGCTGCCTTCCGTCCCACACACTCACATCCCGATTGTTCCTCCAATCGGGGGGTTGGGGGGGTGGGGCAATGTTCCGGAGACCCAGCTTGGAGTCCCTGGAAGAGCAGCTTCGGTGCCCCGTTTGCCTGGAGATGTTCACCGAGCCCCTGATGCTGCAGTGCGGCCACTCCTACTGCAAGGTCTGCGTGCGCTCGCTGAGGGCCGACGAATTCGGCCAGCAGCAGTGCCCCGTGTGCCGCTGCGACGTGACTGCTGGAAGCCCCCAGCCCAATGTCACGCTGGCCCGCATCGTGGACGCCCTGCAGGAGCGGAGCGGCGCAGAGGCCGAGCCCGAGGCCTGCACCCAGCACCACAACCCTCTCAGCCTGTACTGCGAGGAGGATCTCACTGTCATCTGTGGCCTGTGTGGCAGTATTGGAGCTCACCGGAGCCACAAGGTCACGCCCATCAGCAGTGTCTATGGCCGCATGAAGGTATCCCCCGGCTTTGGCAATCTCCACGGGTGGGATGTAGAGGGAACAGATACATGTTTTTTCCTCAGCAGGAGATACACTGTACACTGCGTTCTATTTAAACGATCCTTTCGGTAGCAACACACAACGAACCGTCCGATGTTTTAATCTACTCTAGCAAATTTGTCAGTCTGGGCAAGCTCGTTTGGATCGGTACGAAAAACGTCAGAGTTGATATAACGTTAGCGATTTTGCTGTGCCTTTGCGTGCGTATGAAACTGGAGTGAATACTTTGCAGTGCCATTAACGGCATTCACACAGGACTTCTGAGGGTGTGCATTATTTACTTTCAGCTGATAAAGAACTCAAATGGTTCTTTAGACTAACCTTGCAAACCAAACAGCATCGCCACACCCAGCAAGGTGTATTGCTTCAGGGTTCAAACCTTCGGTCCTTACTCCCACCAACTAAATACGGGATGTTTCAAAATCAGAACCGCCCATCAATAAACTATACTACTAGATTTATAATTAATGATAATTAAATAGATATAAAAAAACAAAACAATAAGCGTACAGCTGCTAAACTCGCTTTATTTCCCAGGGATTAGGAAGTGTAGTGTTGGGTAGATGTTGGGTACAGTCTCTACCACCTACCTTCACTCAGGAGGACATTTCCTGTCTGATGACTGAGCTGCAATCCCAGAAGAGAAAGCTGGAGGAGCAGATTTGTAAAATGGCGTACAACAAGTCCCGGATCACGGTGAGTTACATTTCTCCTGCTGGGGTCAGAGGAGCCATTTTTTTTACATGCTATAAACCGGTCCAAACTTGTTCTGTAAACTAAAGTACGGTAATGTCCCTTATGAAGTGTAGACTTCGATGCAGCTCACATTTCCTTCTTTACCAAAAATATGTACTGAAAGAGGCTTTGGTGAATTGAGGTTACCATGGAATGTGGTTCTACGGAGGGGAATCGCTTATCTCACTGTTGTCAGAATGAGTCTGACGTTCTGAAGTGGGTGATCCGCAAAGAGTTTGGGGAGCTGCGGCGCTACATGGAAATGGAGGAGGCCGGTTTCATGGAGATGGTGGAGCGCACAGCCAGCACCATGATTGCCTCGATCCAGAGTCAGGCAGACGACATGACCCAGGTGCTGGCCAAGTTCCAGGAGGCAGAGGGCAAACTGGAGGGTCTGAACAATGAGAGTCACCTGAGCTTCATCATGGTGGGTGGTGGTGGAGCCAGCAAGGTCAGGTTGCTGTCTGCTTGTACTAAAACTAAAATTTGGGTAGGTAGGTTTGCTAGTCAAACAGAAAATCTCAGCCGTGTGGTATTTTAGCAAGAACGTATTTTAGCAAGAACGTATTTTTTTTAAACTTTAGGCATGACTTTTAAAACCATACTGTTAACGTAACTATTTGTGCCTCTCTCTCAGAAATACGGATCCATTGCTCCGAGGTGAGGATCATATAAACTTTCTTCCCAGGTAAAATTTTAAAAAACGATGCAGACTTATGTGTGTCCTGGGCATACAACACACCTTTGAGCACCTCCCCAGGTTCAGAGAATGTCAACAGAAACAGAAGAGAGAAGAACGGACATACAGCTCCATCTCGTTCAAGCCCGGCTTTAATCACAACGACATCAAGATCTCTGTGTGGAAGAGACTGCACAGGAGGGTCCTACCCGGTAACAATCAATGACGAAAAGCAATGCCCAGCTGCAAGCTAACCATGAAATTGAGTTTGTTGGTGGCGGGGATCTCAAATGGTATTTGTGCATGTCTCCTGCAGCCCCAGAGCGTCTGAAGCTGGACCCCATGACCGCTCACCCAATGCTTCAGCTCAGCCGCGGGGACACGGCGGTGGAGTGTGGGGTCCTCTTGAACCGCCTGCCCAACAACCCAGAACGCTTCAGCTACAGCTGCTGTGTGCTGGCTAGCCAGGGGTTCCCCTCCGGGAAGCACTACTGGGAGGTGGGCGTGGAGGGGAAGCCCAAATGGCGCCTTGGCCTGATCAAAGGCACCACCGACCGGAAGGTCAAGCTTCCCAAGAGCCCAGAGTGCGGCGTCTGGCTCATCGGGCTGAAGGAGAACCGCCTGTACGAGGCCTTCGCCAACCCACGCGTCACCCTGCCACTCACCTCCCACCCCAGCAGGATTGGGATTTTCCTGGACTACGAGAAGGGCGAGCTGGCCTTTTACAACGCGGACAGTCCCGATGAGCTGGAGTTCATCTACAAGTTCCAGGTGGAGCTGCAGGGCAAGGTGTACCCTCTGTTTGACGTATGCTGGCACGAGAGAGGGGCCAACACGCACCCACTCACACTGCCCCAGCCGCAGACGGAAAGAAAATAAGATTTTGTTTTTTACCCCACAATTCCCGTTTCAATTTTTACTACCCAATCATGGTTTTTAAAGATTTTTTTGTTATTCAAAGCTGCCTACATAGCTGGCATGTATATTTTGAAAAATGGCACCCCTATAAAAATGTTTAAAGATTTCTGGTATAGTAATTTAACTTGACGGCGAGGCTCTATGAGATAAGTGAATAGGTAACAGAAGTGACAAATTTACCCACTAGACGGCACTATTGATTTTCATTACTGTGCAGCCTTCAGTATGGTGAAATATGAGAGGATGTGCCTAGATCCGGACAGGATCCTTATCATAACTAAGCAACTGGATTAAACTTCAGAAAAAGCACATCTATTACAAATGACTGGTCTGTGTATAAAAGTAATAGCGTAAGCATAACAAACTCATCTGTTAATATTTGACCAGAAAGGTTAAAGCAAGGCTTCTCAGGACTGGTTGGCCTGCGAAAATCAATATAGACCTTCGCAAAAAGAAACAAAAAACGCCATAATGCACTTCAAAGAAACATATAAATGAATAGTAATGATCGGCAGTTTGCGGGACGCAAAGGACCAACCCGGTTTACTCAATTGTAGCTAGCCAACCACAGCCAGGTAACACACACAAAAAGTCTGATAGAAATGCAAGCACAGATCCACTATTCCTAAAACAAGGCAGATTAACTGTGCACTCCTCAGGAAAACCAGGGAAGGACACTTTGACGTTTCAAATCATCAGCGCGTTTTTGTATCGCGGCTCAGTCCGGGTGCGCCAATGTAACACACCAGGAGAACCACAACACAGCGCAGTAATCTGAGAGAAACCCGTCTGGGGTAGGAGTACTTGTGAAGGGCTAGTCCGGAGAAACAAACAGGAACAACTTTCTTATCAAATTGGGAATTTGTCACTGAATGAAGAGCAAAATAATGACGATCAAGAAAACATCCGCTGGCAGAATAGCCTGACTGCAAAAAGCTTGCTATAAATCAACTGAAAGCACATTTGGAAGGGACAAAAAAACTAAAAAAATACCCCAACATTCCATTCAATAATACAGAAAGTCTCCAGGACTTTTGTACCGTAGGTCTCCGATACAAAAATGGAATGGCTCTTTAGGCTACACTGATCTAAACTAGCGGCAGAAAGCCGCCACAGCAGAAACAGTTCAGTGGAGATTTGCGGCCATTAGAATCTTTGTGCGAGGGACAAAGGGGATTTTTTCACTAAACTGTAAGGGAATGGAATTCTGCTTGTTTGTTTGGAACCGTTGGCGGGAGCCCCACCCTTTAAGAATTCATAACAGCTGAATCACAGAGCTGTCTTCCAGACCAATTCCAAAGGGGGGGATGTGTGGAAGATGCCCCGCTTGTCGTGGCAAATTCAAAGGGAGAGTAAAGCAAATCCAGTCTAGCACGGAGTCATCATTTCCAGGGAGTACAGGTGTAATCCCTTGAAGGTAATCAAAACCAGCTGAAATGTCTGAGACAATATTCTCTTGGCAGCATTGGGAAAATTGAATCCGGAAAAGGTGTGAAACATTCAGTCCAAAAGATTAAACGAAAAGTAATCTTAAAAAAAAAAGAAGACATGTTCATATAGGCATGACAGTGATCTCAGCCCGTCCTTCAGCCTTTGTTTTAGTAAAACCGGACAAGCTGGCTCTAACTTTTTCGGTTTTTTTCACTAATGCATGCAGACACGGGGAAAACCAAATTACCAGTTTAACCATTGTACCACTGTTTTTTCACCTCCCATTGTTTTAACTAAGAAAATACAATGAAGCGGTTTGTTGAAGAAAATATTTAATTACAAAAAAGAGTCAAACATAAAAGCTGCACACATGTGAAAAATAGATTGGAATCATACTCTTCAGAACATACTTCTAATATAATTCTTGTTAGATTATTACCAAATCCTACGTCACTAATCTTAACACATCTGGCTCAACTCCTGTTAAAACATGGGCATTGATCATCAGGGCCTGGAAAAAGACCGAATTTTACATTTGTATTGGTTAAATGAAATTACGTTAAATAATAAAGACGAGCTAAAATCAAAATGGTGTAGGATTAAAAAATATCCCACAATTTCACATATGTTAAAATACCAAGCGAGGTGATGTCTCAGTCATTTCCAAAAAAAAAAACACTGCACCTAACTCTACCAGAATATACATTAGGTTCCCAGTACGGTTCCATTTTCTTGACCGTAAATTAAATCCATTACTTGCGTCTGAGCAAGGTTATTTCTCAATTCAACCATGTATTTGACCGGCATTCAATCAGGGATCATATATAGACAACAATTTTATCTTGTGTTAAGAGGTCAATTTGATGGTTTGTCACCAAATTCCATATCGTTACGTGAACAGTCTTTTTGAGAATGTTTTGGCTTTAAAGTCTCCACAGGGAGACATTCAAAACTGCCTTATGCCTTAAAACTTATCAAAACGAGGCGAGTTGAATCAACGTACTAAGATAGTTGCCCAAGGGTGGAATATCATTGCCGGGCACCCCTCCCATTAGAAAAACATGTAAATATACAGATATAGTTTGGTTGTTTAAACATCCTGTTGCTGAATGTTGGCTTGTTTAAACCGGGATGATTTTGAAGGCACCTCAACAACCCAAACGTTAGTTAAATGGGGATATACTGACTGATACATCTGCATGGAACAGAAGGTCAGTCCGACTCTTAAAACTTAGAAAGCACTTGTACATTTTTGCAATAGGTTCTTTATAAGAATGCACTGTATCAGGCTTTTGCATTTGATTTCAATCCCAAAATGCTTCTTCCAAGGGGTTTTATGATTTTAAAAAAACAAACAACCAAAAACAAGGTTTTCAATCAACCCATTTCCCCAGTCTTCACTTCACAACAGGCTCTGCAACAAACAGAACACCTCTTCTGACAACCGCTAAAGGCCAAGTCCGGTAAACCGTGAACAGACTGGCCAATGAGCAAAGCTCGTGTAATCTTTTCAGTTAAAGCAGAAGATTGTGCCTTGGTCCCAAGTCCCAAGTCAAACAAAGCTCTGCTATAAACGGCCAGGAACGGGACCCACGACTAGCAGCATACCACGACATTGTGCTTATACAGATTCCCTGGCATAACATAAACCCGCAAAAATACATAAACAAAACCCTTCTTCCACATATAGGTTATTTACATTACAGTATTTTGCTTTGCCACAACCTGTACTGCCCAGAGTCATCATTTGAATGTTTTCACATTTCCCCATTGACTGGTTTTATCGAGTGTCTTCCTTTCGTGCCAGGCAAAGTGAAGCCTTCTGTCACAGTGCAAACGAGAAGATTATCGATCAATCAACCCGGTGACATACAAGTTATTGTATGTCTCAAACAAGAGCTGTAACCTATAGCTTCAATGTTGATCAAAGACCTGGTATGAGGAATCAAAAACAAAAAAAACCAAACAAAATGTGTATATATCTTTTTAGGCCTGCCCACCCACCCCAAGTAGTAAATTACTTATCTTAGTAAAACCAACACAAATTCCTGAACATTAAATTTTAATGGAACAGATTTTGGGTCTCAGTTTTCAGAAGTCACCCCACATATTGCTTGAGGCAAAAATGTACACAAAAGAATGCACTGTTCTAACACCCATACAGAGTGTAAGGGCACTAAGGCACCTATGGTGAGTTCCACAACTAATTAAGAGACCCCAGTCCTACTCTAGACAGAACATTCAGATTAAACTATGGGAACCTTTTACCTAATCTGAAGACAGTTGTAAACAATAGTAACTGCAGCAGGAAATATTAAATGTTTCTTTCAGCTTGCGAAAAAAAAAACCCAACACTACTAGTTAAATCACTTTCAGTTAATCTGTATTCAACAGTTTAATATAGTTACCCTTTGAAGTTTCAAAAGTAATCCTATGAACTAATCTTAATAAGTCAGTCCATAAAGCAATCCATACATTTGGTCAGTCCAGTGTCCACCATTGCAATGAGTGGTAATGGATATCCAACAGGTTCCCTTTGATGAGAAAGTGTACCCATTCCCATGGGCTCTTCTGCAGTAACACGGCAAATTATGCGGGAGTCACCGTGGACCAATGGGGGTCCCGCTAATCGGCAAAGTTAAACTAACGCCGGAAATAGAGCTCTGTAATCATTCGTGTTGTTGCAGCAGAACACTGGTCCAAGAACAGTCCTTTGGAAACGTTTGCATGGGCCAAGGGATGCGGCATATTCCAGTTTGGTACGCGCCATGACCCTGTACAACCCCTACACTGCCCGCGGGCACACACACACAGAAGCACAGAGAAGTCCTCTAAGGTTTATTATTATTATAATAATTTTTTTTTTTTTTTTTTTTAAAGAAAGCAGATTTATTATGTGCAAAAAAATCTGACTCCTCCTGACGCCGATATGGTCAGTGGCGTAGTGAATACCACCATCACCTAGGTCCCGGTTCAGAGTCCTACCACTCACAGGTGTCAAAGGCAGTCAGTCAGTGCAATTTCTGCAGCCCCAGAGCAACTATGTTACCGCCATATTTATTTGTCATATTTAAGGTTACTCTTCACTTTGCAAGGCGACAGTGCTAGAAGCGAGTTACCCTCTTCCAAAAGCGAGTGAAAACCCAGGGCGCTGAATGGGTGGGCCTTGGCAATGCCTGGTGGCGTCGCATCGCAGTCACGCTACACCTCCAGCGTAGGCCGGAGACTGGGAGGCAGCCATTCCGCCACCACTCGGCTCCAGGCGCCCGGGGGAGGGGGAGGGGGAGGGGGGAGG
>JAOVYW010000032.1:1510735-1521767 GCA_025775045.1 Hiodon tergisus
AAACTTATCCTCCGGATATGTTTCCGTCTGTTTTATGTCCTGTCTAATCACCCTCCACCCGCAATAGACATCTATTAATTTCCATGTGGTTTGCTAATTATTTATACATTTTATTATTATAATAAAAGCACAGCCACTACACCTGCCCCCCCTTGGGCCAGTGCCTGCTCTGCTTGATCACAGAGAGAGAGAGAGAGAGAGATAGATCTGGGGGAGCGCGGCAGGCATAGCCAGGCAGAACAGAGAAGGAGGGCGCCAGGGAGGGCGCCTGTTGTCATTGGCAGGCTACGAGTCAAAGCAGGAGGCACATGTGGAAGCCATCAGTGGCTGAGCACTTCCTGATAACATCGTCAGGGTCCAGTCGTGTGGAGCGCTGAAAACTGGGAGAGCAGAAAGCCAGGGAACCCAGTCAGAGGCAGGCTATGGATCGCCCTCCCTATCCCCACTACTACATCTCAGTGTATTCATGGCTCAGACAGACAGACAGACAGACAGGATCCGTCGGATTGCAATACCTGTGGGTGGCCACTGTAGCAGTGCTCGACTGAGAGTCTTGGAGAACGTTACCATTCTGGGACGAATGCAGGCTTCACAAACACATGCACTCGCATGCACCCACATTCCTGCTACTATTTTCAGGCTGCTTGGCCGTATGTTTTTTTCGTCCTCCACTGAGTTCAGTTTTATTGCTAGCAGTGTGCCATGTGAACAAGGGAACGAGCCTGTTATGTGTGTGCGCCTCGCCATTCCTCAGACTTTCTCAGGAACATTGTCAGAGTTGCGGCCTCTGAATGTTTCTGTTGACTCTATTGTACTCAATAGCGCTGGATTCTGGGCGGTCTTGCACCCCGCAGAACCATTCCCATTAGATACGGCTGACCACTTATCCCTTGTATCTCAGCCATACGCCAGCTCTGTCACAACACCTTTATCATCCTTACAATCTTTCACTACTTCAGTTACCAGAAATTAGTATCCAGCGAATTTAGCCAGGGTCCACTGTTAGAGGTTGTCTGGTAAAATCCGAGTCAATGAAAGCCATTGATGCCGATGACCCAGTGTACATCGACTCTCCGGAAGGTGCTTGCGTTAAAGAGGCGGAGATGTGCCACAGTGAATAACGTAGCAAAAGCAACTCCTTCACATAGAAATGAGAGATTACCACGAACCGGTGTATAAATAAAGTCGGCAGGTTCTGCAATGAAGCTGGGGTCTGTTGTGTGGAGGAATTTCATGGACTTGGCTCTGTTGTGTGACAGTGCCAGAAGCCCCGCCTGCAAATGTGACACTTGTGCTGAACGGAACGAAGATGACGGTGACCTGGGCCGAACCACTGGGCAAACTGAACGGACGCCTGCTGGGGTACAAGCTGGAGTACAGCGCCCCCAACATGACCGAGGTAGGACATACACAATGCTGCTTTTGGTCAACTGATCTCACTAGCTGTTATTATGTCCCACCCATCATCAGTTTGATCATCAGTTGATTTAGCACTGCTTTCTAGCAGCTTCTTAGGCAGGGTTCAAGTCCCATCTGTAATTTTGAACAGATGTTCTTGCTGTGGTCCGGTCCCTATACAGATGTGCATTCCGAGATGACGTTCTGCACACCGCTGTTGTACTGTGTCATTATTTGTTGGTGGCCCAGCCTATCAGCTTGCAAGAATCAACGAGCGGTTTTTACATGTAGGACGGCCACTTCACATTTTTTAGTTTATAGTTTTTTGAATAAAAAGCCCAGGAGGGCAGCTGTTTCTGAGAGACTGAAACCAGTGAGCTTGGCGCTGATGAACATACCACGCTCAAAGTCACTTCCAACCTCCACCCCCCCCCCCCCCCAATCGGACAGTAAATTAACTCCTTAATGCCTGTTTGTCTGCTTTTATATAGCAAGCCATGACCACCGTGTGTGTGGTAGCGTCTGTTTTAGTGTATACCGAATAAACTGGCCAATGAGAGTGCATACATATATATATATATATATATATATATATATATATACAAGAACAGATATGAGACAGAATGAGTGTAAACTGGTGACTGAGTGTGTATATCTAAATCTATATTACGAACGAACTGTCTCTTTGAGACAGAATGAGTTGAGTTGAGTATGAGGTCTTTAACGTAGCAGTAAAAGCCAGGAACATCAGAGAGCAGGGGGAGAGTGTGGTCAGATTGACTTCTCACATGCAGTCAGGGCTAAAGGACGACGGTCTCAGAGCTTTGTCTTATCTCCTGTTCCTCAGGCTGTGTTGGATGTGGGGCCTTCTACCGAGCTGACGTTCAACCTGTCCATGCCCGTGTCCAACCTGTCTCTCCGGGTGTGCGCCTACACGGGGGCTGGGCCAGGACCCTGGAGCCCATTCCACACCCCTGCACAGCCGGGTGAGCCAGGATGGGTGGTGGGTGGAGAGAAGGAGGAGAGGGCTTGATAGAGAGGGGTGTAGATTGAGAGAGGATGGAAAAGTGGGGGTGACTGCAGAGGCCGACGGGGAAGATCTAGAGGGAAGTGAGGAGGCAAGTGAAACACCAGAGAATACGGTTACTGTGTTAATGACTGATACATTTCTGTCCCACAGCAATGGAAGAGCGACTGGCTAAAAGTAAGTGGAGACTGCATGAACGCTTTGTTAGCGCACAGACGCAAAAACACACACACACACACGTTCTAAGAAATTTCCTTCTCCTTTTTATTTGTATTTTTTTTTCATTCATGTTCTCAGTTTGCACGACAGAGTGTGAATGTGGCCTTTCACATTTTTATGAAATAAGGTAAGGAACAGGGAACCGAGGAAGGAACTATTGAGAAACGAATGGTGGGGAGAGGGATGGGGGTCAGAGCAGGATTAGGATGGACGCAACATAAATATTTAGAAAAAGAAATGGTACAACATATCTCCCTGCTGATGTCTTTGCTGTTGTAAAAGTGCCAGATGCATAATGAAAGCGGGTGTGGGCCACTGGGCAGGCAAGAGGTCGAGCATTGACATGTCTGCAGTTTACCAGGAGAAATTGAGAGATATTAGGGTGAGCACATGTAGAGAAGGGGAGAGAAGCCTGGGGAGGCAGGGGCTGTGTAATAGAGACACACCCAACCCCACTTCTGGACGGTTGAGGTCATCCGTGTTTATCTCCTTTCATACAATAATCACCCACACTGGGAACACATTTAACAAAATAAAAGCACTCTCACTCGCTTTCTCCCTCAGTGGGACCTCTCCCTGTTACTTCTCCCTCTTTTGAACGAATCCCAGGTCCTAATGGATCAACCTAAACTAAGAATGTACTTACCTCACCCGTCGCTTCCGTAGGTGACTCTCCCAGCCGGACGTTCTCCTGGCACTGGTGGTATGTGGTCATGGCGACCTCCGTCGCCATAGCGCTGGCAGCGCTGATCGTGGTGTACGTGGCCAGGCTGCGGCGCAAGGAGACGCGCTTTGGGTGCGTAGGCATGTCCCTGGTGTCGCGCTGGAAAGGGGGTGCGTTTACCGCAGTGCTGTAGATATGCAAAGTGATACCCTGGACAACCCATACACAGATTGTTCCATTGTAATTATTGCTTTACTTACTTGTCTTGCCCCTAGGGGGTTTGGGAAAGATGGGCTATAGATTTGGTATTTATTTAAGTAATTGTATTGTGTGTGAAGCTCCCTTAAACTGCTGCACGCATAGCACAACCTCCTTAGCAAGCAAAATTATTAGCTTGTTGCACTGAAGGCTCGTGACCCAAGCTCAGGGAACAAAACTTTAGTCTCAACCTGAGCGGGTGACATCACCTTCCACAGCAAACAAGCTCTTCTACGCACGCGTCTGTAGTATGACTACGCATGGATTGATGTGCATCTGGGCGGGGGCATTGACGTGCATGGGCTGGTGTTTCAGGGAGGCGTTCCAGCCAATGATGGACGGCGGGGAGTTGGTGGTGAGGTATCGCGCGAGGCGCTCCTACAGCCGACGCACAACAGAGGCCACACGTGAGTACCATTGCCGGCCGTTGTCCCGAGTGAGAAGTCTGAAAAACCTCTGTACCACACCCTCAGTACTACTCAATGTGGACCCACAGTTTAAACTGGGTTAAACCAGAGTTTTCTGAGGGCTGAATTCCTCATTTCTGAAGCAATGCTGGAACAATGCTGTAACAATGCTATAACAATGGGGAACAATGCTGGAACAATGCTGGAACAATGCTGGAACAATGCGGGAACAATGCTGGAACAATGCTGGAACAATGCTGTAACAATGCGGGAACAATGCTGGAACAATGCTGGAACAATGCTGGAACAATGCGGGAACAATGCTGGAACAATGCTGGAACAATGCTGGAACAATGCTGGAGTACTGTGGCTTGCACTGCGGCAGAGGGCCAGAGGCGAGGGGCGACTGCCGAATCTAGGCCAGCCCTGTGCACATAACACCGTTATGCTCATCACACCATCTGCACTGCTTCCAAACCTCTGCTTGAGAATGATGTCATGTGTTTTTGAACGCCTGCAGTGCAGAAATGACGTCCATGAAAGGGTACACCCGTTTGTTTGCGTTGGGCGAATTTTAAAAATGGGGGTTCACAGCAAAGTCACTGCAAGCTTTTTATCATTGCTTTTGGACGGACTTCTTGTATCTGCTTGCCAAGCCTTTTTCTTGTATTTCTGAAAAAATATGTAGTTATTTAAGCATTGCAAGTCTGTTGAGGTTACAAGGAGACACAGGGGCCCAATCATGTACCCTGGGCCCCTTGCACTAGTCCATCTCTGCATTGATTACACTGAGCATTTTAGTCATTTGGCAAACGCTCGTGTCCAGAACGACGTACCAGAAGTTCAAGGGGTCAAAATGCGATTCCGATAGATAGATACCAAGTTATAGGTTACCGATTAACAACAACCAATGGTGCAGATCACGAGTAATGGATTGTTAAGTATGTCATTATCCTCCTCAGCGAGCCATGATGCAACCAGGTTTCATAAATATTAAAAAGGGATGAGGGGTTTATTATTGTTAAAAGATCAATTGTATTGGTTGGATGTGTGTGTAATTTTAAGCAAAAAAAATGTTGTTTGCCTGCAACAAAGATATTTTAAAAATGGTCGTGTCAAAACTGAACCACATCAAGAAACGGGGAAAAAACTAAACAATTGATACAGTGTTATTGCGAGTCTTTGTGCTTCAGGGCAGTGAGTGTATCCAAAATCTTTAAGGGATGTATGTCACAATAACAAAAAGTGTACCGTAATTCCCAAAATATTTGCCAGCAAACCTGGCGCTTATTGGAGACCAGCAATTCTATTGACTTTGCTTATTTTGATATATCGATGAACTTATTTTTAGCACCTAGTATTTAGGGTTTGATTGAATGTAAACAGATTGTACTTGTACAAAGGAGGGAACCTGTCTCCACAGTGAACAGTCTGGTCATCAGCGATGAGCTAAAGCAGAAGCTGCAGGATGTGATGGTGGACAGACACAAGCTGACCCTGGGAAAGACGCTGGGCGAGGGTGAGACTGCGCCGTGTTACAAGCAGCCAAAAGGCAGTTGTGTGCCACGGGAATCCCCACAGTGTGACCGCGCTCGTCCGCTTTACTCTGCCCTTAGGGGAGTTCGGCTCTGTGATGGAAGGGCTGCTGACCCAGGAGGAGTTTATGCTGAAGGTGGCCGTCAAAACCATGAAGAGTGAGTGTGCGCTGGTCTGAAGGGAGCCTTCCCACGACCACCTCCTCACTCACCCCCTCTCCTGGTGTGCGTCAGTACCAGGCTCTGTGCTGGTCTCTCTTCCCATTTCTCTGCATGCCATTTAACCACAACCTCCCTCTCTCCGTAACCGCCAGTCGCCATCTGCACCCGCACCGAGATGGAGGACTTCCTCCGTGAAGCGGCCTGCATGAAGGAGTTCGATCACCACAACGTCATGAGGCTCATAGGTGAGTGGGGGCTAAGGGACGGTGATATTGAGGGAAAGAGGAGGGTCGGACCCAATGGTCCATTGTTTAAATCACTCTGCGTGAGTCAATGTGCGACCGGAATCCCTCCACCTCTCTCCATTCATCACTCTCTCTCCCCTTACCTCGTTCTGTACAGGCGTCTGTTTGCAGACAGTGGACAGCGAGGACTACCCCTCTCCCGTGGTCATTCTGCCCTTCATGAAGCACGGAGACCTGCACAGCTACCTGCTCTACTCCCGCCTAGGCGACTGCCCCGTGGTCAGTCTACTCTTAAAACCTCGGCAGAACTGCAGCTGGTCCAAACTCAGATTGTCCCAATTACGCATTCAATTAAGTAGTGTGGCTTTCCTATTCCTATTCATATATATTTTTAGTTACCCTTAACTATAGCATATATACATATATACAAGGTTAATAAAGGATTAGGGTTTACAGTTAATATCATTCAAATTCAGCATTCACTTTTGCAACATGTCATTTCTGCACTGCTTCAGGGAGGAGTCATTGAGTGAACAAAAGAGTCCTTGGAATCTTGAGTGCGGAATATAATTGCTGAATTATTGATTGAACAATCATTTAATGTCTTAAAGAAAGGCGAAGGAAAATGATACAAACAAAAAGGAAAACCGAATGTAGCAAGCCGCAGCCATGTCACAATGTAACAGGATTTTCATACCAACAAAAGGGGAAAAAATTGTTAAAAATATGTACTGCTGCTGAAGTTTTCTACTAACACTAATACTAACACTTTCAACGCCATATGGGTTTTATGATCTAACTCCTGGACCACAAGAATTTTCCAAACCTCTCAGCTGTGTATTGCACAAGTAAAAAATCTTTTGGCATAAATTATGGTTTTGTACGTTCCACTTACGTTGCTCAAACGTGAGGCTACATCCCCCTCTACAGGAGGATACTGGAAGCAGTTGCTAAGTGCCTCTCTCTCTCTCTGTCACCCCCAGTTCCTGCCCTCACAGATGCTGGTCAAGTTCATGACAGACATTGCACGGGGAATGGAGTACCTGAGCAGCAAGAGCTTCATCCACCGGGACCTGGCTGCTCGGAACTGCATGTGAGCTCCAGCCTCTCTTCCATCGCATTCTGACTGTGACGTATTGTGGCCCACGGACCTACCCGCTTACTACCAGTCCCAGATATCTCCAGTCCCAGAAATGGACATAGTTTAGAAACGCTCGATGGAAATGTGAGAATTTGTGAGTGATAATGTGATAGTATGGCAACAGAATGTACCCCTGATAGGGAACAACGTTGAATGCAATTAATGAAACACAAAAAGGCGGCGTGATAACGCTGGAATGAGTGATAACGCCCCAAAAACGTCCCACAGTACCTACTCCCATTCTTTCTGTCTGATAGGCTGAATGAGAACATGACTGTGTGCGTGGCAGACTTTGGCCTGTCCAAGAAGATCTACAACGGGGATTACTATAGACAGGGCCGCATATCCAAAATGCCAGTCAAGTGGATTGCCATTGAGAGCCTGGCTGACAGGGTCTACACCACAAAGAGTGACGTGGTAAGTCACAGGACAATGTTTGACATATAACAGCAACAAAATAAGGGTCATTAAAATGCCTCAGTCCCATTATGACAGTCATCATTAAGGCCTCAGAGTTATGGAGCTCTTCATGATGAACAGTTTGTTCCTGGAGTGTGATTGTGTGATGTGTGAGTCTTGGAGACAAGACAAATAGCAGTTAACGTCTCTGCTTCTGCTCAGTGGTCGTTCGGGGTAACAATGTGGGAGATTGCCACTCGGGGGCAGACGCCCTACC
This sequence comes from Hiodon tergisus, assembly GCA_025775045.1. Classification (NCBI taxonomy): domain Eukaryota; kingdom Metazoa; phylum Chordata; class Actinopteri; order Hiodontiformes; family Hiodontidae; genus Hiodon; species Hiodon tergisus. The sequence goes on from JAOVYW010000032.1 coordinate 1,518,468, forward strand.
CAGGGGTGGAAAACAGTGAGATCTACGACTATCTGAGACAGGGCAACCGGCTCAAACAGCCCCCCGACTGCCTGGATAGCATGTGAGTGTATGACCCTCACTCTACGGCTTAGCGCTTTAGTCTGCTCAGGAACAATATCTGTTGACAGCAATGCCTGCAGAACTAAGCTATATAGGCTGTGGGCTACTAACTACAAATAAAACGTGAAAATAAAAAATTATGAAAATCACTAATTAATTATCTATATGTCATTTTTTTCAAACATATTTTTTGAGATTTGTATTTTTACAAATTCTTCATAACATTCCAATGGATACCCAACCATTTTGGGTATTCAGTAGACTTTGCCCTATACACCTGGGCTGTCTCCTTTTGTGCATTTATAACTTGACCTATTGCTGTCGCTTTTCCTTCTCCCATCAGCTATGGTCTCATGTTCTCCTGCTGGTATCTAAGCCCCAAAGATCGCCCGGGGTTTGAGTCTCTGCTGTGTGAGTTAGAGAAGACCCTGGAGGAGCTGCCTGACCCCTATGAGCCAGAAGAGATCCTCTATGTCAACATGGATGAGCCTGGGTCAGAGCTTGGGGCAGTAGGTGGGCGGGAACCGTCAGGAGCCCCTCCCCCTTTCTCACTGAAGGGCGGGGAATCTTTGGCCACCGTGGAGGTGCACCCTCCTGGGCGGTATGTCCTCTGCCCCCAGCATGAGACCCATAGGTTACTCACTGACTCTTTGGAGAGCATCAACCTGATGGATTACTCCTCCACCCCAACCTTGCTTCTTCAGCCTTCCTCCTCTTCCGTTCCCATCCCCACCCGAGGACCAGGGCGGCCGGAGAACAAGGAGGGAGCTGCCAAGAAGGTCCCCTGGCATTAACACCTTGGAAGACCCTTTAGTAGAGGTCTCTAGCAGTGAGTTTAATGAAGAATCTGGTGTGAGGTGTTCCAAATGATGCAACTTTAAGTGAGTTTGCGCTGATAGCAAACTCACACCACGTCACATCACCAGTCTAGCTAGTGTACAGTTAAAAACATATACGCAATAACAAAACTTGGTTGATTTGGTTGTTATACAAAGTTGCTTCACAAAAAAATAAGACAAGGCAAGGTTAATCCCATGGCCTTGTCCATCCGTGATCAGAGGTCGTGCAAAGTATTAAGGGCTGAATGTTCACATAGGCAAACTGAGGAAGAGAGAGTCAGCGAGCAAATGTTACAAAATAGAACATCCAGAACTCATTACTATGAAGACTGCCACCTCCTACCCGTTGACTGACCAATCAGACTGTAATTCCCTCTGTCACATTTCTGCTCATTACTCCCGGCCTGTCTCTGTCCAACTCAGCTCCTATTTATTCAGTCACTGAGTGTTTTAGTAGCGAAAGACTACTAAAACACTCAATAATAGCCATGAGGCGTAACAGCAAGTAGTCACAGCCAGCAGTGAAGAGACACGAGTTTCCATTTCAACCTGTTTTCAGCTGGTTTTAAAGGCAGACCCAAACAGCTGAGAAAGAAACAAACAACGAGGAACGGAAAAAGGAGAACCCAGAGAAAGGATGTGTAGAACAGATGGGGTTGAAGCGGGACGTTATGTGGCCGGGCTAGGTTGGGGGTCAATATTTGGCTGGGGTCATATTTGTTGTCCATACTGCAGCTCAGAGTTTCTGCGGAAAAGTGGGCTGCTTTTACTGAAGCGCATACAAGAGACCCAGCACATACAAATTTAACAATGCAACAACATTTTGGAGCAGTGATTCAAGAGCAGGGCTGGCCAATGTTTTTCACTCATGTTGTAGTATTTTTGTATGATTTTTATTTGTGTATCTAGGCTGTCTTTCAGAGCTTTTATGGATGTGTTTAAGTTATTTTAAACGTACCGTGCCTCAGAGACTCTGGGCTGTGAGCAGTAATGAACCTGCTTTAGCGGAACACATTCATCAAAGGAACACCTCTCGTGTGTATTCCGATGGGCCACATTCTCGATGAGAATGTTTTCTTTCGAAAACCGATTGGTGTTTAGCCCTTTTGCTGGTTGTAACGTGTGCCAGTAGAAGACAGTACGACACTGTTATAATTCACACAGACCTTAAGTGGAGAAGGTTAGGGGAATACTGAATCCCGACAGAGATTATTAGAGCAAGAATCCAATGTGGTTGAGGTCAACATGAGGAACAATGTTTTGTAAGGTGTGTTCATTGACCTGATTGAAAGCCAAAGTAAGGTTCTTCTCTAACATTTGGTTGTACCTCTGATTTAACAGTTCCTCCAGGGAATTTCCGAAGAAGAGGTTTGATTATATCTGTTCAAAGAAAGGCCCTCAGTGCAATAAAATATATATTTTTATGGGTGGGAAACAAATGTTTGATGATTGTGCAGGTAGACCAGCTTGGACTGAAGTCTTATGCCATGTAAACTAATAACAAGGTGCATATGTGCATGTATTTTAATTTTTTTTAAATTTGATTTTGAACATTTTAATTAGAATTTTTGATTATACAATAAGATTAAATCATGGTACCAGTTTAATTGAATGAATATACATGTATAATAAATATGTTGAGAAAATCGTAAGCATGTTGGTATGCCCAAAATATTTTAATCTATGGCACAATGCATATTGTACAAATATGCTGATAAATAGAATACATTTTAAAGCATCTTATCTTTCCCAAATTCTTCGAGAAGGTCAGAGTATTGTTTTCATGTTTAATTTTCAGTGGGTATTTTCAATATGTACTATTCCTTCATTCATTTTCTGTAAGCGCTTATCCATTCAATTGCTACTTATTTCTTTATGACTGTCTCACAGACATGATTGGACCAAATGTGTTTTTAAATTTTGTATGAAATAAACCTATTGAGATAATAGTGTTTGCTTTGTGTTTCTGTAGGTCTGTGGTAATATTATTACGTACCTATGGGTTAATATCATAATTATTATTGCATTATTTAGTTGGTAAGCAAAAACTTATTTTATTGCAGCCTATATTGCTTTCAATTTTACAGTTTACTGTGTATCCATTTATAGGTTTATATTAACTGAGACAATTCAGTTGAAGTGCTTTGCTCAAGTGTATAACAGTGGCTCTGTTCAGATTTAAACCTGCGGCCTACTAGTTACAATTTCTGGGCTTTAACCACTATACAATCTTTAGCCTAATACACAAGTGCCAAGATTGCTCAATCCTCGTAAACCTCCCTCCTGCCATTGGCTGTCCATCTCTTTTTACTCTGCTGCCCGGTTATCCCATCTTTACCTCCCTCCTGCCATTGGCTGTCCATCCCTTTTTACTCTGCTG